>VMOF01000002.1:32543312-32866344 GCA_011764245.1 Trialeurodes vaporariorum | reverse complement strand
GAGGGGGACGCGATACGATCCCGGCTAACCGCGTCGAAATGTCTCAGACGCCTCTGATGCAACCACGGCACCGCTCTGGCACAGCAGAGATTCAAAAAAGCATCTCTGGTTCAAGTCAGGAGATTGAGTTTGGCCTTGGATGAGAGTATACCCCTTTGGCAAAGGAAAAGGGAGCTGGGGGCTTTAACCCCCTCCTCCTCCCTTTCCCTTTATTCTCGTCGACTCTGCCATTATTGGTCTCCTCTGCGCCCCCATCACGAGAAGGTTCTCTTTCCTGAACCCCAAGCTCTAAAACTTCGGGCCGATCGCATTGACTTCGGAGTAACTGAAAGCTCATAATTTTTCCGAATGCAACTCCGATTTTCCGTGTCCTTAGATCAGACAATCGTATGGCCACTCCTATATTTGAACCGCTATTAATTGCAGAAACCAAATTAGGTCCCCCTGTTGTTGAAGTTCATCGGAGGAACTAATTTTAAAGCCGCGCAGTTTGTTCAAAAAAGTTGAAAAAATGTGTTTCTTTTATTTTGTAAGATCGCCGTAAACCCGAGAAAAATATTTTTGACTTTTCCTAAACAGCTTTTGTGGCTTTAAAAAAGTCCTTTGTTCCTCTCTTGAAATTCCGTTGTGTGGTTTCTGCCATTAGCGGTTCATTTGCTCTTATTTGTCCTGAAGGTGATCCCGGCGAAACTTGTCCAAATTTTAATCCGATGGATAGCGCCACTAGTCGCTTTTCGGGAATGTCAAGTTTTCGGTATGTACTAGTGGAACCAAAAACCTGTGAATTTTTTTTTTATTTTATTTTTTTCAACCGCAAATGATCAAAGTTGGTTGAAAATCAATGCCTTAACATTAGAAATTCTTTTCGCCGTAAGTTTAGTGACATAGTATCACTCGCACTCCGTCGCACTCACTATTAAAGCTTATAGCGAAATGAATTTTTAATGTTGCGACCTGAATTCGCAATCAATTTGATTAATTTAGGGCTCAAAAAATCCACGCAAAAATTTCTCAGGCGCCGCAGCTCTGCGATTTTACGTTTTTTCTTTAGTTCCAGTTTAAAAAGCGACTAGTGTCATTAAACAGTAACCAGTAACTATTGGATTAAAATCTGGCCAAGTTTCGCCTGGAATCATCTTGAACCAAACGTAACCGTGGGCCCGTGGTATTTTTGTGTGTAAATACGAGGATTGTCTCAAAAGTAAGTTTTTTTTTTTTCCCCCTAAAAAAAACTATGAACCCTAGAGAAAATCTGAAAACAGTGTTAGACGCGTCGTATATTCAGCTTGAAGACCCATTTTTTTGGATTTTCGTTATCTTTAAAATTGATGAAATGGCGGGGATTTTACCGCGACCATCTTTCGTCACAGTGGGCCCAAAATGTTGCGCAATCAAAGGTATCGTTTTTTTAAACAAGGGGAATCAATATTGTGTAAAAGAACAAAAATGAGGCAATGAAAACTGTCAAAAACTGATAAAATGGCATCTAACTTTATTTTTTGACACAGTCTCCTACTATATTTAAAATTTTTAATACATTTTACACAAGTTTCCTTATTCCATCAGGAAAGAACACTTAATCCTGGCTCGAGATCCAAATGTTGATGTTCTTTTCTCATGGAATAAGGAAACTGGTGTAAAATGTATCAAAAATGTGTAAATAAAGTAGGAGACTTTGTCAAAAAATAAAGTTAGATGCCATTTATCAGTTTTTGACAAATTTTTTACCTCATCTTTGTTCTCTTTTACAATATTGATTCCCCTTGTCTGAAAAACGATACCTTTGATTCCGTAAAATTTTGGGCCCACTGTGACAGGAGATGGTCGCGGTAAAATCGCCGCCATTTGTTCAATTTAAAAGATAACGAAAATCTATGAAAGGGGTTTAAATGCTGGGGACACGACGCGTCTAACACTGTTTTCAATTTTCTCTCATTCATATTTTTTTTTAAAACATGCGTAAGTACTGCATGTTTTTGTTATGGGTTCGTATCGATTTTGGCCATAAACTTCCTGCATAACAATCGACAATTTTCGGCTTGGTCGCAAACGTGCGTTGTCAGATTTCCGCACGAAATGATCGCGTCTCTTTTTACGGTGGATTCCCTTCGTTCGATATATTGCGGAGCGGCAACGCCAAAAGTCTCCCTATCCTTTAACGGGGAAAAAAAACGAATCGCGCGCTATATCGGATTCTCGATATTCTTCGGTTCGCCGCACAATGGGCAGAAATGAAATTTTTGGCGGTCCAAATTCGATCCTTTCAAAGTTGGGAAATTAGTATTTTCGCTGGGCACTATAAGTGTTTTTAAGGGGTTTATTTGGCTGGGTTTTTTCTATCCTGGCTTGTCCCATATTTATCGGAGAATATCATTTGATGGATCGACAATTCTTGTGACTCTCATGTCTTTGTTTTTTGACCACTTAGGACTCGATTTGGATCCATAGTGCGCCTTTTTGAATGTTTGAGTCAAGTTTGAGTGAGGTTTTGACAGAGTTTTGGGCCCTAAGTTTTTCATAAGGATCTGTCTCCTTTATGAATAAATTTGGTAGTTTCATTATTTTGTCTGTGATTACCAACGAGCTATATCTAGTTAGAAGCTTTGGTAAACATGCGTAACCGCCTCGGAGATTTTAAGGTTACAGATTTGTGAAAATCAATGATAAACAAATCGAATTTCTTCGCGTGTTTTCGAACTCTATCGTATGACCAAGTGACTTTCAAATTAGGTTTTTTTTTTTGAACTGTGCGTTTTTCTGTCAATCATAGCCTTAATCTCAGTTTCTACTATTTGAAACCCTCAAGTTCTTCATAGCTTTCATTTAGTTTGTCAGTTTAATTCTCATTCGTCTTTTGTAAGCTCCAACCTATTCTTATTTTCCATGTCTCGAGACAACTTTATCGGGAAACTCTTTCAGGAGCCTTTAGGTACTTACTCCCTTTTGGGAGAATTCCAGGCTGATTATGTGTTGAAAATAGTTAAGTAAAAAACCCAAACTAGTTATATCTTCTCCAGGGTCGTAAGAGTAATTATTTTTTTTTTTTAGTATTCATATATTCGTCTTTAATTTCAATGTTATGATAGATCGTATCGGAGGTTTCAACGATTTGCCAGTAAACAGTTTTCTACTTTCCCTCTAAATACTCTTCGATTAGTTTTTTCCTTAAATTCTGACTTTGCTGGGCAATTCTTGCCGAGACAGGACTGGACTGTCGCAAGATGTTTAGTGTTTACGTTTGAGGTTAATTGATGAGCAGTGTTCCCAAACGTTTGTTCTTTTTTTAATCATTACTCATGTCCTTTATTTTTTATTAGTGGGCTTTAAAAGGATTATTTCAATCAACCATAACCCACCCACTTGCTTCCTATTAACTTCCGAACCCAGATGTTTGCTCTAAAATGTTGTGGCCACGGCCGTGGTTGTGGATCTTTTTATAAATAAGCAATCTGAACAATCAACTTATTTCTCAGTGCTAAACCCATCTTTCAGTTCTGTAACTCAATCTAGATTTTATTATTTGCTTTACAAAGCTCACCCACTTCTTTAACCCAAAGAATTCTTGTTTTCGGGTGTGTAGTGAATTCTGTCACGAAGCAGTTTGTTGCTATCTTGTCCCTTCTGATCAAAGAGAATGAATTTTAATTTTTTTAATTGCAAGGTTTTGAACCAGACGTCGGGCCACTGTCAAAGTTGTGGTTTTTATAACTGGTGGCAACTAGTTAATACTGATTGATTTCAATGGGTTAGGATGATTAAAATCCTTGGTGGTTTTCAAAGGTGTGTTCTTCAAGGAGTGATTTATCATGTTGCATCTCACTTTAACTGTCTCGTGCCTTTACAGAAGTAGTAACGCTGTCAGTACCCTTTATTTAACTGCTGCTAGCAATGTTTCTAAAATTGGGCTTTTAAAACGAGAGTCCCCTTTTTAAAAAATTTTTATTAGTAGTCAGCGTATTCTGCGTCAAATCAAAAAATTCAGAGTGTAAAAAATGCTAGTTGGGGTATCATTAAAACTCAAGTCTTTCAAGAAATCACATCAATTTTCACTTCAAACTCTACCATTAACTCTGTCTTTCAATGGATTTGTGTATTTTTATCTTCAAAAATTTTGGTGATAAAATAGCTAGGTCATTTCAGGAAAGATTGCTGATGACAGTCTTTATTTACATGTGCGGATGGACGCATTTCTGTCTTATGCACAGAACTTTGTGGATAATGTTCACAGCTGGGAGTTCATTTCTGCGTAGTTGCATACAAATGGAGTGCGCTTCTCAAAGCGTCATTGGCAATTTTTTCTTAAATAAACGCTATCAAGATGATCAGAAATGTAAGCAAATCTATTTTGACATAACTCGGCTGAAAAATTTTGTATGCAGCAGCTATACAAAAAATTTGTTACCAGTGGTGTAGCGTGTAGTGAGGCTTTAAGTATTGCATTTTGTTCATTTAAAACCTTTCAATAGATCAAACTCCTGAGCCCACTACACACCCAGTAGCTTCATATTTTTCATGGATTTAAATGCGCACAGTACAATGTTGCCACATTGCAGTATTTTGTGAATCCCATAACTTGGTAGCGCAAAGACATCCGTGTACTCAGCTCGCTGAGTACTTAAATTTTTTTTTTTTAAAATCACGCAATACTGATCCTTGTTCTATTCAGGGTACCGGAAACATTTTAAACTCCATGCCTGCTGAATTTCAAATATTGTCCCTTTAATTTCAACGCCAAGTTTTTTTCTGATTTTTTTTTTAATTTGTTTTTTTTTTTGGGGGGTGAACTATAGCGAGAGGATGAAGAAAAGAGGAAGCAGAAAAAAGGTGCGGTAGGTACAAAAATTAGACTTGGTCCTTCGGATATAAACGCCTTTGGGCATTAAATCTTTTGCACTTTCATGCGCCTGAAATTTATGAGTTATGCAATGGTTTGCGTTGAGCGCAGCCAACAGATTGTAAAAATAATTCGGAATAATGAAGATCAGAAAAATCTCAGGCTGAAATCTGAAGGGATAGGGGGCTAGAAGAAACACAAGAGTAGAAAGGGTGGGAAGAGGGGAGGGGAGGAGATTTGGGTTGCTTTGATATCAGCTAGTTTGAAAGTTGAATCTGAGAGATCTCATGCACAATCATGCATCCCCGAAAAGGGTTTAAAAAAAACTGATTTTGAAAGAAAAGTTTTTAAAGAGAGGAGATGGAGGTAGGAAAGAGGAAGGTAGTAAAAGGGGAGGTTTGGAAAAATTTTTGGATCTTGACCGCCACGAGTTTAGGTACTTGAGGTTTACTGATTTTTTGGGTGAAATAAATTTATCCAAAAAAATTTGAGACATGAAATTAATAAAAATTAAAAAAGAAAATGAACAAAAACACTAGCGCTCAGAAGTTTCACATAGAAAAGAAATTCTCACTCCAACACTCTCACTTACTCTGCATACCCAATAAAATTTATACAAACATAATACAGAGATGATAACTATAGAAAAAGGAACCAGCACAGAGCATTTTTCTCAAGAACGGCTGATTAAAAAGTTTTAAAATTGGTTACGGAATTGAAACAATTTTTTTAATTTTTGATATTTTTTTTCAAAAGCCCTCAACAGCTCCTCATTCATTTTAGAAGAAGCTCACACACTTTTATCAAGTTTTTTGCAAAAAGCATCTTCTAAAAGTACAAAAAGGGTTCATACCCTCATATCAGGGGCAATTGCCAACATTTTGCTCCCATAGACTTTTACCAAAATACCCAGTTTTTTTTAGCTATCGGGACTTAAAAGATTTTTGAATCAACCCTTGTGCTTATCCACTTAAAAATTTCTCACAAATCTTGACAGATTCTGAGAAAATATATAGAAACCTTCTGATCGATGTGCAACATGTTAACTTGAGGAGAAAAAAAAAGGGTTTATTTTGTAAAATTTAAAAATGTTGGGACTTCAATGGCAGATCGGACCGATTCCGTGGTTTGAGACATAGACTGCCCAAATTTTTAAATTTAACGAAATACACCAAATTTTTACTTTCTCGCTCTAATGAAATTGGGAAAATTTAGAAAGTATTGCGATAGCGCAGAGATTTTCAAAGTATTTTGTTTCGATAGTTGGCCTCTCACGACTAAGTTAGAATCATGATTTTTACAAAATAATGGCCTCTCATCATGTCTAATACCATCAGAAAAATATACTTCAATCATATTAGCATATTTTTTAAACCCTTTCTAACTTAGAGACATTCATGCAAAAAAATTCTGTGGCGTCTGTCCGTCAGTCTGTCAGTCCGTCAGCCATCAGTCCATCAGTCTGTCAGTCCGTGTGTACCTTCCCATAACTTTTAAAATATTGGTCCTTATGTTTCCCAGATTTTGCACAGCGTTACTTTTAGATTCCCCAGGGCGCTTTTTTTTTTTTTTGAAATTTCAACTTTTAGGTTAGTTTAGGAAAAAATGATTTCCATTGAAAGCAATGGTAAAATGGGTAAAAAGGGGTAAAACTGGAATAATTCAATTTTGGGCTCAATCAATTTTGATGAAAGTTAGCAAAAACAATCTACATTCAGCCTACTATAAAATAAACTACACATATTCAAATTCAACCCCTTAAAACCGTTTAAAAAAACAAAAAAAGTGCGCTCGAGCCAAAAAATGGAATTATCGTGAGAAATTAATCTTTTTTCTTGGAATCAATCAATTTGTCTCGATGAATTTTTATAATACTTTTGTACACACAATCCACTATCAAAATACTAACATATTTTGCTTTCTTAGTCACCATACACAACCCCTAAAAACCCTTTTAGAGGCAATATAGGTGCAATTGAGAAAAAAAAATGGGAATATAAGCAAACAAAAAAATATTCCTATTAATTGGGATAGTTCAGGTTTGGTCCAAAGAATTTTGATGAAAAATGGCAAATACAATCTACAATTAGTCTACAAAAAAAAGTATCCCTTGCAGTTACAATATACAACCCTTAAGAGAGTTTAAAAATCAAAAAAGGATGTTCGACCCAAAAAAAGAATCAAATAAAGTGAGGAAATTTAAAGCTAAAACTTGGAGTCAATCATTAATGGGATGAATTTTGATGAAACTTTGCACAAAATAACATGTTACCGACCCACTAAAATATTTCTCTCATACAGTCATCATAAAAAACCTTTAAGACCGTTTCAAGGTGCAAAATAGGTGCGATCGAGCAAAAATCTTTTAAACTAAGCCAATAAAAACAAAAAATATTTGGAATAAGTAATTTAAGCATGACTCAATTAAGTTTAATGAATATTAAAACAAAATGTTTGCAATCTGCCTAGGCATAATTTTTTTTCCATGTATAGCTAGAACAAAAACTCTTAAGTCTGATACTGTTTAAAGGCAATGTGGTTCCATCAAACCAAAATAAACTGTAGGGAAAACCCTACGAACACTTTCTCACACCATTTTTATCTGGGGGGGGCCCCCAGACCCCCTTTGAAATTTTGGGGGGGGTCCCATGGACACCCCTTTGAAATGCTGGGGGAGACTTCCAGACCCCCCTTTAGAATTCTGGGGGGGACCACCAGACCCGCAAATATTTATCAAATATTTTCATCTCTAGACATAATTCAGCCTTCAATCCGAAGAGTTTGCAAATTTGTAGAGAAGCTGTACGAATAGTTTTCCTACTTCATCAATTGAAGGCTAATTGAGATCCCTAAATTCTAATCTGATGTTGTTTTCAATAAGTTTCAGATTAATTCCAGATTCCCAAAAAGTTCTTATTCTTTAAGTTGCATTGCAAAATTTTAGCGAAGCTGTACGAATAGTTGCCTACTTTATCAAATTTAAGGCTAATTGAGATCCCTAAAATTTTAATCTGATGTTGTTTTCAAAAAGTTTTAGATTAATTCCAGATTCCCAAAAAGTTCTTATTCTTTAAGTTGCATTGCAAAATTTTTAGCGAAGCTGTACGAAAAGTTGCCTACTTCATCAATTGAAGGCTAATTGAGATCCCTAAATTCTAATCTGATGTTGTTTTCAATAAGTTTCAGATTAATTCCAGATTCCAATAAGTTCTTATTCTTTTAAATTGCATTGCAAATTTGTAGCGAAGCTGTACGAATAGTTGCCTACTTCATCAAATTTAAGGGTAATTGAGATCCCTAAAATTTTAATCTGATGTTTTTTCAACAAGTTTTAGATTAATTCCAGATTCCAATAAGTATTTGGAGTTTGGGGTTGTTGGGTTTCTTTTTTCCTTAGTTTTTATAGGTTGTCAAAATCGATATTGATTCTTGCATTTCCTCCAATAAATACAATTTTTGGGTTTCCCTTCTTTCAAATGGTGGATCTTCAAAAAAATTCTTTAGTTTAGCAGATTAAACCCCCCTCCAAAAATGTACTTTGTTTGTAGACTGCGTACACAAAATTTCAACAAAATTCATCCAGCCACTTTTGATTGACTCTTCTTTATACTTTTAATTTTCCTTATACGTTCTTTTTTTGGTTTTATCGAACCTATATTGCCTTTAAACGGTATCAGACTTGAGAGTTGTTTATTGTGGCTATACATGGAAAAAAAAATTATGCCTAGGCAGATTGCAAACTTTTTGTTTCAATATTCATCGAACTTAATTGAGTCATGCTTGAATTACTTATTCCAAATATTATTTTTGTCTTTATTGGCTTAATGTAAAAGATTTTTGCTCGATCGCACCTATTTATTGCCCCTTGAAACGGTCTTAAAGGTTTTTCATGATGACTGTATGAGAGAAAAATTTTAGTGGGTCGGTAACATGTTATGTTTTTTCAAAGTTTCATCAAAATTTATCCCATTAATGATTGACTCCAAGTTTTAACATTAATTCTCACTTTAATTTTTTTTTTTGGTCGAACGCCCTATTTTTATTTTTAAACTCTCTTAAGGGGTTTATATTGTAACTGTAAGGGAAAACTTTTTTTTTTGTAGACTAATAGTAGATTGCATTTGCCAGTTTTCATCAAAATTCATTGGACCTAACCTGAACTATCCCAATTAATAGGAATATGTTTTTATTTGCGTTTATTCCCATATTTTTTTTCAAACGCACCTATTTTGCCTCTTTAAAAGGTTTTTTCAATTGTGTATGGTGACTAAGAAAGAAAAATGTTAGTATTTTGATAGTGGATTGTGTGTACAAAAGTTTCATCAAAATTCATCGAGCCCTAATTGATTGACTCCAAGTAAAAAGATTAATTTCTCACGATAATTCCATTTTTTGGCTCGAGCGCACTTATTTTGATTTTTTAACAGCTTTAAGGGGGGGATATTGTAACTATGTGTGGTTTATTTTTTAGTAGGCTGAATGTAGATTTTTTTTGCTAACTTTCATCAAAAATTTATTGAGCCAAACTTGAATTATTCCATTTTACCCTTTTTTTCCCATTTTACCATTGATTTCAATGGAAATCATTTTTTCCCTATAACTAACCTAAAAAAAGGAATTTCAAAAAAACAAAAAAGTGCCTCTGGGGGAAACTAAAAAGCAACAGCTGTGCAAAATCTGGAAGCATAAGGACCAATATTTCAAAAGTTATGGGAAGGTACACACGGACTGACAGACGCCACAGAAATTTTTTTTCATAAATGTCTCTAAGTTAGAAAGGGTTAAGAAATATGGGAATATGGTTGAAGTATGTTCTTTCTGATGGTATTAGACATGATGAGAGGGCCCTTATTTTGTAAAAATCATGATTGACTTAGTCGTGAGAGGCCAACTATCGAAACAAAATACCTTGAAAAACTTTGCGCCATCGCAATACTTTCTCAATTTTTTTAATTTCATTAGAGTGAGAAAGTAAAAAGAACGTATAAGGAAAATTAAACGCAAAAGAAGAGCAAACAAAAAAGGGTGGATGAATTTTTTTAAAATTTTGTGTACGCAGTTTACAAACAAAATACATCTTTGGAGGGGGGTTAATCTGCTAAATTAAAAAATTATTTTGAAGATTCACCGTTTGAAAGAAGGAAACAAAATTGTATTCATTGGAGGAAATGCAAGAATCAAATCGATTTTGACAACCTATAAAAACTAAGGAAAAAAAAAAACCCCAACAAATAGAATGAATGCAACTTAAAGAATATGCACTTATTGGAATCTGGAATTAATCTAAAAATTGCTGAAAACAACATCAGAATAAAAATTTTGGGATCTCAATTAGCCTTCAATTGATGAAGTAGGCAACTATTCGTACAGCTTCGCTACAAAGCAAACTCTTCGGATTGAAGGCAGAATTAGGTCCAAGAGATGAAAATATTTGATAAATATTTGCGGGTCTGGTGGGCTCCCCTAGAATTCTAAAAAAGGGGGCTAATTCCGAGTTACGTCACCTAATGAGTGATACATCAATCGAAAAGACGTAACAAACTGAGCATTTCGGCGCAAACCCGGGGGTGGATATCGTTTTTTCATTTGAGATATCGAATGTCAATTTACAGATTGAGATATCTCGATTGTGAAAAACGATATCGAACTCCGGTCTGCGCCGAAATGCTCAGTTTGTTACGCCTTTTCGATTAATGTATCAATCAATAGGGGGCAAACCCCGGAATTTTTCAGATGGCCCTCCTTGGGGGCCAAAAACGTCTAAAAATTTTGAGAGCTTCAAAACCAAAATTTGACTAAATGTTTGTTATGATTGAATTTTTTCTGAAAGGGGCTTACTTTTTAGAGTATTTTTGTGTCCTTGATTTTTAAATTCCGACTCTTCAAAGAGGAGTAATGATTTTTTTAAAATTACTCCAAATCGAACTTTGACCTTCAATGTATCAAAAACGAAAAACGATATTGAACTTCGATTCGTACCCAAAGTCTGATAATTTCACCCTCTTTTTGATGAATAAAAAAAAATGGGGGTCCTCGTTTGAAGTATTGAATTTAGGGACGTGGTATCCGCCCTGCGGGCCCCCCAGAGATGGCTCCGAAATCGGAAACCCCCTATAAAGATGTCCCCCTCAAGCTAATTGAACACGTGTTTCAGTGTTTTTCAAAATCCGGAGCCGTTCTCGAGATATTTGGCCTAGCTCCTTTTTTAATTGACACCCTATATGCTATGAAACTTAATGAAAAGCGGTATTACAAGAATAACAATGCAGTCAAAGCAGCTTACACTGATTGACTGCATGTTATCTTTGTATCGCTAGACTGCGATACAAAATCTGCTGGCTGCTTGTTTTTTTTTTTTTTTTTTTTTTTTTTTTTAGGAAAAAAACAGATACTTACTTTTGAGACGACCCTCGTACTTATCACATACTCTAGAAGGTCAGACCAATTGAAATGGAGGATTGAAATACACTAAAAATAAAAAATAAAACTTTTTAACTCACCCCTTTTCTTTTTTTTCTCGGAGAAGTGGTCTCCCTCGAAGCTACCCCCTCCAGCCTCCCCCTTCTCCCTTGCCACATTCCTTGACTTCAATCCCTGTTTTACGCCTACGTATAGTTATTATTCTGTTTTTCCATCAAATCGAGTCTGCAATACTTCTTAAACAGCATCCTGAAAATTTTTCAACGAAACAGAGATTTGGGGGGGGGGGGGTGTATTATTACTAACAACCCTGGAATGAACGAGAAAACTTCATAGGTATTGAATGTATTATTTTGAGAGAGACCCTTTATCGTCAAAATTTCTCTGAACTCTGCTTCATTCCAATCAATTTACCGCTTTTGCGTAGGATTACGCCCAGTATGTACGCTCTTTTTCTTCGGCCCTAACTGTGGAAATCAGAGGAGGGGTTTTTTAAATCATCCAAGATTGTCTCCAGAAACCTTTTTTTTTTTCTTTTCTTCCTTTTTCCTCATTTTCCTCTCTTCAGTCTTCACTTCACTTCTTAGCTCGATTTCATCGTTGTTTTAGTTCCTGCAACCTGCAACCTATTATCTTCCAGGCCTCGTAAGGAGAGGCTTGGTCCTCTTGCAGAAGGTTGAGCTCCCTTGCCCAAAAATTGTCACAATAGTATATTTCCCAATATATTCAAAACAATTCCCTTAGATAGAAGTCTTATGACCCCCCCCCCCCCCCTTGTCGCGTCGCGTGAATTTTGACAACTCTGCATATAGCATCCATTAAAAACCTAGGAAAATATCGATTCGATGGAAGTAGAGGGAAAATTTTCCCTCTACTGATGCTCAGCGCCTTGCGCACCCCAACAGCTCGACGTTCATTCCAGGTTTTATTTTGCTGTAAATTCAATTTAAAATGCTAGTGGCGCTATCCATCGGATCCGTGGCGCACCCAGGATTTTTTTTCGGAGGGGTTCTAAAAAAGTCAAAGCTTGATCAATTTTTTTAGCATCACAAAATTCAGGTGCGGCTTTTATTCATAGACCAGTCCGGAAATTTACTCTTTGTTTGGGGGGGGGGGGTTCTTAGGCCCGACACCCCCCCCCCTTCGGTGCGCCGCTGTCCCGTTGTGAATCGCCCTCAAGGATTTCCGTATCTTTAGCAACTGTGGCTCTTTCACTCATTGCAATTCATGTCTCATCACATGGACAAGAAGGTGATGATGATGTCTCCAAAACCCCCCGTGTGACCCCTCTATCGCTTCATCTTGGCAAATGGAGTCGATCGCCCTCAAGGGTTTCCATATCTGTTGCTACTGTGGCTCGTTCACTCATTGCAATTCATGTCTCATGGGCAAGAAGGTGATGTCTCCAAAAACCCCCTTGCAGTGGCGCACCCAGGATTTTTTTTTTTTTTTTTTGTAGGGCTTAAAATGACAAAGCTTTTTGATCAAATTTTTTCAGCGTCACAAGATTCAGAGTGCTGCGTTTATTATTAGACCAGTCCCGAAATTTTTTCTCGGTTTGGGGGGGGGGGAGGCGGGCTTCAGCCCGATAGCCCCCCCTTACCCTTGGGTGCGCCACTGCATCGGATTGAAATGTGGATACAGCTCACCTGGAATAACCTGAAGACCCAATTGGTAGGCATGGTTCGACATAATTTAAAAAAAAAAAAACAAAAAACAAAAAACAAGAAAAAAAAACGAGGAGCTGAGCGATAATTCTTTTTTCTCAACATAAATGACTGAACGGGTTACGAGGGCGTTTTTCTTTAAACTCTATTGAAGGATTTTTCTCCCTCCCCCATTATAAGTGGCTTGCACTGAATTTCCATGATTTCGTTAATATTTCGATTTGTCGACGTGATTCTATTGATTACCTATAGGTGAACGTTGGGCTAGACGTTGAACCTCGATGTCAACGCGTGAGACGGTTGAGCACCGCTTAGATACTAGGCTGAATCACACCCACTAGGCACTATAACCGTGTGACCGAACTTAAGCCCTCTCCCGTTTATCTTCTTTGCCGTGTTTAAAGTTTTCTAAAGGTTTTTATTATTTGTCGGTGCTACTTTCCATTCTCTCAACCTCCTTTCCTCACTCCCAAAGTCCCCCTCCCTCTGCCTCGGCTGATTATTTAGTCACGTGACGCCGATGCAACTTGTACGATTAGATCCCATCGTCTCTCACAGCACGATGAAGTATTTTTCACATGGATGAACATTGGGACACCTGATCGTGGACTAATAAAGTAGGTAATAACTCATCTAAAAGTGCAAGTATATGGCCAAAAATTCACGATTTCGGCGATCTATTTGTAGTGAGGGCCAAAGCAACGTAATTTTGTCCCGAATCCACACCTCCTAAGAACAACAAACCTCTATCGATAAATAAACGCTTGACAGAAAAGAATCGATCGTCTAGGTCAGCGGTGCCCAACCTTTTTTGGTCGCGGACCAATCGGACAATCGGTGGAGGCCGCGGACCACCAACTTGAAAAAATGAACAATCGATTGCCTTTTTTTCTTTTTTTTTGACAATGGAGGGAGGAAATAAAAACTAACCTACCCGGCTATTTTAAATAATTTAAATACAGCCACCGGTTGGGAACCGCTGAGATAATTATTGAACAAAAACAATAATTGAAAACTTTCAATTTTGAATTTAAAAAACCGACAAACCCGAAGGAGGAATTTTGTAAACTTATAAAAATTTAGGTTATGACTCGTTCAAAAGATAACTCTATTTTTTTATTTATTTATTTTTTTTTTTTTTTGCTACATAAAAAAATATTGGTCACAAATTCAACGTTTCCACTTTCGGGAGGGGGAAAAAAACGAAAACGTCTTCGCGGACCACCAAAACTTGAACTTGGTTCAGGAACCACCGGTTGGGAACCGCTGGTCCAAGTTCATTTGAACTTCCGATGAACTTAGCAACGTTGTATTTCGTCCATTTAAAGCGATGAAAAAAATCGAGTGCGAAGGTGTTCACCGAACACCCAATACTTCGATTTTTTTCTTGGGAAAGTGGCCCAAAATTAGTGAGTAAATTTCTTATCGATCAATATATCACTTATAAACTGTTAATACTCATTTTAATCACAAAGGACTCTTTCAACAAGTAATTTAAACTCAGTAATGCCACTGGAAAGTTTTAATTTTAACTTATAAGGTCGAAAACGATGATTTTTGATTATATTTTTTCCGCCGCATTTTCGCCACTTTTTTTTTACTTTCTCACTAAGTACCAGCAAAATTAGAAATAGAGAAAGTATTGCAATGGCGCAGAGATTTTCAAGGTATTTTGTTTCAACATTTGGCCCACTGCGACTAAGTAAATTATGATATAATTACAAAATAATTTGCTCTCATTATGCCTGGTACTATATCCTAAAGAATATTCATCCTTGAACCATCAATATTATTTAACCACATGTGGCTTGGAGGTGTAAATGCACAAACTTTCTGTGACGTCTGTCTGTCTGTCCGTAGCCATAAAACGTAAAACCCAGCATAACTTTTGAAATATTTATCCATGTGCATCCAAATTTTGCATTTATTTTGCTTTTAATATTCCCAGAGGGACTTTTTCGTTTTTTTTAAATTTTAATTTTTAGGTTCATTATGGGTGGAAAATGGTTTCCATTAAAATCAATGGAAAATGGGTCAAAAAAAGGACAAATTTAAATATTTCAAAAATGAATCTGTAGATTTGGATAAAAATATCAAAGGGGGTTGGGGGGGTCTCCTCCAGAATATTGAAGGGGGTATGGGCCTATGGGGGTCTTCCCCAGAATATTGAAGGGGGGTCTGGGGCCTAATTAAATTTGATGTGAGAAAGTGTCGGTAGGGTATTCCCTACAGTTTATTTTCCATTTCAGATCACAGTGTACCGAGCAATGCCATGCCAGCGGTCCCGTTCCGTTACAATACACTGTCATCAGCAGTGTGCACTGTGCAGTGCAATGTAATAATCATGTGCATTGAGACCACGAGCGTCGCGTCGCACGCTGGGTCTCAAATCATATTTTTTCGGTCATGGAAGTTTTGGTTTTTGGCCTCACAGGCAGAAAAGTGTAAAGAAAATGTATTAGAAGAGAAGCACGTTATAACTATAACACTCATTTAAAGTCGCTATCTCTCAATGTAAATAGTTTACAGCGAGTGTTATGTGAATGGGGCTCTTGCTAACTTTTGCTATTATAGCGAACGAATAGTTCCTCCGTCAGTAAAATCCAGCGAAAATACTATAAAATCACGATATTTACTCTGACTCAGAACATAACTTTTAATTTAAAGGCATTATAGCGGAGTTCTGTAGATACTCTGGTTATCTGGTATCACGGTAGATTCCCATCTAATTTAGTAATTTCAGTCCTCTGCCTCTGTGTGTTCCTATATATGGAGAGAGAGAGAGAGAGAGAGAGAGAGAGAGAGAGAGAGAGAGAGAGAGAGAGAGAGAGAGAAGGAGAGAGAGAGAGAGAGAGATATTAGATAGGAATCTCCTATGATATATGCTTAGCTCCACCATATCTGCTCTTAAAAGGTGAAGCTACGCAGGTGTCATATGGGGGATTCATGTCTAATCATGTGTCTCTCTCTCTCTCTCTCTCTCTCTCTCCTCTCTCTCTCTCTCTCTCTCTCTCTCTCTCTCTCTCTCTCTCCTCTCTCTCTCTCTCCTCTCTCTCTCTCTCTCTCTCTCTCAATAGAAACACGCACAGGAAAGTCTCAAATTAAATAGGAATATCCTACTGTACCTGATCCGTGCGTAGCTCCGCCATTACGCCTCCTGTAAGTCATTTTGTGATTCTGTGAGTATAAATACTTTAATAATGTGCTCGTCATAATTTCCGTCGGTTTTTACTCTGAATTGAATTATTCAATCGCATACCTGCAGCGGAAGTTTGCAAGAGCCCCATTGTGATTTATGTGATTATCTGCAACAGCTTCATAGACATAGATCACTGTCGTGATGTTTACAGTATAATCTTTGTGCGACGCGATCGCGTCATCATCAGTCATTAGACGTAAAGTGTCGATGGCGTTCACGTTATTCCACGTGGGGTTACTCCCACTAACGTTACCCGATCTTTCCTGTGGACAGTACACACACTTCACACTCAGCGCAATGCTGATCGCTGATTTGCTGATCAGCATGCAGCTGCGCCACGGACGCGGATAGGACGCCAAAGATCGACGCGTCGCGTTTTAGACTCACAGCTGGGAAAAAAGACCAATACGGTGGCTGACAAACACTAAACAGTCTCCAGTAATTATCGTTTGAAAGTTTGTGGCGGTCTGTCAAGGTCGCACATATTGTCTCACACCTGATTGGGCGCATTAATTTCATAACATAAATCAATATATATAATTTACATCATTTCCTGTCGACATTTTTTGTTAGAAGTCCGAGTCAAGTCCTTAACACCAGTCCTAAAAGTATTTTAAACGATAATTTGCATCATTATGTATAAACTAGCATATTGCCCGTCGGGCTACCGACGGGTACTGTGGTTTCTTTTTTTGTTTTACTCGTTTTTTGTTGTTTCTTTTTTCTTGTGGTGTTTTCAATGGTTTTTTTTTTTTTTTTTTTTTTTTTTTTTTTTTTTTTTTTTTTTTTTTTTTTTTTTTTTTTTTTTTTTTTTATCCTGTCAGTGGTGTAGCGTCCAATTTAGCAACGTTGCAGCTCTTCTATTCAAATTTGTGAAAAAGTTCGGAGTACACAGAGTGGCGCAAAAGTCCGTTCTCCCCCTTTTACTATCTTTTTTTATTGTCAAAGGTAGATTTTCAAAGATCGATACCTCGAATTCGAAAAATGCTATTGACCTTTGGTTTGCGCCAAAATTCTCATTTTTTTACGCCTGTTCTATCGACGTATCACTCGATAGGGTCCGTCTTTAGGAATTTTTGAGACAGTCCCCCTGGGAGCGTAAAAACGTTAGAAACTTTTGGGGCTGTAAAATGAAGTTTTGAATACATTTATGCCACAGCAGTATTTTTTTCAGGAAAGTACTTGCTTTTTAGAGTATTTTAGACTACTGATTTTTTAAATTCCGACTTTTTACATAGGAGTAATGATATTTTGAAAATGGGTCCAAATCGAACTTTGATCTTCAATAAATCGAAAACGAAAAACGATATTGACCTCCGGTTTGCGCCAAAAGTCTTAAAAATTTAATGTTCTTTTGAATTAGCTATCGCAAGACAGGGGTAGCCATTTGAAAATTTTGAGTTGGGGGCCTTTCCCCCCCTAAGGTGAGTGATTTTGGAAATGTTGACCCCCTCACGCGAAAGCTCTCAAAAGTTATGGAAGACCCCAAAGTTTCAATTTTTCATCTGCAGCCGTTCAAAAAATAAAAGGGGGGGGGCGGACATTTGCGCCACCCTGTAGACTGTTTTAGTAGAGCGATATACCGTATCGATTGCTGTCCGAGGGCCTCTGGTTCCAAACAAACTCTGGCTCAATGTATTTTCCCCATAAGCGAACTTTTGAAGGGGAAATTTAGGGTATTAAATCAAACAATTAATGCGACCTTTTTGCGATTATGAATTCTACGTCCTTGAAAATGCTTAATTATGCCTGGTTCCTTGACTATAACTGCCGAAATTAATAAGATATTACAGATTAAATTTTGCATTTGTAGGTTAGAATCGCCCGAAATCCCGCCAATTCCACAACAACAACAATAACATTTGGGTGATTTCAACCTCCAAACGCATCGTTTAATCTGTAATATCTTGTTGATTTTGGCAGTTTCACGGGTGAAACCAGGCAATTAAGCATTTTCGAGGACGTAGAACTATGTATAATCGCAAAAAGGTCGCATTAATTTGTTGATTTAATAGTCTAAATTTCCGTTCAAAAATCCGCTTATGGGGAAAATGCATTGAATCAGAGTCTGTTTGGAGCCAGAGGCCCTCGGACGGCAATCGATACGGTATATCACTCTACTAAAACAGTCTATTGGTTGTTCGGTGAACACTTCCTCATTCGATCTTTTACAATCGTTTAATTGGACAGAGTAGAACGTTCCCAAATTGCACGCTATGTCACTGTTTTTTTTGTGTACACAACACATTTTACTTACTTCTTTTATTACTTCTCCGTTAGTAGAGGAGAAGGAAATTGTTTTAAGTGAGGAGTAATATAACGTTTTGTGTTGGACTAACATTTTACTCATGATCGTACGTAGTCCAAGATAACCGTAATTTCTATAAGTTGCACAGGAATACTTATTGACATTTTGTTTCCGTATTTGGCCGAATAATGCTGTAGGTAGTTTAGCTTTTTTTTGGCCGAAGGTTAGTTTTGAGTTTATGTTTCATTCCGTTGATGTAATTTTGATTGCAGTTTGTCGCGTGCATTTTAGCAACATTTTTATTTCGTACCGTTATACTTGCGTAGAAGGTCGAATCATGGGCGAAGCCAGCAATTTGGCAGCTGTGGATTCTACCCATTTGAATGTATGGAAACAATAGATTAGATATTGGGCCATGTCCTCCTCAACAATCGATTTATTCTCATACATTCAAATGGGAAGCATCCACAGTTGCCGAATTGCTGGCTCCCCCCAATGGGTCGAATTTTTGGATGTTTATGGTGCACTCCTTGGCATAGGGGGAAAATAGGGGGGGGGGGGCTGGAGGGGGCTAAGCCCTCCCCCCAGAGGTCTGCCAAGCCCCCCCCCCAGAAACTTTTGGAAACAAAAAAAACGTTTACCCACAACAACAACAAAATATATTACAGTATATGATGTTTATCATTTAATTTTCTGATTGCCTAATTGTTTCGCACCCCAGCTAATAGCTATATGAGTACAATTCATTTAATATCTTAACTTAGGTGTGTATGATGTAGGTACTTACAGTCGACAAAAGAATGTCAGATGTCGCCTTATATTTTGGTTTAAGTAGACTACCTGCGATACCTATCACAGTAAAAAGCATCGCATGTGGCCTACTAAAGTCAAAATCCAGGACGTTATCTGACATTACTTAATTCGTCGACTGTAACTGTAAGTACATCATACACCTAAGTAAGTTGGGGGGTGGGGGGTCATGGTATACCCCTCTTGGAGGGGGGGCGGTCTTGAGGTGTCTCTAAGATCCCTTGGAACTCAGCCCCCCAGAAAAAATTCCTAGTTCCGCCTTGGATACGAACATATACATATACCTAAGCTTAAAAGGGACAAAGTGCAGCATTGGCAGAATGCAAGTGACGTTGCGGTGACTGATTGATCTTCCCACGCGCCATAATTACACGTTTAAAGAAAATGAAAGGTTAAAAATTGTATGTTTTGCATTGATTTCTATGAGCATCTCTAAAACAGCTGATGATACATGATACATGTATAAAGAAATCGGAAGGCATTCGAACTGGTAACAATA
The DNA here is from genome assembly GCA_011764245.1 of Trialeurodes vaporariorum. Lineage (NCBI taxonomy): Eukaryota > Metazoa > Arthropoda > Insecta > Hemiptera > Aleyrodidae > Trialeurodes > Trialeurodes vaporariorum. The sequence continues at coordinate 32,846,667 of VMOF01000002.1, read as the reverse complement.
TCATTGCTAAGATGTGAGTAATGATTGACGTTGCCAAGCAACATGCATTTCCAATTTATCGTATACATCAGAACCCGAGCTAAGGAGAGTATCCATCAATCTGCGAAGGATAAATAAAAAAGAATCCCTACCCTCGCAGAATATTCCCTGCGTTAGTAAGTGAAATATTTTTGCGCACGGCGCACTCCTAAAAGAATCCATGAATATACCTCTTAGAGAAACTTAAAGTCCCAGAAGTTGGCAAAAACCCCTAAAAAATGAAACTACCCCTCAAGAGGGGATGTTATTCAAACCCATAGGCGGACCGTGACCAAATAAAAAATTGGGGGGGGGGCTAAAAAGTGATGGCCCCCTTTTTTTTCTTTTTTTTTTTGCTTTTTAAGTCTCAAATGATGACTTTTTCCCGATTTTTAGCCCTCCACCCAAAAAAGTGGGGGGACTACAGCTCCCCCTAGTCCCTGATACGGTCCGCCTATGTTCAAACCGCTTGAAAAAAAACCTCCACCCGCATCGTCTAGGAGAAACAACACGCGAAAAACCAGAACTTTCGGTCTTCGCACTTTCTAGGCTCCGAAGCCACTCCGCGAGAATCGAACAGCCCCAGTAAAAAGGGTAGTTCAAAATTTGAAGCGCTGCTCGTGGATTCGTTCTGCTACGCCTACTGAAGAGTTCTGCACGAACTCAATTTCAACGTGGCTGTCGCCGATTTTTTTCGAGAAGCCCACCGACCTGATTTCGGGAATGAACCCCCCGCGAGGGGTAGTTTTAACGATGGGACAGGTTCGGATGTACAAAGATCGATTCGTGCATATCAGAGTGACTCCGGGTGCGTTATTAAGTAGTCAGCAAAGTCGTAGATTCCTAGATAAGATTCGTCCGATGAGAAAACCCACCCTAACAGGGGGTAGAAAAAGAATCGGGGGCGAAGAGCGAAGTCGCACGATCACCCCTGACCGGAACACGATCATCAATCAAAATTTCGCCACCCCAAGTGATCCCGTGCCCGAAATAATCGGTTTAAAAACCCATGCTTCCAAAAAAACCCCCCTTAGCGGGGGATGATATTCGAGCCGCGCGAATTCGAGTGGAAACCTCCACGCGCGGAGTCCGAGGCTACACCCTCGTGCGAAGTCTCCATCACCATGGACACCGTCTCCGACCACCGATTCCGCGATCCAAAACAACCCATCTCGGAAGGTAAATAGCCCGTGAGGGGTTGCTTTTAAGATCGGGTCGGTCCGGATGAGCGCGATCGTTTTCGAGGACCGGAAAAGCATATCATCGTGACTCCGGTTGTCGTATTAAGTTGTCAGCGAAGCCGTATAATCCGAGATAAGATTCCTCCCAGTAAGAAAACCCACCCCAACAGGGGGGAGAATGTGAATCGGGGGGTGAGCGAAGTCTCACGGACACCCCCGCCCGGAGCACGATCCTCACGGAAAATTTCGGCGCTCAAAGTGATCCGGTGCCCAAAATAATCGGTAAAAACACCCCTTTCAGAAAACCACCCTTAGCGGGGGATGATATTCGCGGCGCGCGAATTCGAGTGAAAAAGTCCACGCGCGGAGCCCGGGGCTACCCTCTTGCGAAGTGTCGATCGCCTGGGCAACGTCTTCGACCCCCGTTTCCGCGATCCAAAACAACCCATCTCGAAGGGTAGATCCCCCGTGAGGGGTTGCTTTTAGGGTTGGGTCGATCCGGATGAGCTGGATCGCTTTTGAGGACCGAGCAGCACCGGGGGCCAAATTTCGAGGTCTCAGATACCATAGGGCCAAAAATGGGGTAAAAAACCGCGATAAAATCCACCCTCGGGAAGGGATGAAAAAAAAAAAGGGGAAAAGAAGCACTGTGTGCACACCGTTTGGTGGCGCAGGACCCGTTCGCGAAATTTCGAGGTCCCGCGTGCTTTAGTTCTCGAGATCATAGTAAAATGCGATTTTCGACGATTCTCAGCGGTCGCCTTTTATTATATAAGATTATATTTAAATGATTTTTTTCCCATCCCAAATTATTTTATTTTTATTATTTGTTTGAATTTACATTTGTTTTATTTATTTTTTTTCTATTTATTTATATTTATTTATTTTGTGATAATTAGACTTAATTTGTAAGATTTTTATTCTCTTGTTTTTCGCGCTATATCCAGCGGCGAATTGTGCGATCAGACAACGTACAACGTAGCAATCGTAGCATTCTGTCCATTTAACCTTTAAATTCGTGAAAAAGTTCGAATGCGAAGGACCGAGGATGTGCATCGAACATCTAGTAGTTTGATAGTTTTTATTGGGTTTTGTGAATAAAATGCAGTGTTGCCAAATTGATCGCTCCGTCACTGACCAAAGAGGTAATTTCTGCCCACTTTGTGACGGTCACTGGTTTTTATCGCTCGTCGTGTGCGATTCGAGTGCAGTGAGCTCTCTTTTGCGCCCTGATCACTTGAGTCTGATTCATCAGATTCGTGAGAGCGTAAGCGTGAGAGGCAATATGAAGCTGACGTCATCGGAAAGGATCGACGTGATGTAGCGATTGAAAGGGGGGGGGGGGGCAAAATAACCCTCAATTTTACTTGTGTGATATATTGTTGGTCAGAAAAATCACTCAATCAAAACTCTCGGTACCAAGACGGTGTTCTTAGCCGTTTCTTCAAAATTCCTAATTTCTTGGGTAATTTGACGTCAGTAGAAAGATTTTACACTGAATTCAGGATTAGCTGCACCGCTGCGATTTCTTGATAGATTATTTGAGCCATGAACGGGTGTAATACGTAGATTTATTATCATAAATTCAATTTATGTTCGGCCGTCTGTTAAGTAAGTGCGAGTGAGATGCTTCTCTTGTCTCACTCGCACCAGTTAAACAGCTGACCATTTGACACCCCTCCCCTCCCACGACTTACAATCAGTAAGTTCAGGTATTCCGTTAAAGATACGTATTTGTCCATAATTTCCGGCGAAATGTCAATATTTTTAAACGCATGATGCCGCTAAACGATTCTGTCTCAACCCCCCCCCCCCCCCATTACATAGCTGATCCTACTGATTTGGGGGGGGAGCATCATGCAGCGGAAATAAAATATGAAATCTTGAAAAATTGAATTATTGGATATAGAGTCCCTATATACTATGAGAGTTGCGACAAGACTCTCAAAATGAAGAAGAAGAAGCGGATCAATGGAGCTCCCAAGAGGCAAATTGCAAATGGCGGATGGCCATTAGCCTCTGCGCTGTTGCCACTGTTTCGCTATCTCTTATAGGTTAGGTTCAGATTCTCGACAGTAACGGTCGTTATTGAAAGAGATAATGTTCTCCATGATAACATTCAAGCAGAGGAAAAATTCACAAAAATTACCGCGGTCACTGTTACTTCAAATGCGTAATGAAAGTGAGTTCGCGAATAGTAAACAAACCCTCCGCCATTTGCATTTTGCCTCTTGGAGCTTTCTTGACAGCCTAAATCTGAGAGCCCAAACAGAAATGGATTCAGCAATGGCGCAACTCTCATAGTATATAGGGACTCTAATTGGATATTGATGAGTGTAGGCAACCATGTCGAAGATTCAAAATATTAAGTTCCATTTATCTTGACCAGCGTGGCCCAGTGGCGAAGCGTGCAATCTGACAGCGTTGCTCTTGGACCATTCAAACCCATAAAAACTATCGAACTAAAAAGGGAAACGGCGATGACCATCGAATTCGACCTTTTGTATGAGTTCAAATTGAGAAAATGCTACGTTGCCAAATAGCACGCTTCGCCACTGTCGTGGCCATAGTTTCACGCAGCATGCAAGAGTCAAAGGAATTCTCTGACTGACTGACTGAGATATTTTAATGAACGTTGTTACGATTGTAACGATGTGTTACTCCCACTGCAGTATGGTCTAAGATCGGGGGGGGGGGGGAAAGGCAAAAAAATCAGTGCAATAATATCATAAAAAATCATCGTTCTTGACCTTTTAACCCTTTATGGACCAAGCCCAAGTATACTCGTTTTTCTTCTCAAGCCTACTTCACATTGTTTCAGTCTTCATTCTGGATAAACGCGACTACCGATGAAAAAATGTGCAAGATAAGATGTTTTCTAGCGCCTTCAAACAGTCGTATAGGCAATTCCAACTCCTCCGAGTACGAATAGTTAACTACCTTCCCTATACATATAAACGGAAGAATGGCGTTCTATTGAAATAACCTGGTCCTTCGAGGGTTAAGCTTACTTTCACACTGTACAGTAAAATTTTGAAGGTGAAATTACGTATTAAAATTTTTCTCTGTGATTAAAATTCGTCTTGAAAGTTTAGTAACGATAAATTGATGAGAAATTTTCTTTCTGATTTTTGGCCACTTTCTGAAGAACCTAGACGTTCCTTTTTCCCATTTAAACACATTAGAAAGCTCGAAATACCTGGTCATCGCCGATGACTGAAGCGTTCGACTTTTTTGGTGAATTTAAATGGAGCGAATACATTGTTGCCAAATTTCACGCTTCGCCACTGACCATTGTGGACTGCTATTAAATAGTATGAATTTCTGCCTTTAGAATGAAGCGCGCTTTCCGTCCTTTGTGCTCGTGCATGTAAGTACTCTGGTGCATGTTTCCTCCTCACGCTGAAAGCTAAAACGCGTGTATCCTACGGCAGGTGAATCGCTCTTCCCAGACCCCAAATGCACTACTCTTATCATTTCTAAGTGATTTGGGTTAAGTTCAACAATGTCAGTCTATCAGCTACGTTTGCTCCGACGCACAGTAGACATTTTAGATCATTTTAATGAACGATACCTCGTTCATCGATCGATGGCCGGCTGGTTCCGCACTCCGTAGGTTCCGAAAAGGAGCCACTGATCTGGTCCAAAAGATGTTTGCCTGTAAGGGAACACATTAAAGAGGGAATTTCACCTTTCAAACCGATTCACTAGATTAAAAAAATAAATAATTAATGCTTTTCAGACTTTAGCTGAATAATTAATTTATTTTTTATTCAAAAATGTTTGTTTAAAACAATAGTTTCATTTTTTATTCAACATTTTTTGTATAGTTATTCTTTTCTTATTTGATTTTTAATTCGGGATTTTTTTATTAAAAATTAATTGACCTATTTTTTTCAGTTTTTCGAAATAAATATTCTCTTTTCCCGTTTACTCAGAGTAGGCCTGTGCGATGTCCAGCTTGGTGCATCGAAGTTCGATGTCAAAAAAGCATGAAAATTTTGTCAATGCATCGAAACAAATTGTAACTAGTCAAAAATGAGAAATCATGGAAATTATGATACTTGAAATAAAGCAATTTAAATTTAAATTAAAAAAATAAAAATAGGGATCATAAACTTGAAAAAGTTATGGTATAATTTTAAATTTTTAAGATTAAAATTAGTAAAATAAATGAGAAATCATGGAAATTATGATACTTTCTTATGCTTTTAAGCTGGTTAACGAGAAATATTGACTCTTGGGTCTTTCTTTAAGTCAGGATATCGATAAATAACTAGTTTCGCTGTATCGATTGACATCAACATTAGCATCGAATCCATTCGATGACAAGGAAACATCGAAACTTCGATCGATGCATCAAATATCGCACAGGCCTAACTCAGATTTTTTTCGAATAGGGAACGAAGAAGTTAATTTTTTATTCAAACTCGTTATTCGAACTAAAATCACTTAAAATGTCCCCAGCTCCAAGTATTCTTGGAAACTGTAGCTTGAGCCAGAGGTTTCTTTCCCAGTCCCATATTCAGTTGTTGGAATCGCCATAAAAATTGACCTGAAGTTTTGTGAGATTATATTCCCGCTGAGTTGTTCCGAAACTCGAGGAAATCAAATCATAATCATCAACTTTGCGGCTCTGACTTCTCAAGAGGGAGATACCTCACCCTCACCTGCCATGTATGCCAACCAGAATGCTAGGATCTGCCCCGTGTCTCTGCTCTCTCACACCTGCCTGGCTTAGAACATGCGAGAAGCATGCTACACGGTTGCTTGCTCCTAATTTTATTCTTTGTAATTGAGTATTTAAGTAAAAGAGGAAATACTTCTTACATTCATTTTATAGAAGAGTAATGATCATCTTTTATTCTCCCCCCCCCCCCCCCCAATGTCCCTTGCTCATCCGTTCAACGTTCAAAGTCACCTACACCAACATGGAGTCTCACGTCGCGTTATCATTTTACTTATACGTTCAGTGGGGAGTAAAACGAATGTGAGTCGACTCCTTAGATGTTGGCTTAGGTAGACACCCCCTGCAATGTTTAAATTCATTGATATCAATATTTCGGGTAGCCTACCTGCAGGAGTCATCTGACGTTCTTCTTGTTTCCGATCGTACTCATAGGCGGCTTTTACGGGGGGCTTGTGCAATTATTCGAGGAAGTAGTTTGACATTTTTTTTTGTTTAAGTAAGAAATTATTATACCTATTACCGTACTGCTGATTACCGATCTTAAACACGCGCAGTGCATAAGTTTTAAGTTTTAATCCTTTAACTACCAGGTTACGAAGACAAATCAAATCTCATTCGCTCAAATTAAGTGGGTAGTTAAATATTCCTACACTGCGGTGCTGATTTTGCATACACACTGGATTGAAGGCGCTCTAATAATTATTATTTTTCAATTAACAGTTTGGAGTCGTAACTGCTGTGAATACAAAACTGAAATTTCGTGAGGCAGATCTATTATCGCAGAAACGAGTTTACTCGGGCGTGGTACTGAAAGGGTTAAGCCCTTGAGTGACTGATAACCAAAAAAAAAATTAAAAAATGTAATTAAAAAAATATCCCCATAAGTGACTAGTGGCGCTATCCATCGGATTGCCTCAGGCGAAAACTTTTCAGATTTCTGAAGGATGGGTAGCGCCACTTGTCACTGTTTAATTGGGAATTTCACATTTTTGGAATTTTAAATTAAAAGCAAAGAAAGGACGCTAAATCCAAGATCGTCGGCACTTGTGTAATTTTGTATGGATTTTTTTATTCCCTAATGAACAAAATTGGTTGAGAATTAAAGCCGTAACATTGGAAATGAATTTCTGAGTGCGAGTGAGAGTATGTTTATCTGCCACACTTGCATTCATTGAAGCGTATGGGAAATCAATTCTATTATTTATGGATGTAATTATTCTCAACCAATTTTGTTCGTTTTGGGCTCAAAAAATCCATGAAAAAATTACGCAGGTGCTGGTGTTCTTGGCTTTTGCGTTTCTTCTTCGTTTTCAATTTTAAATGCCAAATAATCCCTTCAAAGTTCCATCCATGTGTGCAAGTTTGTATAAGTGACCGGGGGGGGGGGGGGGGAAGGGGGGGGGGGTCGCTGTCGTTACAGGACCCAGCAATCGAATTAAGTAACTCGAAAACGGTGGCTGATAATGACATTTAACTAACAGTCAATCTTGTTTCTCATTTATTATGAATGGTCTTGAACTTTTTTTTTTTTTCAGATCCCTTATTACCGCGAAAAACTTCCTACACTACCTGTCAGGAAAAAAACTGCCCACCTGGATGATTGAAAAGGGGTTTATTCAAAATCAGCATTTTTCGCCCACTGCTTGTTTTTGACTAAATTTTGCGTGTCGATTAGGTTTACCGTTAGTAGTGGTTCCCCAAAATTTACGAATGATTTTAGGTTGGGGGGGGGAGAGGGAGGTCAAAGGTGAAACCTTCAATCTCAAATATTTCGCTAGCAAATCAAGCCTTTGAAGTCTGGTTTGCGCGAAAAAACGCACAAAAAATGTCCTTTCTTTTGACTGCCTGCATGTGCCCCATTAGCTCTTCCAAAAACTTGTCATTTGCGATTTTTTTACTTTTGGGTCCACATTTTTTTACAAATTTTGAAATTCTGAAAAAATGCATTCTCCAATGTCGATCTCTAGGAGATACGTTATTTTCTAGAAAATTGCCACCCTATCTACTCGGTAGCCATCTTGGATTTCAAAATTCTTTACAACTGATAGCGGCGTTGAATTTTACGACCTAAATTACCTTCAGTTACCAATTTTCATCGAATTTGTTCGTTAGATACAGAGACATTATTTTTTCAAGTCTCGTCGTTGTCACTGAGAACGCCAAAATAGCGATTTTGACGCTTTAAAATTCATAACTCAAAAACAAAAAGTTTCCATGACATGCGGTTTGGACGAAACTATAGCAAATTTTCTAGAAAATGGCATGTCTCACAGAGATCGAAATTGAAGAATGGGTTTTTTCAGAACTTCAAAATTCGTAAAAAATTTTGGGCCGAAAAATCGCAAATTACAAGTTTTTGGCAGATATTTTGTGGAACCTGCAGGTAGTCAAAAGAAAGGAAATGTTTTGTTCGTTTTTTGCGCAAACCACCTCTCAAAAGCTTGATTCGTTAGCGAGATATTTGAGTTTTCAGGTTTCAACACCCCCCCCAACCATTTTTCGGTCTCGAAATTTTGGGGATCCATGACTTATGGTTAACCTAATCGATTTACCCAAAGTTTCGTCAAAAACAAGTAGTGGGTGAAAATGCCGATTTTGAATACACTCCTTTTGCCGCTCGAAAATACGTGAAAAAAGGAAATAAGTACAGTATCTTTAATTTTTACACTGTTGAGCTCGAATGGGGGGTTTTTTTTGTTTGTTTTTTTGTTTTGTTTGTTTTTTTACTATAGTAACTTTAAATTGACCGACTCGACTGTTCGTTCACACCCTTAAAGAAAGCGCTTTCACTGAGGCATACCTGAGGAGTTATCCCAGCTTCTCACCCTAGCAAAATTCATATGAGCTGTGAGATCGAACCTCACATTCCCTTCTTTCAATTAAGAGTCCTAAAATTTTCCAGAGATCAATTTAAATACAGAAATTGGTATATTTTTCCCTGACCTTGTCGGATGAACCATCGATGATTCGGTTGAACCGATCATGTCGTGGAATAAATCTGATCTCTGTCCATTTTCAATCATCCAAATAGGTTTAACAGGTTTTTTTACGTTTTCTTCCCCTCTCGAGCTCTCGTGCAATCTGGCAGGTTGGTTGGAAAGTCCTGGAAAGGCTCTCGGCTCTCGCTCGTTCATACTCCTTCATTGAGACGAATTCTTCCATCAACAGCATCTGGTTTCACCGAAGAATTTGCAATGTCGCCAAATTATAAAATTCAAAGATTAAGAGTCATTACTCATCAGGCTTCCGCGAGAGCTTCCTTTTTAATCACTTAATCCTGTAGCCACTCTCTCTCTCTCTCTCACTCTCTCTCTCTCTCTCTTCCTCTCTCATCTCTCTCTCTCTCTCTCTCTCTCTCTCTCTCTCTCTCTCTCTCTCTCTCTCTCTCTCTCTTCTCTCTCTCTCTTCTCTCTCTCCTCTTCTCTCTCTCTCTCTCTCTCTCTCTCTCTCTCTCTCTCTCTCTCTCTCTCTCTCTCTCTCTCTCTCTCTTTCTCTTTTGCCAAATCGAAACACTTACCAAAATTATTTCTTTTATCCTGTTTTCCAGTGACGAAGCGTGCAATTTGGCGAAGGCGGGTTTAGTTCATTTAAAAGTTTTGTAAAATTATCGATTTTGCTGACAGCGATTGTTTCCACAAAGTGTCGACTTTTTGAAGTTTTTTAAATTCGATTTTTTTGAAGGAATAAAGAATTTTTAAATTCGCCTGTAGCAAATTTTGAAGTTTGATATCGATCGAAGGAGAAAATCGATAATAACTCGCGGTTTGCGACGAAATACTGAAAATGTCATGTTCTTTCCGAATCTCCGAGATAAAATGGCGGTCCTCTTATAACATGTGATTTGCTGGAGGGCGGGGGCCACGGTGCGGTGGTGCCAAACTTGGACTCTCCCCCTCCCAAAAGGGGGCCTTAAGAAGAGCCAATAACGCTATAGAGTTCCTATATACTAGGGACTCTAAATAACACTAGTTTGAGAGTTATTTTGAGAAATTTAAATCCGTTGACGAGATGAAGCACAAATGCTCGCTGCTTTTTTTTTTTTTTTTTTTACTCTTCCATTAATAGTTTTAAAGTCATGCTGAAAGAATGGAGCGATTTAATTTAATTAAACTGAAGTTAGGACTAAAGCTAAGCAACGCCAGTAAAAAATAAATTATAATTTTAACTATTCTCTGACACTGACGCACATATTTATTCGTTACCAAATGCATTATACGCGTGCATGCAGTCCTTTGATTGAAGGCTGAAGGGGAAGAGAGAGCCTTTTGCCCGCGGAGAGGGGGAGGGGGAGGATTGAAAAAATAAGTAGGTGCAGACCGGTAATAACAAAAGGTCTACCGTTTAATATAGCGCGAAAAGGGTCTGGCGTCAGTCACCTAGACATATGTTTGGGAGGGGGGGGGGGACAAAAAAACGAGCTTTAGTTCAAAACTGAGCTATGATCTATGTCGCCGTCGCGTCGTCGCCCTCATCTGCTGTTCTAAGCCCAACCGCCAGCGTCAGTCAAAACTCAAAAGCATTGTTCAGTGTTCACTCGTAAGGTCTCATATACCCTTTGCGGCCATTAGGTAATTTCCGATGCATTTACACTCTTCATGTGACTCGGCAATATTACACCTACGCTTGCTTAGCTGTAGCTGCGGGGGCGGCTGATGGGGTTGCGGCCAGTGGTGGCGCGTGCAATCTGGCAACAACGTGTTCTCTCCATTTAATCCTATGTAAAACAATCGATCTTCAGGAGATGCAATCCCCAAGATATCGATACTTTTGCATGGGTTTAAATGGATCGGCCATCTTGAAATTGGGCCCTAAGAGCTCTTTGAATGCCTTAAAATGTCGCAGCCAATCAGCGTAGGATTCTCAGACCGCTATACTCTATCTTATACAGGGTGTCCGGTAAGTCCCGGAACGGCTGCGCCATTTCTTTATTTACGCACATAAAAAAACCAAACTTTGGGAATGTTCCTAGATAAATAAAAACTACTTTTTGGGGGGGTCAAAATTTTGATCGCCCCTCCCGGGGGGGCGGGGGCGCCCCTAACTTTTTTTTTCAAATGGCAACCCCTATCTTGTGATACCTCATTCGAAAGAAGGTAAAAAACTGAGCATTTTGGCGCAAACCGCATGTCGATATCTCTTTTAGTATTCGAGATATCGAACTTCAAAATCTATGGAAACCCATTTTAAAAAAATCATAACTCTTATTCAGAAAGTCGCTATTTAAAAAACTAGGGGTCTAAACTACTCTACATAACAAGCTCTTTCCAGGGAAAAACACCTCTGCCCAAAAAAATTAACTTACAGTTATTGTTTTTTTTCCCCGCCAAATTTTTTTAAAACATTTTGGCGGGGAAAAAAACAATAACTGTAAGTTAATTTTTTTGGGCAGAGATGTTTTTCCCTGGAAAGAGCTTGTTATGTAGAGTAGTTTAGACCCCTAGTTTTTTAAACAGCGACTTTCTGAATAAGAGTTATGATTTTTTTAAAATGGGTTTCCATAGATTTTGAAGTTCGATATCTCGAATACTAAAAGAGATATCGACACGCGGTTTGCGCCAAAATGCTCAGTTTTTTACCCTCTTTCGAATGAGATATCACAAGATAGGGGTTGCCATTTGAAAAAAAAAGTTAGGGGCGCCCCCGCCCCCTCGGGAGGGGCGACCAAAATTTTGACCCCCCCCCCCCCAAAAAGTAGTTTTTATTTATCTAGGAACATTCCCAAAGTTTGGTTTTTTTATCTGCGTAAATAAAGAAATGGCGCAGCCGTTCCGGGACTTACCGGACACCCGGTATAGGTACTCCTAATGCACTCCTTGCAATGTTTCATGTTTATTTCTCAAAAACTGGGAAATTTTGGGGGGGGGCACAGGGAGTATTTGAAAGTTGCAAATGGGTAACATCAATTTTAATCGATGCTTCAATTTATTGATGCACGGTCATGTCATCTCAGAACTTATTAGACATTATATCTCGACTTCTGAGTGCAAACATCGGAGAGTTTTGTGAGACAAGTCTGACGTGTGTACTTTACCCAGCATCGTCTCCAATAAAAACTGATAAAAGTATGTAAATTGCTAACTCAATCAGAAATTTATATCGTGGCAGACGCGGGAAATGAAAATGCATCCATCTTATGTAATTAGAGATAATCCCCTCTCATAGTTTCTGTCATTTGCATGCGATTGTGCGAATTGAGGAGCCTTCTGAGATGACCCACTTTTTGCCATTCCTAGGCTAGTCCCTTCATCTAATTTCTTTTTCAATGAAAACTTGCGTAATAAACATTTCTCATTAATTTTTGCGGTGAGCATCAATGCATGGCATGATGGCAAGCGATTAATAGACGGTTTTAGTGCGAAGTCAACGGTTAGCCGACAACCACAACAATGCACTCATCGGTCGCAATCGGTTCTGATAAAACTCGCGTATCGTTCCAAACTATCTCACTCACTCTCCAGTGACCCCTATGTATACCCATCTCTTTCTAGTTTCTAAATTCGTTTACAGGGTCTTGTTTCACGACGTATCATTATCAAAATCGCGTTAAAATGCCGCGAGGAATTCGTTTCAGCCAAAAAATTTCACGAAAGATGTCTCTTATGTGCGATTTTTGAAATTAGAGTGAGATGGCAGTACATGGGGGTTACGTGAGAGCGAGAAAGACAAACTGTCTTTGTTTGGAACGCTTATCACCGGCAGTCGCCATTACTAAAAACCTCTTCTACGGTTCGCTGCTCTCTTTGAGCTTCTTTTGGGCCCTTTCTAAATCGAGGTCCCTAGATTTCGCGCGTAAAACACTCTATTAGATTTTTTTTGGAATGTTCTAAAGTACTGTGACTCTGAACAGAATGTCTGACCAAATCTGTTGCTATGAGCCATGCTGTAGCGCCGTTTGGGGTCCTTGTAGGGGGGGGGGGGGGGGGGGGGCCTCCCAAGGATTTTCAATGTGCCCAAAAAATCAAGTTAGATAGCGGCACCTAGAAGAAAAAGCGGGGGGGGATATGCGGTTGAATGCTGAAACTTGGTTAAAAAGGAGGTGGTTGCCATGCGTACGATGTAATGATAATAAAATAAAGGGAATAAAAAGATGCACGATTAAAAAAATAAGAAAATTCATCCGATTTTTGGAGGGCTCCCTCCCCCTAAGGAAAATCTGAAATGGCGCCGCACTGGATCCATGTCCTTTAAACAAACAAACTAACCCAGGTACGGAAGGTACATTTTAAATTTTTTTTTAAAATCCCGTCAGATTCATACCGAAAATATTCCAAAAATATTTTTGAAATATGTGAATGTTCACGACAGTTTTATTGTTTGCCAAAATAGTATCTTCAAATAATTTCCGACTTTTAAAAAATTTTCAAAAAAGCCAATCAAAAACCATGATTGCAAGTGTTTTTAATTTTCTTTAAAAAAAAGCTAGTTTATAACCTTTTTTAAATATTTAAAAAAAATTCTCCCAAAACTTTTTTCTGATATTTATAACAAGATTATGGCAAGATTACTCATTTTTTTTTTAAAAGTTGCCAAAGTCTTGCTTCAGATCTGCGGAACAAGTAACTATCGAAAATGGGAAGATGTTTGCGTCCCCTATTGCTGTGGCCGTTGCCATTATAACCTGCAGGGCTTATATCTGGGACGGGGGAGAGGGGAGACGCACGTGTACTGGGCGACAAAATGAGGAAGAACTAGCCAGAAAATAGTGTCGTCACCGGTGTCAATTTCTGCTAAGGACGGCGGCAAAATTGTGAGCCGAAGCCCAACTAATAAAAAAAAGAAGAATAAGCAAAATGTGTGTCATAGTTATAGTTATGATTTCGAGAAAAGGAAAGTGTTTCTTTCTGCTTTTTTCTGAGATTTGGTGTACGAATTGAGAACTGTTTTTATTATTTTCCAGAAAGAAGAAATACCATCAATAGATTTATTCATAGGTACCCGGCCGTGACTCCTGAAACCGTCGCCCATTCAAAACCTTTTTTGAGTAAACCTCCCGAAAACATTTCGTAAAAGACGCCGAGTCCATTACAACAGCTCGGCCGTCAAACCGTGAAGGAGAAAATAAACACCACTTTCCCAACAAACCGTCTAAAGAACGGACTAATAATGAAGGTATAAAAGGGTCTTTTGGCCGGATTTGGCGTTCTCTATTTGCGATATTGATAACAGAGAGAATATTCAAAATCAGCTTGCGTCGCTCCCCAATTCCCTGTAACTATATAGCTCAGTTTCTGTGACTCAACATATTTTAACGAAACTCTCTTAAAATTAATTTCTTGGGCCCACTGCATTATTTGTGCATTTCAACAACAATACGATTTGAACGTTCGGTGACCAAACAATAAGCTTCGTGTATGTAGCGGGTAATTTTCCTCTGTCTGAGAGTATGTAGTGACCCCCCCCCCCCGACCAAGACCCCTCCCGGTTTTCCAAGAGAGATTGTGTTCATCATTCTTCACACAAGAAAGTTTGTTTGCATGGCTGCTTTCGTCTTAATTTCGAGAAAGTCGGCGTAAGGCAAGAGTTGCCATAAGGAAATTTGATTTAGTGACCAGATTCGGTTACGGTTGGGTAATTTGGTGAAAATGCTCGATTATCTGTATAATATTTGTCAGTTATGTTTTGTAGGTAGGTTTAACAGTATCCAACATCTTAGCAGATAAAAATAATGTACCTAAGTAATACAAATTAAAAAATTTCCTTTCACAGATTTTCGTGACCTAGTCACGAATACCTACCTAGCTAGGTAGCTTTCCAGATCCCTGTGTCTGTAGGCTTAGCGCCGCTCAGACCTTTCCTCTCGTATGATAACCAATAAATTATGTAGCATCTATTTTCATTGTACCGCATCATTATGAGATGCAGTTTCCCCAGACAATTACACGTTTACCTCTCTAAAACTGAGATGCATCATAATTTGCGTATCGTGATACTGACAGGAATAGCAGTACCTATTTATTGCATCGCTCTTGCCACAAAAAAATTGTTAGCGACTCCGAAACGAACTGACATGGAATCCGTGGAACTTGCGAACGATACAAGTAGGAAAGTGCGTATTTCTCGTATTATCGTGCTCGCTGGACATATTGGCGATTGGCGTTGCATCTCCAACTTTTTGAAGGCGTTTTGAGGCAATTAAATTCAATATTCTCTGTTAAGTAATGTGCCTCGCTGCCGGAACTGTTTCTGTACTTGTTGTCCACCCTTTCTCTCCTCAAAAATTGATAAATGAACTTATTTTCTTTCACAATTAGTCTATTGAAAAATAAATTATCATTGTTCAAGCAGAACACAAAATTGAAACAACTGAATTTTTTGACAAAAGGTACCGCGATGATTTTCTTACCACGGAAAGTCCGTCTATTTTTTCATATTATATTCTTCGTAATTTTCTATCCCTTTTCGGATCGTGAAAATGTAAAAATAATTCGAAAAAGTCCAATATAGTTTTTGTTTATGATTGCTTTCCGAACGTCGACGTTAGTAAAGGATGTCGCATTGTGTTGGACTTTCAAATTTCATCGATCCCTTAGGCCTTAAGTAAGTTAAAAATCGACCGATTCCCAAGGCAATCATAAAACATTTCTTCGGCGTTTCTGAGAAATGTTGTGAAACTGCGCAGGTATTTATTTTTTCCCAAAATCTCTCTCTTGGCAGGAAATCATACGACGCATTATACCCCATACCCATTGCAACTTAAACCTAAACCAGCACGAATAATCCAAATTGTCTCCCATGCAACTGTACACTGAAAAAAATGAATAGTTAAAAAAGTACAGAACAAAATGATTTGCTAAATTTACCTATACTCTTGTTAAATTAACAACTCAAATGCTAAATCAGCAATTCATTTCGTTAGCTTAACAACTCATTTTGCCCAACCAGCAAATCAAATAGTAAAAATAACAATTTTTATGCTGGAATAACAAATTAGTCAGTAAAATCAGCAATATATTTTGCTGATATAACGAGCTGAATTGTTAGATCAACTAATTGGGTTATGCTCTGTATTTTTTTAACTATTTAAAATTGCTAAATTGACAATGTCTATTTTGTTAAAAGAACACCATTATGTGGTTGATTTAACAACTATTTTTGTAAACTCAACAAATAAATTGTTAACTTAACAGAAAACTCTGGTTGATTTAGCAACTTTCAATTATTGTTAAATCAGCAAATTTTGAATTGTTGCTTTTACAATTGATTTTTTTCAGTGTAGATTTTCGAGAAATCAAAGATTGCTATTGCATACGTGCAGATTTATAAATAGTACGCAGTACGCAAGCTTGAATTAAAATGAAACCTAAGAAAAAACTTGAAATTGCCTATCTACCAGGATGAAGGCGCCTCCATGAAGCCACTGCACTTTTTCATTACTCGGGTAAATCTTTACGTCTTTTCCAAGAACTTGAAAACCGAAATTTGCCGTAAGTTTTACAGCAGGATTTCTTCGTCCTTACTCCTGACACGCGGCTCTTCCGAAATTGCTCGTCAAAGTTTCATAGGTGATCGGAACCTATAGTAATATTTTTACGTAAACTGTAAAGATAGACTTCTCGGCGTACATTCAACACTTTGATAAATAAACTTGTCCCTTATCTGTTCATACCTGCGACGAGCTCTATACCTCGCATGTGTGTTCGTGCGTACACTGTTGTCGGAATGTCAAGCGTTTTATAGTTATTAAGGAGTATAAACTGTAGGGAATACCCCACGAACACTTTCTCTCATCAAATTTATTCTGGGGGAGACCCCCAGACCCCATTTGACATTCTGGGGGAGACCTTGGGCTCCCCTTTGATATTGTTTTCCAGATCCAAAGATCCATTTTTGAAATATTTAAATTTGTCCTTTTTTTGACCCATTTCCCCATTGATTTTAATGAAAACCATTTTTCATCCATAACTAACCTAAAAATTTAAATTTAAAAAAAAAACAAACAAAAAAGTCCCTCTGGGGAATGTTGAAATCAACAATCTCTGCAAAATTTGGATGCATTTGGATCAATAGTTCAAAAGTTATGATGGGTTTCACGTTTTATGGCTACGGACGGACAGATAGACAGACAGACGCCACAGAAAGTTTGTGGATTTACACCTCCAAGTCACATATGGTTAAATAATAATACTGATACTTCATGGATGAATATTCTTTAGAATAGTACTAGGCATAATGCGAGCAAATTATTTTGTAATTATCATGATTAACTTATTGTTAGTCGTAGTGGGCCAAATATCGAAACAAAATACCTTAAAAATCTCTGCGCCGTTGCAATACTTTCTCGACTTCGAACTTTGTTAATAGTGAGTGAGAAAGTAAAAAAACGTTCCCGCTTTGGCGCTTTGCTCTAAAACCGTCTGATTTCTGACTCGCGAGTCTTACCACAGGTCTCTCACAGGTAGCATTGCTCATTTTAGATATTCTGCGTTCTCATTGGCCACCGACGTCAATAACCTGCGTAGTATACGTACTTACATTGATGAAATACAGACTCTGCGTAAAGATACCGCATGAAGTGTCTACCCAAGTTATCTGAAATGAGCCCTGATTCCACTTTGCAACTTGCCCACGTGAATTTGAAAACAAAATAGCCTGGAACAACCTGCAACCTGCTGCTCTGTCGGAATAGTGATGACGCTTCTGCGTCTTTCCGGAAGGAAATAATGACCCGACCAAACGTTTGAGTCAGTTGCATTGAGGTAATGAGTATGAGAAGGAGCGGAAGGCATTGCAGGGGAGGGGGGTATTGAAAACAATGCAAGATAGTGTGAGAGAAACAAGAAGAGAAGTAGAGAGGAACTGAGGGAGAACCGTGGTAGAGAAAGAGAGAGAGGAAACGGAGGATGAAAGGATATGTTGTCTGTGTGCGTTCGTCGAAGAGAGAAAGAGAAAAGGAGGAAAGAGCTAGCAAAGAGAGAAAGATGAAGAGGTGGACGAAAAGGTAGAGTTGTCAGTTTGAGCGAGGAAGCGAGGGTTGTTAGTTTACATGAGAGAGAAGAAAATCCGAGGTTGATTTGGAGAGAAAGAGTGATGCTATAGAGAATGAACGAATTAGGAGAGAGAGGAAGAAAGAAAGAGTGATGGAGAGAGGGAGTAAAATGAGTGAGAGTGAATGATCGAGGCTCGGAGTGCTTAGTGTAAAGACTGATAGCTATACCTTGGTCGGAGGACTCGGAAGAGGGGTTTAGGGGAGCTGAAAGGGGGAAAGCCGGCCGGCATTATAACCATGAACCAAAGCGTGGAAGAATGAAATGAAAATGAAGACCCGCGCCCGCGCTTTGACTCAAAGAGTGAGTTCCATTCCATTCCGTTCCCATTTCATTCCATTCCCCGCGACGAGAGTATGAAACGAGATTTGAGCGCGTTTCTCAAACTGAACCGGCGTACTGTGAGTTGGAATGGTCAATTTGGTGGCCAAAAATGTGTCAGGCATTGGCACGTAAAATTTTAGTTTTAACGCTATTAGGGCTCGTCGATTAGAAACTTTCACCATGGGCGGATCCAGAGGGGGGGCCACGGCGGCATGCTCCCCTTGGTCTCCCCCCCCCCCAAAACAGAAAAGGGGAAAGCTAAAGAAAAAGGAGATCGGAAAAACAAAAGCCTCCAAGTAACCTTAGGTAAATTAGCATAGGTTTTGCGGGGGGAGGATGCAAAAGTGTCTTAATTTCATCTTCTAGGCATCCATTTTCTACGATAAAGCTAAGAAATTAGTTAGCTGGCATTCCAAAATTTGAATGCAAAGTGGGAGCCGAGACTTCATTTTATAAAATTTTCTTCTTTTTAAAACTTATTAATAAATAAATTGGTCTTTGATTTATTTAATCTAAGTGTGATTTAATGTAAGTAACTTTCTAATTATTATCTTGTTTGGGAATGGGGAAACAGTATAGGAAGGGTGGGATCTTCCACTTTTACAAACAAAAATTGAAAGGAGGTAGTATAAAAATGAGGAGTAAACGGTTAAAAGATGCCTCAAATTGGCTTTAGAGAAGCTTCAATTTTCTACATTTTCTGGGGGACCCCCCAGTTACCCCACTTACATTACAAAAATACCCCCCCCCCTCCCTCTTGAGACTTTCCTGGATCCGCCCCTGACTTTCACTGCAGCAAGACTTTCTGATTTTTATCGATAATTCTAGCTGTTGTAGTCTGTTTTTAATCGTAAAATTCGTGTTAGGTGCTTTTGGACAACCAATCTTGAGTGCTCATAATTTACCGACTTTTGGGCTTAAAATTGTCCGTTTTTTGCCCACTGTGCGACGACCCGCGAAGCTTCGGTCTCGCGGTCGTGGTCGGTCGTCTGTTCCCTGTATCTGTTCCTGAAGCCTGTGGGCTGTGCCCGATGTTCAGTACCGTTCCGATCCGATCCAATTCCACGTTATGCCTCGAGCTTGACGGTTCATTGTCGTGAGATGGTCCTCTAGGCCGGATTTAACGAACTTCTGGTGATTCTACCCTCAAATAGTCAACTTACCTTACCTCATACTGTTCCTTTCATTCGACCATGAACATAAGTATCTTTGAAAACTAAATTTTCGACTTCAGTAATACTTTTTAGACCAGCAGGGTATGATGAAGGAGGTCGGTCGTATAAAATTTCTTCGAGTGTGATTTTGGTACTAAGATTTGGAGCTGCAACAACAATAAGCCAAGACGTCGTGAACATCCTCATTTCGGGGGGGAAAAATATTGATCCGTTCTAGAATTGTTTACATGTATTACTAAAACTGTATTTCATGCACGCGTGTGTTCCATTTCATTGCTTTAAATCAACGTTTTCACTGTGACTAATTTTTTATAGTCTACTTAGAGCTCGGCTGTCTGGCCAATCCAAAGATTTAGCATTTGAACAAGACAGGTGTTTTTGAAGAATACTTTCACGAGAATTCCTTGAAATGTTTCTCTGAAACAGATGTCATATTTAAAAAAAAAAAAAAAAAAAAAAAAAAAAAAAAAGTCAGTATATATATTTGATTATTTTTCAAAAATAGACGAGGCTGTTCGCAGTCTGCCGTCTCGTGAGACTCGGAATCCATTTTTTTTTTTTTACTTAATTTGAATTAATGGGCAACAATCGATTTGATAGTGAAGCAGTACGTCACCAACAATCGATTGTTGCACATAGATTCAAATGGAGGAAAAAAGTGTTGCTAAATCGCACGTCCCGCCACTGGCTGTGCAATAATATTTTTGTCTTCCCGAATAAGAGTTTCCATCTGCTTTAATCTGAGCGGAGATTGGTACTTTTAATTTAATTTCTTCAGAAATTGGAATGACTCTGGATGTCGGTCGATTCGATTCTTGATGCAATTGGTAGACTTCTGGTTATTTTTAGCTTGAAATAAGGTGTATCTGCTCGATTCTGATTCTACAAGTGTTGGCCTTTCCGTTAATGGATCGATCCAGATGATGTTCGTCGAAGAAAATCCGTCGGTCACAAAGCAAAGTAATATCCAACCGACCTACCGATTATTCCAGTTAACCGCTCACTGCTATAATGTCTCTCATTATCCCGAGCAATCGATGCCGATTAGAAAGAGCTAGTTTATGACGTTTAATAAGTGAAAACGGAACTGTCTTGGAATTTGTGGAATTTTACAGCCCAATCGATTCCCTTCGAGCTCAATGGCATTAAACAAAAGCAGCTCAAAAGTTTTTGTTTCGTATTTTTCAAAGTTTTGTTCTCAAAATTTCACCAACATTTGTCTGTGTGTTTTAAAGAAGTTAGAAATCGACAGTTGCCATGACAGTTGTCATGAAATTGCATGAAGTTTAAAATTTTAAGGAATTTTAGGAAATTTGACATTTTAAGGAACTTTAAGAAAAATTGTAATATTGATGAAACGACAGGACACTAGGACAGCTAACTGCACATTTCAGTCAAAAAATATAAATAGGTACTGGTTGAAATTTCACGTTTTGAAAAACGTGACATTTTAATTCACATCTTTGAGGTCAGCTTCACCTTCACTTCTAAAATGAGCTCCACTTCGATCTAATAAATCGATCATTCAACTCTTCGTTGCATGAGTCGCTGTCGTTTAAATTAGGCATACAATTTTGATCGCTCTGAAAGTTTCCTCTCGTCTCACCCATTCTATCATTAATTTTATAAATACCGCAATGATAGACAAAATTAAGAGTTAAGGTGCTCGAAAAAATTTAACTTGGGGCGAGGACGGCGACTGGCAAGGTCTCCGAGGCCCCCTCCAACGTTTTTCAGCAAAATTATAGTTTTCTTTTGCTTCTTGTCTTTCTTCCTCTCTTTCAAGGGCGGATCCAGGGGAGGGGCCATAGGGGCCATAGCCCCCCCAAACCCCCCCACCCTAAAAAAAGCGGAGGAGGAAAAGACAGGGTGAAAATGGAACGATTGGGAGGGGGGCAGAATGATCTATAAACAATTCGATTCGACGAGGGTCGTTCAAAAAGTGAATTCACAAGTCCCATAACTTTTGATCTATCATAGATGGAGCATATCGCCGAAAAGCATGTTGTGCGTCATTCTTTCAGCTTTAAAATGAGTTAAAGTTCATCAAATTTTGCCCACGGAATCGCCCGGAATTGCCATTTTTCCGACCTCTTTCGATATTTGTTACTTCCTCCCTTATTTCATAGCTTCTGATGGGTATTCGAGGAGAAAGTCATCATAAAAAAAAATAAATAAAAAAATAAAAAAATTAGTATTATAGTATTATAAAATAGTACTTATGTTTTTCTTCGATTCTTGATATTTCACGGCCCCCTGATCTTTTATTTCGAGGAACCTATTCATATAACTATAATTTCCGTACGCTCCTCTGTTGGCGTATTTGGGTTATCGTTTCCTTATTTGATTTTTACTTTTTATTTATTTATTTATACGATTCATGTATTATTTACTCTTTGCCTACCAAATCAAAGTTTACGGTGCTGTCAGATCGAAGAGAAAAAATATCCTGAAACTTGCGGCTTGTTCTCATTTCCACTTAGGAATTTCTCAACAAAAAAAAAAACTAATCCTTTACAGCATGGTCAGCATGACTATTTTTCCCGTTCAAAAACGTGATTTTTTTTATTGATTTTGACTCAAAATGAAAGGGATCAATAGTGAACAAATTTTCAGTACTAACCCCTTATGGACCAAGCCCGAATATACTCGATTTTTACCTCTATAGTCTATTTCACATTGTTCCAGTATCATGATTCCGATTAAACACGATTCTCGATTCAGTATAAAAAGAGGATATTTCGTCAGGCGCCTTCAATCCGTCGTATATGCAATTCCAACTCCCCCGAGTACGAACAGTTAACTACCTTCCCTATACAAACGGAAAAGTGACGTTCATGTGAACGAACCTGGTCTGTAAAGGGTTAATGCATAGTTACGTCCAGTGGCGTACGCAGGGAGGGCTAAGGAGGCTAAATCCCCCCAGATCTCCGGTTTTTAGGGATATAGGGGAAGGGGGAATAATTTTCAGTCAAGTGATCATTAATGCAAGCCCCTCCCAAAAAAAATCCTGCGTACGCCACTGGCTTACGTCCAAGAGACTTGCAAAGTACCGAATTTAACATGGGTCAGCATAGAAAGCAAAATCAAGGTCAAACGGTCAAATATGTTTTCTTATAATCAGATGGCCTCCATCATGGGAGTTATGCTCTCTCACACTTCGGTGAAAGCTACCTTTCCCTCAATATGTGCCTGAGGGATGACATGGAAAAAAATGATATTGTAACTTTTAAGTGTTCCAAAAGGGGGAAATAGATTATGTGCCTTGATAGTACCACGATTCAGTCATGGGTTAAATTGTCAAAAAAAAAAAAAAACAAAAAACAAAAAAAAACAAAAAAACCGTTCTTATTGCTCAAAAGTTCTTCACGCCTTGTTTTTCTCTTAATTCTGGCAATATCGGCTAACCTGCGCAGAATTTGATCTGCTAATCAGTTGCAATCAGCTCTGCTCTGTTAAGCAGATTGGCAACGTGGTACAGTTATTTTCGCATCTACCCTCTTCCCGCACTGGTGAGCCCCTCGCCGCGGCCCCGCGATCCTACCCAAACCTTCTCCTGCACCGGACCACGTTTTCAAAGGCGCGAAACCCCTCTCTGCTCTGCTCTCCTACCAACCCTCGCGGACCCGCGTGTGTGAGTGCCGCGCATTTCATTGTGTATGTGTGAGTATTGCCTCTGTCAGTGGTTCAAATCGGCTTGCGCAATGCTGTCGACCAATGAAAAGCGGCGTTTCTCCAAGGGGCAAAAGGCGGCTCAATTTTCAATATTCATTCAAATGGATTTCAGGTTTCCAACGATGCGGTGTTGCTCAACACAGCGCATCTAAACCGGTGTTCGCTGGCTGAAGTCCTATTTTCGTTCCAATAACCTTTTTCGCGCCCCCTCCCCTCTCGCAACATTTTCCGTGCCTCATTAACCAAGGACTTTTCCTTCTACCACATTGGTCGTGCTTCCAAAAGGCGGGAGCGTGGGCCCGCGTGGGGGTGGAGTTATCCCTATTTGTTGTCTTTGCAATGTTTATTATGCTGCTGTTCGCTAATTTGTATCAGGTGCTCAGCGTTATAGGACACCGACAGGTCCTTGAGTTTTAATGTTTTGCCAAGCTGCGCGTCATCAGCGAAAATGTTTAGGAGAGCGTTACTTTAACCATTCCCTTACCCACGGACGGAGCCAGCAATTAGGCAACTGTGGATTCTTCCCCTTTGAATGTATGAGAAACAATCGATTAGAAAATGGGCCGTGGCCCCCCTCAAGAATCGATTGCTTCTCATACATTCAAATGGGAAGAATCCATAGTTGCCAAATTGCTGGCTCCGCCAATGCCTTTCCACGCCCGAGTTTATTCGTTTCTGAGACCAGAAGTGCCTCACACAATTTCAGTAAATACAAATTCACATTTATTGCGACTCCAAATTGTAAAACTTCCAAACATTAAAAAAAAAATCCTTGAGCGCCTTCAATCCAGTGTGTATGCAAAATCAGCACCGCGGTGTAGGAATATTTAACTAACCAGCTTAATTTGAGCGAGCGAACATTGAATTGTTTCGTAACATGCGTGGTAGTAAAAGGTTTAAT
Organism: Trialeurodes vaporariorum; assembly: GCA_011764245.1. Lineage (NCBI taxonomy): Eukaryota > Metazoa > Arthropoda > Insecta > Hemiptera > Aleyrodidae > Trialeurodes > Trialeurodes vaporariorum. The sequence goes on along the minus strand of VMOF01000002.1, from coordinate 32,822,719 downwards.
ACCCCGTTTTCCACTTATTTTGATAAATCAAATTTCAATGAGAGAGCGATTTTGGAAATAGTTGTGTTGATCAAAAGTAAATAATTTGTGAAAAATCCCAAACTCACTGACTATTTGTGAAAAGTCCTGAGTCCTGACTATAGGATCTCTCTACCCTCTCCCACCCGCCAGGAACGTTTGCGCCAAACCCTATCATAGAAGCTCTCTAACCTTAGCATAGGAAAAGGGAATTCCCGTTTTTCGCGAAGTGATCACTGAGTTTGTAACGATGCAGGCAACAACGGGGAGTTCCCATAATGCAACGCACGAACGACGAAGTTCAGGGAAACGAGTCGGTTGTTGGCACACTTGGTATTCTAATTTCTTGTTTCTTTCTTTTTTTCTTCCTTTTTATTATTATCATTTATGATGTGGGCCTCCTTGAAAAATTAATATCCATCACCAACTGTACTCTGCGAAAGTAACCGCTCATTTCACAGGGTTTTGCCCTTTTCACGAATCAGGTCTTCTTTTCCTGCCTTTTTTCATGAACTGAACAATTTTTTGTGGATTTCACTATCGGTGGAACAACATTTGCGGACCAGACGCAAGAATTAAGCAAAATTACTGTCCGTTCCGTGAATTAGGCGGTCTCGCGATCTGCGTGCCGCGCGCAAAATAAATTTAGATAGTGAACTCTCCAATAAAGAAGTAAAAGGAAGAAATGAAAAGAGAGAGAAAAAAAAGAAAGAAAAAATGTGAATAAAAATTTTAGTAAACCGAAAATCATACTAAAATATTTGCAGCAAAATCCAGTGGCGAACTGGAAAATGTGCCCCCCCCCTGCGAACTGTCAGTCTGGGGCCCCCTAAATTTTTACAAAGTGAATGGGGGTCTACGAAGACCCCCCTCCCCCCGCAGCTACAGAAGGGGCTTCAAGGGTCCACCCCTGAAATTTTTTGAAAATTGAGTTCTCTTGATACGTTTTTTCTCGCTGTTTTAGCTTTAACCCTTTAAGGGCCAAGCCCGAGTATACTCGTTTTTCTTCTCTAGTTTGCTTCATATTGTTTCAGTCTTCATTCCGGATGAACGCGATTATTGACGAAAACATGTACAAGATAAGATGTCTTCGGGCGCCTTCAATGTATCGTATAAGCAATTTCAACTCCTCCCAGTACGAACAGTTAACTACCTTCCCTTTATAAACGGAAGAGTGGCGTCCTTTTGAAATAACCTGGCCCTCAGAGGGTTAAAATTCCGTTCATTTCCTATGAAAGAAAAAAGCTAAACTTTTTTCTATGACAGCTTTTTTTGAATATATTAATTTATTACCACGGAAAACGCATGACCAATTTACCGCATCTAACGGAGCATAGTAAACCTTCTCTTTTTACTTTTAGATTACACTGATTTTTTTTTCTCCTCCTTCTACTTTATTCTTTCAAATGTTATATTTTGTCAAATACACGAATCAGATGTAAACGGAGCGCCCTAATTGAGGGCCCTCTGCGCCGCGGGGGCTGCGGAGCCTCCGTTACGCCACTGGAAATCATACTTATGGTTGATTAAAATAAATTAATTACTTAGCTCAAGAAGTTTTGGAAAATTGTAAGTTTAAAAATTATCTATCGCTGGAGTCCCTGATTTAGGTACATGAAAGGGTCTAAAGTTACGTGAGGATGCGGCCAGCGTCTTTATACGTGTCCGCCTATGGCAAAGAGGTGTTCGTCATTTCTCCGGAAAAAAGAGAAAGAAAAAGAAAAAAATCGAATCATGGTCCAAACGATTTAACAAAGGAAAGTTTGAGTGGCCATGAAATTTGTGAAACAGCCCAAGGAAGTCATTAATAGTCTCTTTATAATTTTTTAAGTTGCCTCAACGGCTGTTTTGAGGAAAAAGTCACAAGAAGTTCCTTCGAGATACAAAATAGCTCATATAGACAGCCTAAAGCAAAGATATTATATACTATATCGATACTGGATGAGGCCCTACCTTGGTTGGGGAAAATGGACCTGCTAGGGGGTACACAAATTGGAAGATTCGCCGGCCATGTAGGCAGCGTGTTTTGCGATAGGCAAACATTCTCGCTCTCTCTCTCTCTCTCTCATGAAGAGAGAGAAAAGAAAGACTCAGGTTTGCCTATGCGCAAAACAAGTTGCATACTTACAGGAATCGGGACCGTTTTATTCCTTAGCATTCGGTATCTATATAGTATATAATATCTTTGGCCTAAAGTCTAGTCGCCAATCAGACGTGATACCTGGATACCTCCTACTGAGACTCTTCTATACAAAGGGTCAAGGAGATCTGTTTCTAAAGAGTGAAGAGGTGGGTCGGGTTTTGGGAGCCGCGGTACGAAATGCAATTTGAAGTGAAAAGCATACTTTGGTGAGGAGAAAAACCCGGGAAATGGTGAGAGGATACTGACACTTGTTCTCATTGCAGTGACGCGCCGTAACTATAGAGAAACTCTTCCCGTGTCTGTTCATATTGCATTGTACTATTATGTTTTCTATACCGGGAATCGTATTTAAAGCCATTCACAGAAATTGAGAAAATGATTATCAACATAAAGCGAAGGACGGTTGGTTGGGTTGGCACTTGGCGGGAAGAGGAAGAGGTAAGAAGGAAACGGAAGAATTTCTAACACTCTGTTTTCTACACGTGTAACGCCGCTCACAGTCGCGTAAACTTGGGATTTTTATTGGGGGGGGGGGGGGAGCAACCCAACTTTTGAGAGATGTACTATGGAGGTCTGGGGGGACACCCCAACCTCCTGTGAGAGCGGGGTCCGGGGTTCTTCCCCCGGAAAAATTTGAAAATTCAGGCTCTCTCAGAAGTTATTTTAAGCAATGTTATCGCATTAAAATGCCACCAAATTTAAACAAATTGAAAATAGATTTTACGTTTATTTTCTTCATTTCTCAGGCAAAAAGGGAATTTTTCAGTTTAGACTTTCAGCTTCTTGATGAAACTGATATGTCTAGGCTTTGGGAAACAGTTCCTCACGGTTAGAAGTCTTCTGGAAATTTAAAACTGCAGTGAATGTAATGTTCCGCTCAGTGGCGTAAAATTTGAGATTCTTTTTGATGGGAGGGGGTAGCAAATAGTCTGATACTTTGGGGAATTGGGGGGGGGCACTTTCCAGTTATAGGGGGTCTTGGGGTATTCCCCCGGTTTACCGGGGAAATACCCCAAGTACCCGGTCACCCGGAATGTCGGTTTTTGAACCGAAAAGCGTGCGTAGGGTCAGTCCCATGCCCCATAATCACTTATAAATCTCAAAAACAACAAAAGTCAAAAAGAGAGAAAAATCCAAATTCAAAAGTCAATCCATATCAAAGACGTAGTAATATGGTTTTTATAGGAGCTTTTGAGTCCTCTGAATACTGCCAAGGCATGAAATGTGCCTCAGTAATAGTTTGAGGTCCAAGAGCCGACATTTGCACACTTTACCGCTAAACCGCAGGTAGGAAATTTGAAAAAAATTGAGGGCCCAAACATAAACTTTTTATTACATTAATTGGACATTCTTTAGGTGGGGTTCATGAATTTATAAATATAGATTATTAAATATAGATTACTATGCTTCTTTCTCCAACTTCAACCGATTCATCGGTTTTCTTTTTTCATTTCCATTTCCCTTCTCCTCTGGCATTCTCGATCATTACTTGGTTTATCGAATCGTCATATTCTTTAGGTATATTGGAAATGTTAATTATTCAAGGTTAACATGATTTAGGTATTATTCATATTATTTTAGTCCTCCAGTCGTGGTCGGATATACATATTACATATGTATAGTTTCCTGCGGGCAAATTCCAGGACCGTGTGGGGGGGGGGGGGGGCTTGCCACGGGCGGCACTCGGACAGGCCCAAAAAAAAAAAAAAAAAAAAAAAAAAAAAAAAAAAAAAAAAGTATACTAACTGAAATTCAAAAATTTGATGGGCGGCGATTTGCGAATTAGGGCGGAAAAATTGCAATCTTTCCCTCCCTATCTGGAAACGTCGGGTCGGTACGGCCCAGTCAAAGTCGCGGTTTAACAACAAAAGTTACATTTCGGTCTAAAATACAGAGCATCCCAAAAATACAACCCTTCGACCATCTTTTTTTATTCTTTACGTAAAAATTGTTGCTGAAAGTTATCCAAATCTCCCTAGCATCCTCTACCAAGAACTTCAAACCCCTCTTCAAGCCAGGAAAGAAACTGAACTAACAAAATCTGATTTAGAAAATCGTAGAATTGCTCGTTCGGGCGGCGGGGCGGACATCACAATTCCCATGTCGCATGTCGACTCGTGCTTCTTCATGCCCCCCCCCCCCGATCTTCCCCAAATCGAGAAAAGTTTTCCCGATCAACAACGTTCTGGGCCATTCGTGGTTCATCGGTCACCGCTCGTCATTGTCATCATAATCTCAATGGGGCTCAGTAGTGTCCCTGCTGAAGTGTTAAAGCCTAATACCACTTAGTCTACATATATTAAAAGAGTCTGGGCGTCTGGGCATAGGAGGTATAACTTCTGATTGGCTGTTGAATTTTAGGCTGTCACGGGGCTTTAGGAGGCGTTCTCTGTGCTTTTTCTCCACAAGGAAACCTTTGGAACGCTTCCTTTGAGGCGGCGCGGCGCGGCGTATTGCCAAATTAAGGGCTTTTAAGATTTAAATCGGGTTTAAAAACATCAATCAAACCGTCCCAAACCTACATTTTTTTTTTTTTTTTTTTTTTTTTTTTTTTTTTTGCAAGATTTGATTTCTTGAGAGAAACGACGAACGAAATTGATGCAGGTAAAGTTACAATTTGTAGGTTTTCCAAACCAAATTTTGCATCTTTCTGTAGGGATTTGGCTTCAGGAGAACGGTTGTAGATCTGTTACAAACGTGAACCGATTCTGGTCTCCCCTACTTTGTGGTAATTCCATGGTTTATCCTTCAACGTGTGGGTTATTCGGCGGGGATCTCACCATTGATGGAGTTTTTGGGCTCTTTTTACTTTTCTAAGAATTTGGTTTTTTCCCCTCGTGACCTAGCAACATTGACCCCTTACCAATCGTATGAGTGTGGGTGCCAGGGGTCACGAGTGTGACGCAATCAGTAAAGAACCGTAGAATAACGTTTATACTGAATGAAATAATTCATGCTTCCAACGAGTCATCGTGACCTTGACCAGAAACGCTGGCTCTTTTAAACGACCACATTTGGGAGGGGGAGGTTCTACCTATGATAACGTGGGTAATTAGTGGGTGATTCGTTGATGATGTGAGTCGCGACAAGATAAAAGATAATAATATCAGATAGACAGTGGAAACGGCCAACCATTCGACTGCTGCTGCGAGCTTTACCTCGGGCGTTCAGCGTATTACAGGGTTGCTCGGCTTGAAGTCATGTCATCGGCATTACCTGGTTAACAGGATAGGTAATTTTAGCTTTAAATGATAAGATGATTGAATTATCAGTTACGTTTGAATACTTTTTGGATGAATCTGTGGAGTAATGAACGACTATTTGTAGGTATGACTGCTGTCACTGCCATCGTGAGTATAACCTGGCAGAAGAATCATATGTTCCGGGGGCGGGGGAAGGCGTGGGAGGGGGGGCTGACCCTGCTGATGCTACCCTTGGGAGCTGAGCCGAAGCAACGGTGTTGGTGGGTGGATGGGTGGGTGGGAAGGGGGAAGGGGTGGTAAAAAGTCAATATTTTCACCAAAGAAAGCGTGAATGGTCATTAGTCTTAAAATAATAAACGCGTTCAGGAATTTTCGGGAGGTAGTTAGTATACTGCCACTGCGGCACTTACTCTCACGTATGACGTCCGAGAATACTCTTGCCGCAATGTACATACCTTTGTTTTTTTGTTTTTGTTATGGATATAGTTTTTTTTTTTTTTTTTTTTTTTTTTTTTTTTAAATTTCTAATCATGTTTCTTTACCAGTGTTGCCAGATTGGGGTGAAAAAGCCGTACGTTTTACATTGATTTAAATGGGGAACGATACGGCTTTTTACCCTCGATCTGGCAACACCGTTCTTCACCTTTATTGTATCCAGTGAATACTGCCATTCCAATCATAGCATAAAAAATACTCTGAAAGTTATGCTGCGCATGTGGCAACGTTGCATTTTGTATATTGAATCCATGAAAAAGGTCAAAATATGGAAGGTACGTGCACAGTGCGCTCCCTCAAATCGATATTTTACTTGGGTTCAGGTAGACGAAATGAAGTATTGCGAGATTGCACGCGCCGCCATTGCAGCGCTCTATGCTTAATCCTTTTTTTCCAAGACGTTTCCGTGCGAAAAATAGTCTCAAGTGTACTTACAAATTACTATTTGAGCTTACCGCTCAAGTATGTTTTTCAATACTATGCGGAGGGTGCTGACTGTTATGTCTGTAGGACGTAGGTGGATTAAAAAACCTACCACACCAGTGCGAATAATTAAAAAAAGGGCTGAAATGTTAAATCAATCAGAAGGGTTTTTACATTTTTCGCAACTATAGCCCTTTCACTCATTGCATCTCATGACTCATCTTATAGGCAAAAAGGTGATGTTTCCAAGACCCCCCTTGTGACCCCTCTATCGATTCAGCTCGGCAAATTAAGTCGATCGCTCTCAAGGGGTTCCATATCTTTTGCAACTGTGGCTCTTTCACTCATTGCATCTCATGACTCATCATAAGGGCAGAAAGACGATGTCTCCAAGACTTCAAGTAGAAGAGTGGACGTAGAATTATCTAATTACAGGTGGTTTACAATCGACTTTAAATCAATAATGCACGAGAAAAAAAAATTCAAGATCACAGACGAGCATACGATTTTAGAGCCCACTATCTTTACCGTACAGACACAATGTGCACCAATGACTTGTAAACACGTGTAATTAGAATACATGACATGACTAAAGGGGCTGGTTGTGGTGGGGGGGCGGCGATTATTAACGCTTGTATCGTAATAGTGACGAGTCGCTATCGATTATCAAATGCGTGTTATTCTTACGAATGGTTTATGTATATCGAGGAGGCATTCCGATAAAAACGCTGACAACTCTACGGAAACTAAGCACGCTCATCGTAGAGATTAAAGGGTTTCTATCGAAATGCATACTTGAAAGATAAACTATATCCATAAGAATAACACTCACTTTATGTTGTCTCTCCCTGGTAGCCTTAGGAGCAAAACAAAAATTATGGAACAAAAGGAGGCCCACCTTCAAAGGCATCGAAGGCCATTTCGATGCTACATTTACGTAAACAAAAACAGCGCTCACCCAGCTCACTGCGCGGCGGCGGCGCCGAGTTACGTACGCCACTGGATAAGGTGATTCCTGGCGAAACTTTTCCAGATGTCAATCCGATAGATAGCGCCACTAGTCGCTTTTCGGAAAAGTCGTGTTTTTGGCGTTTTAAACTGAAACCATTGATAATACGCAAAATCCAATAACGTCAGCGACTCCGAAATTTTGTGAATGGACTTTTTTAGCCCAAAACGAGCAAAATTGGTTCAGAATTAAAGCGTAAATTATGAAATTCATTTCGCCATAAGCTTAGTGAGTATGAGTGAGTGTGACTGATAATACGTCTATCTGCCTCACTCGCACTCATTGAGGCTTATGGGAACTTTCGTATTTCATAATTTCCGGCTTTAATTTTGAGTGTTTCAGCTTTAAACTTTCGGGGTACCTTCCTGAACTATGCTCGCAGGTGCTCGCACATTCCTCAAAGTTGCGTTCTTAGCGTAAAATCTTCACGTTCAGCCAAAAACTGTTGACTGGAATTATTTTAAGTTCTCAAGAAAATAACTGGTGAAGAATCATCAACAAATATTTAAACTTTCTTATTCAGAAACCAAAATCAGCGAAACGCCTTCAAAACATGGTTGATGCAACACTGCATAACCGGCACACGGCGCAGGAGCAACTGTTCCTACTCCCGGATACGTGATGTAGTAGCCTTATCATTTTGAAGGCGCTCAGGGAAAACTCAACAACAACGCATTTATTCTTCAGTGGTGTGACTGACGAATAAGTAACCTGTTAATAACTCACAAGCAAGCGTCGACCGGCAGCCACCCGTGCCGACATTTCTGAAGGGGGGGAACATTGCAATTTTGCCGTGCCGTCCATCATAGGTGAGGAATTTGATGATTTTTTTTTAAAATTATATTTGCTTGTCCTTCCTGATTTACCCGCATTTTATTTTTAATATTTAAAACAAAAAACAAAAATTGACGGCCTTTCTTATTTTTTTATGCCTGTTCGCCCTGATTTTATCGCCGCGGGAGAGTGCCACCCGGAGCTAGGGTACCCACATGCTCCCCCTTGGCACAACCCTGCAGTCTCAAGTAGAGGAAGTCTTATGAGACCACTGACCATGGTTGAATACGAAACAACAAATTATTCATATTAATCAGGGGGTCATGACATGGTTTCTGGAACACATTGTTTCATGATTACAAAATTTACTCTGTTCGAGAGTAAAAGTTTACTCTGCATTAAGCATAATACGAGTACTGTGGCGCACCTAGGATTTGGAGGGGGGGGCTAAAAAGTCAAACCTCCTTGAGAAATGTTTATTTCAGCATCACAGAATTCAGAGTGCCAAGGTAGATGGAGAACAAGTATGGCCACCTCGGCCCCGGTGGGTGGAGCCTCAAGAAGCAGGGCCAGTGACGTCATTACCGTGCTTTGGCGCTTTGGGCGGCTTGGCTGGACTGCTGGCCCTGGCCCTATGCTTTACGTTCTCGTTTGAACGACGCGCTAAGATTCTAGGGCCAGCTACGTCATCGCATTTTCGCGCGGTTCAGAAAAAGAGGCGGGGCGAGTGAGGTGGCCATACCTGTTCTCCATCTACCTTGCAGAGTGCGGCGTTTAGTCATAGATCTGCCCGGAAATTTACTCTGTGTTTTGGGGGAGCTTTAGCCCGATAGCGCCCCCCCCCTTGGGTGCGCCACTGCAGGAGTACTCAACTTCTTTTGAAATCATGATGGTCCGGTGGGTCAAATTTAAAAAAAAAAAAAAAAAAAAAAAAAAACCGTCTCCTTAAGGTTATTCCATGGCAAACTCCCGAAGATCTTAATCCGATAGATGGCGTTACTTGTCGCTGTATCCAAAAATAGCCGTTTTTTGACGGTTTTCGGCTGTTTTCTCTGCACAGACGAATGATAGACATACAATCGGAATGTCAGCACCTGCTTAATTTTTTGCTTAATTTTTGAGCCACAAACGGGCCAAATTGGTTCCAAAATAAAGGCGTAACTATGCAAAGAAAAAATCATGTGTGATTTAGAGTTGTATCAGTGAAGATTACAGGTGAAACAGAAAACTGTAATATTTACTGACACTACTCCAAATTACACATGATTTTTTCTTTGCACAGTTACGCCTTTATTTTAGAACCAATTTGGCCCGTTTATGGCTCAAAAAATCAAGCAAAAAATTAAGCAGGTGCTAACATTCCGATTTTTTGTCTAATAAGTATTCGTCTGTTCAAAGAAAACAGCCGAAAACCGTCAAAAAACGGCTATTTTCGGAGCCAGCGATAAGTAACGCCATCTATCGGATTAAAATTTCCGGGAGTTTGCCTTGAAATCACCTCAAATATTTCTTCTTTTTCTATTCATTCTTAATAATTTATATTGTGAGTGTGAGTTTAATCAATGATGTGATCAAGAAGCTCCTTCAACTCAATTTTTTTTTTTTTTGCATCCGCCAGCATGGCAGTTTAAGGAAATTTTTCCCCCGTCTTCCTTTTCCAATTAATATTCGAGTGAATGTGCGGCTACAGGCGCATCGTATGCATTGTGCGAGTCCTGAAACCCCTTGGCGAGATCTTCCTCTTGTGTGGAGGAAGAAGTAAAATTAGAGGCTTAGTCATGACTGAAAAAACGACCGCGGACCCGCCCGTCTTATTTCACTTTTTCCTCCTTCCTCCTCATGTTAGACGCTCAGAATTTGAGGATTTTAGGGGTTTAGCGTCGAATTAGTTGTGATCATTTTCACGAAACAAATAATAATATTAAGTCATCCCGTGAGCCCCCCCCCCCCCCCCCCCCAACCACTACAATTTTTGGAATGATTTTTCAACAATGGAGTTGTTGCAAACTTTTGCTACAGGCTTATTAATAGATGATAATGGAGTAAACCCCTGTGAAAATAACGATTAGCGCACTAAAAAATCACGAAATCTACTCTCAAACTCATAGAATGCTTTCAAACCCGAGACTGCAATGGCGGCCGTTGCCGCGGATCAAATTGGATTTCCCTATCTTCAATCAGCGTCATCTACTCGAGGTGTTCTCGCAACACCACACAAGAAGAAGATGCATTCGTTGGGGCTCTCGCAAACTTTTGGTATAAGCAAATAAATAGTCCTATCTTTTGTAAAGACCAGCAAAAATCACGAAAATCACACTAAGAAAGTCTACAATTCATTATTAAACTCACGTAACTGCGCTATAACGGCAAGATGGTTTTTGCGGTTCAACTCAGGTATCATGGGAGATTCCTGTCTATTATGTCACTTTCTCTGCAGAAACACAGAGATACGTCTCAATTTAGATAGGAATCTCCCATGATACCTGCGTCTTTCCGCCATTAAGCCCGATTCTGAGAGTAGAGAATTTCGTGATTTTTTAGCGTACTCATCGTCATTCTTACAGGTTTTTATGCAAGAATCAACTCTTCTATTACTTATAGCAAAAGTTTGCATGAGCCCCATTGCCATAAGATTTGGGCGGCAACGGCCGCCACTATGGTTTCTCGTTTGAAAGCATTGTATGAGTTTAGGAGTGGATTTCGTGATTTTTTAGTGCTGTAAGTAATCGTTAATTTTACAGCGTTTTACCCCTTCTTTCAACTGTTAATAAACCCGTAGCAAAAGTTTGCAACAGCTCCATTTTAGCCGAATTTTGGACGATAGGTTTACACAAGAAATGTGTGACAGCGCGGCGCACTATGGTTTGAGATCGTCAAGTCGTGGCCAAAAATCAGAGAATAATAATTTCTCGTCAATCTAGCAATGGGGCTCTTGCATACTTTTGCTACAGGGGACTGAAGAGTTGATTCTTGCATTAAAACCTGTAAAAATGACGGCGAGTGCACTAAAAAATCACAAAATTCACTCTCAGAATTGGGCTTCATGGCGGTTCAACGAACGCAGGTATCATGGGAGATTCCTATCTAATTTGAGACATATTTCTGTGTTTCTGTAGAGGAAGTGACATAATAAAGAGGAATCTCCCACGATACCTGCGTCGAACCGCCATTACCATCTTGCCATTATAGCAATTATGTGAGTTTATTACTGAATTTTTGACTTTCTTAGTGTGATTTTCGTGATTTTTGCTGGTCTTGACACAAGATTGGACTATTTACTTGCTTATAGCAAAAGTTTGCAAGAGCCCCCTTATTAAACTTTCAAGGTCGATTTAAATCACAGAAAACTCTCTTAATAAGTAATTTAAACCTAGAAATCTCTCTGGAAAGTTTCACATTAAGCTTTAAAGGTTTAAATTGATGACTTTTGATCACTCTTTTCCACTGATTTTGGGCCGCCATTTTTCGACCTCAGGCCAGAGTGCGGCGCTGTCGAATAGAGGAGATTATGCAATTTTTTTTCAAAATTATAGATGTGTTGAAAGTAATTTAATCGTGGCTGAAAGTCTTCTAAAGTATACATAGACATGACCAAACTAGTTTATTTTACTGTAGGAAGCTTGAATTGAACGATTTGCGCGCACTTCAGTCTCACAATAGACAAAAGTCAGACCTACAGCCGTAATTTTCCTTTTGAAAGAGGCTCCTCACGTCTAAAAGTTTGAATGTGAAAACAAGAAAATTGCATTTCCCCATCTTTCAAAATCATTTAGACTTGATGATGACTCAACTATAACCAGTGGAATTCAATAGAATTATTGATAAGGTACTTATATGGTCACTGCCCTCACTGGTCAGGTCAGCAGGGATTTAAATTGAGTCCTGCGTTCCACCCCACCGTTTTTTCTATTTGACTCGTTATTTCATGTGTTACTATACCTGCAATTATTTAACAAGTATAAAATAGGCTGTTTTTTTTTTTATTATTTTATTTTTTTTTTTTTTTTTTTTTTTTAGCTCCCCCCTCCCAATAATTCGAGGAAGTTACTAAGTTTTTTTTTTTTTTTTTTTTTAAATTTTAGTGAATAGGAAGAAATCAGCATATCACTTAGAGAAGAAGAAGAAAAACAAAACTTTGACCCAGCCGAGGCCTCCGACCGCTCACAAAGCCTTGTCTCAAATGGGGACTGGAAAAACTACCCAAGATGAGCCAGGTTGAAACAGGAAGGGGGAGGGTGGATGTGCTCAAAGCGGAATATCTGAAAACGACAGAATAATGAAAACATACGTAATAAGAAAGTGATCTCTTTCGGAATTTGGGTTTCTGGATGTGGAAATGTCACAATCAGCTGAAAAAAACAAGAAAAAACAAATAAAAATACAAAAAATCAACCTAGGCATTTTATTTTTAGGCGGTAACATCGATCACTTGTTCATCCCCTCTTAAAAATTAAAACACGGCCGAAAGTACGTGTTATTTAAAGCTAAAGACCATTATTTCGAAACGGGCTTTGAAATCATACTTAGCATTCACTCTGGGAACACTTGCAATTTGAAAGCGGCGAAAACTGGATAAGAATCGCGTTGGAAAAATATGAGAGCCCGAGGCACCGGCTATCAGGATTGACGCCGCGCGGCGGTCGCGGAACCTTCTCAAGCGCATCTATCTCGGAGTTTATCGCTCGGCGGGCTGAATTTGAATTTTCGTGCTCAAACGAAGGTTTGCTGTGATTGGTTAATGACCCTTGTTGCGCGAAGCGTGGTGTGTTTGAACTTTGAGAACTTGTTCGTCCGAAAGTAATTAACAATTTTGAGGAAAATTGGTCGGATCTTGTTAGAAGTGCATTACTGGAGATAATTTGAAGCTTTTCTCAAGTCTTCAGTTTTTATTTCTCGAAATATTTGTGGTTTCTCGTCTCGACCGGCAGTTGCGTGATTCTGACACCTACGGCGCTTGCATCGAGAACTCTCGACCCCATACAGCGTTTGAACTCTCGAACCCCTGATCCAGGAATTTCTTATATTTTCTTAAAATAAAAAAATCCAAAAGTAAGTCGCTTAGTATTTTTTAAAAATTCTACGGGTTTTCCTGATCACCCCGATATTTTTTTCTTTTTTAAAAAAGGCTCAAAAGTGTCAATTTTAGTACTTGTTCGGTCGGTTATCCTGAAGCCGAAGCCCGCGCCATCTTCGTTTGAACTCAGTGTGAAAGACAGTTTGCGAAGTGAGCTTGTACTCAAGTGCGAAGTTGTTGCAGTGTTAGTGTGCTGTTTATATTTTAGTTTAGGAATTAAATAAAACAAATTTAGCAAAATGAGCACAAAAAATAGTTCGGAAGTTGCCGTAGAAAAAATTTCAGAAAATACCGAAAAGGAAAATAACGTTAAAGAAGAAATTAAAGGAACGAAAAGGCCGGCCGATGTAAGTACCCTTGTTTACGTCTAAGTTTGTTTATTTTTGTGCGAAACTGCAGCATTCTTGAAAATATCTTTGTTTTCGTTTGATTCCCCTTCAACCTTGATTCTCTTTCACAGAGTTTTCATCTTTAATAACTTTATTTACATGGACCATGTGAGGTACCGGTGTCACGATTGTCGTGATCCTGTAGCAAGCACGCCATCTCGTTTCTGTCGGTTTTTAGACCGCATTTTCTGGTGTGCCCGTGCTTTTTTGGTGTTATCCTCTCCGCTTTCGGTGCTGTGAACTTTTTTCACTTTTTCTTCCGAAATTACGTATTTTATTCACGATTTCTGCGACTCCCGCCTATTTTCAGGCACCTTGTTAGAGGCTATTTCCAGGCTGCCCTTGAATTCCAATTTCCTATTATTCCCTTACCTCAGCATAAGGCTACTCAACAAATCAATAGAGGCGTTTTGTGGTTCTGCTATTTTAATTTCGTCGTTTACAACATGATAATGGCCCAGTTCTTCTATTTTTGTTTGGATGTTACTGTGACCTAAGATCACAGTCCTGCCAACATGATGATGGAAGGGGAGAAATGGAGGCTCCCATGACTGCTGTGGTGCTGTTTTGCACTTTACCATGTCTTCAATTCCTCCTGTGTTTGGGATCGTTTTGTCCGTTTCCCTACAAGCACTTCCGGTCATTGGTTAGGTTAACTGAGGCCTAGCACTAGGTGTTTTTGAAATGTTTGTCAGAATTTCCAGAGGGCCCCCAATCTACACTTTGTATCATGTCGTTTGGAGCTTGTTGGAAGTGCTGAATTTTTTTTCGTTAGTTCTTTTATTAGTTGATTTTATATTGCAAATTGACAGTTAAACTATAGTTGTCCCCACTCTATTGCAATCCGTTGTCCGAAGAACGGAGGCTGTGATGTTGAGGTTTGAAATAAGGTATCTTATTTTAGCGCCCCCATCTTTTAGCACCATACATTCATTATTGCTACGCGCTGAAGCTACTTTCCACTGCAGTATTGCATGTGTGAATTTATAGCACCTACAGGTTGATGTAATGATTTGACCCATCGGTTTTACGGCTTTATCAATTCATCAGCTTCTAGCTAGTTCTGGAAAAGATTAGATCCGACAACTTTACGGCTTTCATGAAAACATTAGCTTCAAACCTCCGACGGCAACCTGATTGGTTAGGAGCAGTTAAGAAGCTGATGTTTTCATTCAATTTGAAGTTGTCAAGTCCAATCATTCTCAGGGCGGCCTATAGCCCGATTGGCCACGTGTAGTAAGCAGCCGGTATTATCATTTATGCTGTTCATTTGTTAAGTCGGATCATTTATCGGATAGCCTCTCAGAATGAGGTATGTCCAATGAAAAATGAATCTGTGCCGTCATGGAGTTTTGTAATTGCTGTTCTTTGTTTCGTATTGAGGGAACTGCCATGGACTTCTGTCCATTTCCATTTTTAGGCAATGTTTAGAGGTTGTCTATAATTAGTTCGCAACCGAAAGCTTGACATGAATGTGAAACTGTTCATTGAGTTTGACGAGCAGAGATCCCAATGTGTCTGCTGCGCTTGAAGATTGTAGACTGTCACATGCAAACTAATTTGTTACGTCCTCTACATTCTTTCATCCATTGATTTACAAATTGTTTGGGTTCACTGGTCACTGATTTCCGCATTTGCAGTTGCGTTCTGTCTTCTGAATTCTATGATGGAGTCTGCAGCGTAAACTACCCTTGTAGGATTGTTCAAATAAGTTCCATGGTCTGCAGCTGGTTACCTCAATTTGTCTAATTTCTCTATGAGAGTTTTTAAGTTTGCTTAGGTTGACTAATTTTGATTTATTAGTGGACTGGTAGTTTTCAACTTGCCTCAGAGTGTTTTTCGATTATTTGGCCAAAATTACTCATTCTGCTTCATTGGCATTTTTGGTGATGACTTGAGGAATTTCATGATCTTGAAGAAGATGGATCACTGTTGTGTATTTCTCTGTGGTCAGCCAGTTCGGATTGTGGGTTCTATCTCCATGAAGCAATAAGCCAGCCATTCTGATTATTGAGTCCACCAATCTTTGCTTTCGCTTCGACCAACTGAGAGTTACTTGTTCAATCTCATTCTGACTCTCATTGTTAGCGTAGCTGAAGCTTAAGCTTCGACTAATATTACTTTATTGTTAGTTGAGATGTAAGAATATGCCTGGTGTAAGTGTACTTTTCTTGCGAGCAATCTGTCTCCTTCCTTAGCTGTCTCAATTTTGCTTTTGTTCAAGCTGCTGACCTAGGATAATTCCAGGGATCACTCTTAACACTGGCGGATCCAGCGGATTGTCTTTCTCTCCCGGTCCATTTAAATGCGTGCGTTAAAAGAGGATAGAAGAGGGGGCAAAAGTCACGTGACTGCCCCTTATCTGTCCTTTTCTAACATACGCAGGGTAATTCCACTGTTACGGGTGTCACACCTTTTTAACTTTGAACTAAAAATTTAACACTTTCTGAAAGTGTAATCTAAAACTTTTTAGCAAAGGCAGAAAGAACTTTTTTTGTAGATTATTTCAGTATATCAGAAATTGTCTCCTTTTTATTCTGATCCTGAAAAAAAACTAAAATGGGTGCGTTACGGGTGTCACAAAATTTGGAAGGGAAATTCGCCTCACTGAAAGTAATACGAAAACTCTGTGAATTTTACAAAGATAAAAATCTGTCCAGCTAATATGTTAAAGTAGAGGGTATGCGCTTCAATTCCTTATCATTAGTTTTTTTACTTTCTGCCTCTTTCATTCTGAAAAACACAAAAACTTGCGTTACGGGTGTCACGTTACGGGTGTCACGAATTGTCCCTCTGTGCTCTCATTAATTTCTGCGCCCCTCATGGAAAAGAAACTGACCTTTTTCAATTTAATTCGTTGTGATTAGGTCAGAGAGGTGAGATTAGTCAGTTGTGAGACATATTTTATCAGAAAAAATGACAAGACCTGCAGATTTACTTATTTTTTCCCCCATTGAAAGAAAATTGCAGAAATTGTGTGAATTTTTTTTCTTCATACAAACAAATTATTTACATTATTGTTATTGAACGGCTCAATGTCTCTAGTTTTCAGAAATATATTGGTTTTTCCCCATTCTTGTTTTCTTTCTTGCATTTTCCACTCGTTTTTTAACCCTGTCTCTCAGCCCTGACCTTGCAGTAAAACAGTGATAGTTGGCAACACTGTTTTGTGCGTTTCCTGTCAAAAAAAGTTTCAGGTTTCGTTGATATTTATTTAGAAAGTGACGACAGGAGGTCCTGCAAAATTTCAACTCTTGAAAGTAAGTACTTTTCCATTTACCTTACTTTTAAAACTTAGCGTAACTTTGGTGACACCCGTAACACAAAAAAGGGATTTTTCAGTATATCTCATTTATTTTCTCCAACATTTGGAAGATATTTTTTTTCCTGTGTCTAGATGTCAAGTAAGACTTCAGAGTATTTTTTTTCCAATTTTTAATGTTAGCAATCAGTGAGAAAAATGTGTTACGGGTGTCACGAATGTGACTCCATGTGACACCCGTAACACATCAATGAATTGAAATCTGAAAGAATCTTATTGAAGCATCCGTCTAGATTTCACAGCGGTTCGAAAACCTGCTTTCAGCACTGCGCCAACACCATCTGCCACTCCTTTCTGGTGGCTGGTTGCCTAAAACTTCCAGGTTCTTATTGAGCATAAAGGGCATTTGATAATGTGTATCTATTTTTGAACTGGACAAATGTAGGAACAGTACCTGTTACTACATTTGTCAGTTATTCTCAGGTATTTGAGAGAGATGCGGCCTTCGCTTGAAAACCTGGGAAACTTTACCGATGGAGCCTCATCTCAGTTCAAAAATAGATACACATTATCAAATGCCCTTTATGCTCAATAAGAACCTGGAAGTTTTAGGCAACCAGCCACCAGAAAGGAGTGGCAGATGGTGTTGGCGCAGTGCTGAAAGCAGGTTTTCGAACCGCTGTGAAATCTAGACGGATGCTTCAATAAGATTCTTTCAGATTTCAATTCATTGATGTGTTACGGGTGTCACATGGAGTCACATTCGTGACACCCGTAACACATTTTTCTCACTGATTGCTAACATTAAAAATTGGAAAAAAATACTCTGAAGTCTTACTTGACATCTAGACACAGGAAAAAAAATATCTTCCAAATGTTGGAGAAAATAAATGAGATATACTGAAAAATCCCTTTTTTGTGTTACGGGTGTCACCAAAGTTACACTAAGTTTTAAAAGTAAGGTAAATGGAAAAGTACTTACTTTCAAGAGTTGAAATTTTGCAGGACCTCCTGTCGTCACTTTCTAAATAAATATCAACAAAACCTGAAACTTTTTTTTGACAGGAAACACACAAAACAGTGTTGCCAACTATCACTGTTTTTACTGCAAGGTCAGGGCTGAGTGACAGGGTTAAAAAACGAGTGGAAAATGCAAGAAAAAAAACAAGAATGGGGAAAAACCAATATATTTCTGAAAACTAGAGACATTGAGCCGTTCAATAATGTAAATAATTTGTTTGTTTGAAGAAAAATTAAAAAAAACTCCCCTGGACTACCTAGGCGTGGAATTACCCCGCAGTCAAATGACCTTAGAGAGAGAAGGAAAAATTCTTGGATCCGCTATTGACTGTTGAATTATGATCTAGATTAGCAAGTGAGACTCAAAGGTTTCAAACTACTCACCGAATGTGCGAGAGTTGGCGAGAGAGGTTACTTTTTGATCTTGGCCTTTCTGATTGTCAAAAGTACTGTCTGCAACTTTGATTTGAAGTTAGTTTTATTTGTAAATAGTTGGTTTCTGATGGTTTTTATCTATACTCTCTTAATCCTTGTGCAAAATTCATATGAGCTAAGAGACTGTTACAGAGCGGATGGACCAGTATTGTGTCCTGACTAGTGGCATTAAGCGCAGTGGCACAGTGTGCAATTTGGCAACCAGGTATTTTGTTCATTTTAACGTATGGTGAAAAGTCGACTGCGAAGGTATTCACCAAACACCCAACACTTCGATCTTTTTCATGGGTTTAAATGGAAGAACTGCAATTTTGCCAAATCGCACGCTACGCCACTGATAAACCCACCGGAAACGCATGAAAACTCTTTCATGGTCAGCTGAGTAACATAGCTAATTAATCATGCATCGGTTTAGTTTTTTGTTTGTCAGAGGTAAACATTGCCACCATTCAGAATTCCGAACCGCAAGTGCACCAGCTTAAGTGACAAACTCTGAAAATAATGCTAGAAAGTTCGTACCTATGCGTTTTGTTTGTTTGGTTCATGCACGCCATCTTCTAGTCCCCTCATACACAACCCCTTATTAGTGATGTCTTTCTGTGAAAGTTTAATTTGTGAATCAAGTTTCAAGACTGTCGACAGCAGGTTTCTCCCTTCTGTTTTAGTAGGATAGTTAAGTAAGATGTACCTTTAGAAATTATTTCCAACTTTAAATCCAGCCAATAATGACAAATTTACTGTGAGAACTTTTATAGGAGTCTCGCTCTATCGAGGGGGTTATGTGAAAGTGAGAGACTGCTTGGAAACATCAAGTAAATGTGATGTAAAGATCGCTTTGAAATGAGTCGTTCGAAAGTATTCTTCCTTTGTAAGCAAGTTGAGAAGGGAAAAAATAAAAATTATTGAGTAATTAAAATAACGTATAAATGGAATTTTAAATCTAAATTTAACACTAGGTGAGCAGATCTTAAGATATTTCCCATGGTTTGTGAAGTTTACTCATATAACTCCTTGACTAATTACTTGGCTGGTCAGTAGAGCCGCCGTGGGCCAAATTTACAGCAACACTCCATCCTTAGATAGCACATTTTAGTGATACTTCTGGTTGTGTCCCTTCATTTGAACTTGCATGATCAGCCATCGCGAAGCCTTACCAGGGGGGTGATCACAGAGGATCAAATCGTTTTGGGTATCGTTATTGTTTGCAATTTTGCGTTGAATCAAATGGGCTTGCTTCTGCGCAACTCGATCGCGCAGGTGATCCCCTCCTCACCTCTTCCTACTTTAAACGATTGAGATTATGACGGCTCCCGACTCATCGCTTCCTTTCGTCCGTTTCAAAACTGTTACGAGGGGCTCGAAACGATTCGATCGGTTGAACCACCCACAAGGTTATGTGTAAACGATAACGATACCAAAATGTTCCGATCCTCTGTAATCCCCCCCAGGCTATCCCAAAAATGATTGGACTTGACAACTGATGGCTTGATCAAAAACATCAGCTTCTTACTGCTTTTTGTCCATCAGGTTGCCTTGAGGTTAGAAGCTGATGTCTTTATGAAAGCCGTAGAATTAACAAATCCAATCTTTTCTAGGATAAGCTTTAGCAAGTGATGTGTTTCTTTTCCCATCCCCCGCTCTAATCCATTGGGAATTTTGGTTGGCACAGATCAGATCCATCAGTCCATTGATAATTTTGATTAAAGCGTTTTTGATCATTTTTCTGGATCGTATGATTTAGATTCAAGAGGTTAGGAAATTTGTCACTCGTAAACACAAGGCCTATCCAATTTGCTCCATCCAGTTTTATTGGTCTCCAGAGGCTGCTGGATAGATTATGGGCATTGTTTGGAGGAAGAAATGGGTCTGAGGTGTAGTTTCCGGATCTTGCTGAAGGAACATATCCTGAAACTCAAAACGTATTCTCTCTCTCTACAAATCTGTAACGGCTATTGAACAGTGTAGCTGTTTGTTTCCTTAAGTGTTTCTAACTCAACATTATTCTCTTCAATTTCCTTTCCCTCCTTTTTTTCTCTTGGGTCTTTTTGTTAGTACAAGGTAAAACAGATCTATCAAATAGAGGGAGGAATTGACCTGAAGCACACCATCTGTCATTAAATACAGCTATTATTCAGTGGCATATTTATGTTTGGAGTTGTTCTTAAATATCCATCAAATTTTATCAATTTTCACCTTTTTTTTGATTTTGCGTGGTCTCCCTTTTATTAACCTCTTTCAGTTTCATTGAGCGTTGATACTTGCCTACTTGTATTTTCTCTTTTTCTTGCTATTGCCTTTATTTTCTCTCTCTCCCTACCACCTAAGATTCTTGGTTTTTCTGCTGATGAACTGATCTTGGTTGATTTAACCCTAGGAAGGAATCTTGTTTTCATTTGTTGATTATTCTTTTTTTGGGAATCACTTGATTTGCTCAGTTTCAATGTGTGCTTCAAGAGGTATCACTTACTTTCAAGTGACAGTTTGCAGGAAATTTCAAAATTTCTTTTGGATGGAACATCCTGCCTTCAACTGTTTAGTTGATGTAGTTAGATTCTCCTTACATTTCCTAAATGCTTAAAAAATTGGTGATCACATGTCGTATTGTGATTGCTGTACATTCTTAAACTTGTCTCATTTCATAAGCTCGGCTCTCTTTGCCAGGTGGCAGTGGCGTTGCCAGGAATTTTTCTGGGGAGGAGGGGGCCGGAGGTCCGAAAATTGTCAAGGGGGGGTCCGAAGATACAAATTTGGTTGAATTTGTCTGAAAACGCAAAAAATTTCCTTTTTTTTTGGGCAAATTTTTGTGTCGAGGGGGGGGGGGTCCAGACCCTGTGCCCCTACCCCCCTTGGCTACGCCACTGCCAGGTGGCTACCGGAGGCTGGAAATTTTGTGTAATAAGATTGTGCTTAGCATCAAAAGTTTTACTTATTGGCATCTGAAACTGTCCTATTTCTATTTAAATTCTTGGTTGCTTTCTGTTTTTTTTTTTTTTTTTTTTTAAGAAAAAATACAGGAATATCTTTGTAACTTCTGTTGCCACCTTGTCTTTAAAAAGACTTGCATCAAATCTTTTCATTTCACGAATCATGTTAAATATCCAATGCAATGTATCCCAGTTCAAAAAACTTAGCTAACGGAGAAACTTCTTATCAGATAGAGTTTAGATGCATCCATTCTTTTTGGTTGCATCTCATGAAGTTATAGCTGGAAAAAACTTGGAAAATTCAGATAGGATCATTGAACCGCATTCATTTTTTATTGTTCGAAGGTACGAAAAGCCAAGAATCGATTTCTTCCTACTATGCCAATTTTTTTTTAGGAGTAGAGGGTGACAAATTTAAGTTTTAAACCTTAATTTCGACTATGCTAGTGCCGGTAAAGCTTTGAGTAAATTAGGGGATTTTGGAAATTAATGGAAGAAGATTGCTCTGAACTGACAAGTAGTGTCTGACCGTGCAACCAGAAATGTTCCATTTCAAAGGATTTTGAGATCAATTTTTTTCACCTCAAGCAGTGGCAGAGTGTGCAATTTGGTAACAACGCATTTCTTCCATTGAAACCTGTGTAAAATATCGATGCGAGGGAGTGCATGTGCGCCCTTATTATTTCAACCTTTTTCGTGACTTTACACGGAATAAATGCAAAGTTGCCAGTGCGAGTGCAAGCAGGAAGAGGTACGAGCGTGCTTATCGCATCATAATATCACCGGTTATCGTGGGTTTGCCCCCTCTTATCTTCGACCGGCGTTTTAGGAAGGGTGAGAGAACTGTGACACACGGTCCGGCGTTGTATTGATCGTAATTTGAATTTGGCGCCAAAGGCGCTCACAGGTCGGGTCAAAAACTGGCGTGCATGCGCAGTTCCCGTCATCTCGCCGCGTTTATCCGTTCGATGACCGCGTTCGTGCGTCACCCGTTCAAGATCCAATCGACAAGTTTGGGAATCTAAATTGAATTGACTTCCACTGTTTTCTTCTTTATCCGCCATTGTTTTCCCAGCATTTACGTGATATACTCTGAGCCTTCCACGGTGAGATGAAATTTCTCATTGGTTCATTACAAGTTGATGTTTTCCATCGGCTACCTTCGAGAGAGATCGTCTCAGAGGTGGAAGTCGGGGTTTTGCACCTATCGATTACTTTTTGTTTCATCCCTGAATAGTCTTTTTGAATCACAATTTTTGAGAAGCTTTCATGAAACCACCTCTCCCCTCGAACTGTGAGTGTTTGAATGTAGCCGAAGATATGGCGCTGTCCTCATCCGAGACAAGCTCCCGAAGAAATACACTCTCCCCTAAATGAAAACAAAAATTGTCTAAATTTTCGCAGACGGTTGAGGCAGCTTGAAACGACCGTGAGCCCTTGAGTGCCTGGGACCAAATAATGTTCGGTCCCGAGCGTAACTTACGCACGGTCACATGACCGTGCGTAAGCTCTCTGATTGGTCGAAACCGCACGCAAGATGCACGCAATTCAATGCTCGGGACCTAACATTATTTGGTCCCTGACTAATCGGCCCGGGTATTTTAAGTATTTCTATTTGTTATATGACTACGAAACAAAATTGCGTTCTAAGGACACCCTTTCTAACACAATTTTTAAATGATTTTCGAAGATAGTGGTCAATCGGTTCGGTAATTTTGGAATACTCTTTTTCGGTGGTCAAAGTTTAGAGTTTTTGTTTGGTTTCTCTCTTTGCCTCCACCCATGGGAGGGATGGGGTCCTTTCGAGTGAGAAGTACATTTTCGAGTACAACAAAGAAGCCTGTCAGTAATCAATCTATAGTTTTGTCAATTATAGACCTACCGAAGTAATCAATAACAATCGATGCGTCTCCACACGTGGTTTGCTCGACACGTGCTTGCGACGCAGCGTCACCGTTAGCCGATGCGCTGGGCTGGAAGGCAGGAAGCGTTTGCCTTTTTAATTGTCGGTCACTCTCGGGTCAGTCATTAACAGCCCCCCCGTCCCCCCATTCCTCATAACACGGGCTTGAAATTGCCTTCGCTGTCTCATTGAGTTGCCTTGATCGTAAAGGAAAGTGAAATTATATCGTAAACTGTTTGTTGCCCTCCCCCCCCTCCCTGCACCCCATCCGTGTAGCTGGGGGAGGTGTCATTCAAAGCAACATTTCTGAAAGCCTGGATTTCGCAGCAATATACTTTCGCAAAACGAATGCAAATTTATTAACTTGAATACGTGAAAACGAGATTGGTCGGCCTGGTTAATTCTTTGAGCCATAAACCCGAATATATCCGAGCACGGAAACATGGTCACAAGCTGCATTCCCTGATTTAACGGGATACAAAATTAATATGAATAAATAAAAAAAAAAAACAATAAAAAAAAACCTTTTAAATTATGCATTAAATTTGTTTGCTAGGGCTGAAGGGGTTCATAGGTAATCTTTTTTGACGCACGACAGCCTTCATAGCCTGACATATTGATCAAAAGACGAGTCAAATGCGTTTTCAGAATCGAGCTGGGTCATTCCGGATTGAATCGCTACATTTTGAAACTGCAATTTTGACTTTAAAAATTGAAATTTGTTACCTACTATTGATGTCCTAAGATGGCGGTTACTGCAGGCTTGTCAGCTTTGTTGCGGTAAAGTAGGAAATTTTAGATGTAAATCAAAATTCCTGTCTCAAAATGTAACGGATGCTACGTAATGACCCAGCCATTCTTTGAAGAAGAGGTCGCGCCTGTAGACGGATAATCTTTTGCGATTTTTATTCTTTCAAAACAAAACCTGCCTGCAAATTTGGCCTTTTGATTTTTAAGCATTCCTCCGTGGAAACCGAAACTCAAATTAATTTTCATTCATTTCTACCTTGTAATGAGAAATAATCTTGGAAACTTCCAAAGATTATCTGTCTAGGTGCCCCTACACTTCTGAAACTACCTCTACTCATCCCCTCCACCACCCATTTCCTGTACACACAGATTCATCTGACCAGCATCCCTAACCGCCAACCGGTAGCATAGTGGTACTTGGGCATGCAATCGTAGATTAAACGAAGGGTCAGTACGAAGTTCACTACCAGTGGCGTAGCGTGCAATTTAGCAACGTTGTACTGTGTCCATTAAACCCCTTGAAAAATATCGAACTATAGGGTGTTCTGTGAACACCTTCGCATTCGATCTTTTACATTGGTTTAAATGGACACCGTACAACGTTGCCAATTTGCACACTGCGCCAATGTTCACTACGACGCGCATATATGACAGTTAGTCAAAGTGGTATTTCTTGACTCGGCTCCTGCTCACTAGTTTCTGCGTTTCCTTGCGATAGCTTTGAAAAGAATCTTCACAGATCGTGTTGCAACCCTAATAACCAGTCCATTGATCGCTGCGGTTAACTCGCGCAAATCTGACTTAAAAGGCCATACTGTTCCGCAATGGATCTGTTTAATCTGAGCGCATTTGCAATGGGAGTCTAAGCATCTCATTTGTCTTATCAGAACTGCAACACCCATTCCCTTTAACCCTCTTTTCAGTTCTCAAACGGTTCGCTCGCGCAAGCGCACGACTGCATTTCTTGACGCCTCTAATTGTGGGTAGACAGAATTCACTCTTGAAATCGGCTTATCAATATTGACAATTATAGCCTGATAAAGTCGCTAAAGCTCAGTTGCAGAGTGACTGTTTATATTGCTCGATGAAAAATGTCCGCTGTAAGCTTTTTGAATGTACAGCAAACGAAATTTTCTCTGCAAGAGATTTAATTTGGTTTGGATAAGATCTATTACTAACAGCAGGTCGTGGCGTAAAAGATGGGCAGATTGGTCGCAAAATTATAAGCCCTTTACTGCCGACTTATCGGGGAAAATTCGCCCCCCCCCCATATTCTCCCATGGACGCTGTACCATGAAACATATAATTCAAACGAAAGTTGCGTTGATCTGAAAAGAAAATGTGGATGTTGATGCAATGACTCAACTCGGAAAATGTTTACCACCGTGTCGGAATATGCTTTTATCTTGAAGTGTTTACTGCGATTTCTGTATCCTCATGGTTGTGCAGTTTTAGAGCTGATGTAAGGTATACATTGTCATTTACGATCAAAACTATTCGATATCCCTGTTATTCACACTTGTTTGTATTTTCTGCTGCTGAGTTGTAGACGCACCGCCTTTGCGTAGAACGCAATTCGACAACTTCTAATTTTGTTCATTTAAACCCATGTAAAAGGTCGTATGCGAAGGTGTTCACCGAACACCTAGTAGTTCGACCTTTTCCATGGCTTTAAACGGACGAACTGCAACGTTGCCAAACGACATATTACGCCACTGACGCACCGTTCTAACTCGCCTCCTTTTTTGTGGAACGTTTTTCATTTAGATTTTGCGACGTCCCCAATTCAAATTAAATTGCTCCCGCGCGATGGCATCTTTCAGTGGCGTAGTATGTGTTATTTGGCGATATTGCAGTCTGTCTATTCAAATCTATTTGATGAATCGATCGAACTGTGTTAGGCTAACACCCGTGAATTCGAATTTTTTCTTCGATTTGAATTTATACATCATGTCACTGGCATCTTAACGAAAGTTCGGCGCCTTCTTTTTGAAGATTTTTCGGTCGCTGTGGAACGGGAGTCAAAGATGTTGATAGTTGCGCGGTTCGGTGTAAGAGCGGCGCTTGTCATCGCATCATCGGTTCGGCAAACACGAGGTCCTCTTGCCTATCTCTTAAGAGGAGTATGTTTACTGATTGTGCAAGCGAGCCTAGCCCCACGTCTCTGCAACCGAGACAACAATCAAAGATAATGATGTTCCATCAATATATTGATCGATGAATCGATTTTTCCTCCCACTCATAAATACGCTGAAATTAAATCGACCCTCCTCTCAATCGGTTATATTGTTTTTAGATCAATTACTGTAGATGTTCCTTATCGTTGTTTTGGTTTCTGTGATTTAACCCTTCACTGCATGGGGATTTTTTATTCCAAACCTAAATGGATTTTTCAATTATTTAGGCAAATATATGGGGAAAATGGCTAAAAAAATAATAGGGCCGTTTTTCGGTAACAAGTGTCATTTTTCTAGTCTTTACTCGTTTTCCACACGTGCTGTTACTACATCACACTAAGAAATGGCGGGAAAAGGGGGGGGGTAATCTTTTTTCAACATTTTTGGGATAAAATAAATTTACTTTGATTGGACTTTTCAAAAAGCAAATGGCAAAGACTTCGTAAAAATAATGAAATTGGGGTTGAATTGGATACGGGAGCACATGTTTGCCCCACCATGATTTCTATTATTAAATGGATAATAATGAGTGCTGGTAGTCTTTTAAGAAATGTTTGAGCCCGTTTTTATGTTTTCATATAATGTAACACTGGGGTCATTCCAGATTAAAAGGGAACAGAGGGTCAAAATTTAAATTTCAAGGAAAACTGTTTCTTTTAACATTTTTAGACTCAGCAGAACTTCAAGTTTCCGAAAATATATAGTTTTCATACCTTAAAAAAATTTCAAGACCGTTTTGTAGCTTATTTTGTACCTATCCAGATTCTGTGAATCACTCGCGATTTACAGTGGAAAATTGGCAACACTGTATTCTGGGTTTGTTTACAACTAAAAGTTTTGAGGTTTTGTGTGATAACAAAAGCATGATCCAGAAACGTGGTCTCTAAGGTCCCAATTAAATCTGGTAAGTATTTCTTTATTTCATTGTACTTTAAAGATTTGGTGTGCTTGGTGTAACCTCCGTTACAATTATTAACGTTTTTTTAGATTATCTAAGAGAATAAAAATTTGTTTAAAGATGATTTTTGTATTCACTGCAAGAATATGATTTCCTAACCTCCTGAATTTTTGTAGATTTTTCCCACTATTTTAAAGCAGGAAAAAAGTGTAACGGAGGTTACATGCAACTGAACTTTCATGTAACTTCCGTGACAGGTAGCCATATGACTCAGAGAGCTTACACAATTGATATTATTTGTTCTTAAATGAATTAATCTGATCTAAGTGATAAAATCAAGCATGATATCACTTAGATCAGATTAATTCTGTGTAAGCTCTCTGAGTCATATGGTTACCTGTCACGGAGGTTACATGAAAGTTCAGTTGCATGTAACCTCCGTTACACTTTTTTCCTGCTTTAAAATGGGAGGAAAAATCTACAAAAATTCGGAAGTTAGGAAATCATATTCTTGCAGTGAATACAAAAATCATCTATAAACAAATTTTTATTCTCTTAGATAATCTAAAAAAACGTTAATAATTGTAACGGAGGTTACACTAAGCACACCAAATCTTTAAAGTACAATGAAATAAAGAAATACTTACCAGATTTAATTGGGACCTCAGAGACCACGTTTCTGGAGCATGCCTTTGTTATCACACAAAACCTCAAAACTTTTAATTGTAAACCAAACACAGAATACAGTGTTGCCAACTTTCCACTGTAAATCCCGAGTGATTCACAGAATCTGAATAGGTACAAAATAAGCTACAAAACGGTCTAAATACTTTATCCTGAACTTAAACTACTGCTTAATTTTAGGGGAGAGGGAGAGACTAAATTAGAGTCAAAATAATCAATTTTGGGGGAAAATTTAAAAAAAAAACTTTCAGAGTTGACGTATGCAATTAAAACCTTTATTTCCTGAATTTTGAGTTAAAAAACGAAATATATTAATGGAAAATGTATATGCCCAGCTACTGGGACATGCTAAAGTTATAATTCATGCAAGGAATGCCGGTACAATTTGATTTGGAATGAGAAACCAGTGTATAGGCTTACTGTGTAACCTCCGTTACAAATGGTTGTAACCTCCGTTACAAAATAAATAATTTTTTTTGGCCCAAGTTTCAAGTTTTTACAGAATTCTAGGTATGTGAGGTCAAAGCACTTATTGTTGGGTTTCACTCTAATTTTTTTCAGAACTCTATCTCTTCATAGAGAACTGAGTTTTGCAATTGATTACTGGAATCCGAAACCCACTTCCATCTGAGGTAACCTCCGTTACACACTTTGATCGAGTTTTTCATGAAGAAGAAACAAAATAACCTGGATTTGAAACCATGCAAAAAATTGCTCTTACTTGCCTGCTTAGTTTCATGCTATTAAAAAATGTATTTAGTGAAAAGAAAGTAATTAAAACTTGATTTTTAGGTGTACGACTGTAACCTCCGTTAATCTGGAATGACCCACTGGTGATCCAATTTGAGATAAGTCAAAATAAACATTACAATGTTTGATATTGGGCTTTTTACATCATGTGACACCGGTGTCACACTGTGCAATGGAGGATGAAATCGATTAATCGATCATCTTCAATTATTGAGTTATTTTCAGACTAAACCTCGACAGATTTTTGCCTTGGTCGGAAACTTAACCCTTTCATTACCACTTCCGTGTTATTTTATCTCGTATCCCCACCTTTCTTTGACGTTAAAAACTCCTCCAAAGAGTTGAAACTAGAAATATTAAAGTGGTGCGCCTTCAATTACCGGTATAGGCAAAATGAACACCGCGAAGTACGAATATTTAACTGCCCACTGAATTTGATCGTGTTCTTCGAATTGAGTAGGCCAAAGTAGCTTCTAACGGTGTGATGTGTGATGTTGATGTAGACTGATGGTTTTTTTCTGGATTTCTGACTTGTTAGACACCTGCTTTTTTCTGGATTTCTAACATTAGCCGCTCTTTATCGACAATGAGCTATTGTTTCCTATTTTCTCTTCGTGAAAGATCGCCGAAAAGAACTCAGCGGAAGACATCATTTGGGCGGAATTATGCCCGGCAACTAGACGGAAGCCAAACTTTGATTTCTGATCCACCTGTTAACTTTGAGACTCCTCCACCCGCACTTCCCTCTTCGTGAGCTTACCCTGATCCAGCACTGGCGGATTAAGGAATCTATCCTCTCTCTTCTCGCTTTAGAACGCGTGTGTTAGAAAAGGACGGACAAGGGGCAGTCACGTGATTTTCGCCCCCCTCTTCTATCCTTTTCTAACACGTGCGTTCTAAGGAGAGAATAGATAGATGGACAATTTCTTGGATCCGCTAGTGTGATCCAGCATTTTGGCAACAACGGATTCTCTCAATTTGAACCCGTGTAAAATAATCGATCTTCGGGGGTTTCACCGAAGCTCTGAGGAATCGATACTTTTTCCCAGGTTTAAATGAAGCGAATCCGTTTTTGCCAAGTAGCACGAACCACCACTGCTCTGAACTCCCAACCTCTTTATCAACGCGTCAAGTCGTATCAGTAAAGGCTTACCAACTTTCGGTCGGTCCCAAAAATAGTTCCTTCCACTAGAGACCGTGTTAGGCGATTTGTGTTTTACAAATGATCGTAATCCAGGCCTGCAGAATCTGCAACAATCTCTGTATGCTTCTGCAATCCCAAAAAGTTTTTGCCACACTTTTTGCTAAAGGTTATTTCTACGCGATCGATGAAATTTTGCCTAAATATCAGCGCGCTAGATGAAATTTTACCTCCAAATTAGAAGCTCGATAGCGCTCGATAGAATTTTACCTCCGACTTTGCACAATTTGCCACGAAATTTTAATTTATGCCACAATATGCCTCAAAGTTTCCTTTTTTGCCACACCGATCACACGATCTGAGATAGTCGGATAGGGAATATTCTGCAGGCCTGTCGTAATCTTTGTCTATGGATTGATTGGTAGTTGACATAGCTTCAAATCGGCTCTCGTGGGACACACACAGTCACACACGTGCCTCGGCCTCAAAGTCAGGCCTATTTTACCGAACCGCGATTTTGCGCACGTCTGGTGTGGACGTACTTACGACCCGCAATCTGCGTTGCCTCTTCGCTGTGTTTGTCGTGGGTCTTCCGTCTCACTACCTACCCTATCCAAAGCGATGAGTGCGAGAGAGACGAAGCGAAGTTTTGCCGGCCGGTGTGCGAGAGAGAGAGGTCCTAACGGGCGCTCCACGCTCACAAAAGAGAGGGGCGAAGAGCAGCTGAATGACAGAGCGGAGCGAGTTACTACATTGAAAGGGGGGAGGGAGAGAGAAGCTATTGCGGCGGCGTCAATCGCTCTTTTTCTGTTGTTGCCTTCTCTCTCTCTCTCTCGCGCCTCTCCTCCACTCTCCTCTTGCACATGCGCTATGCGGAGTCCGTTGAGACACTGTTACGAGGCTACTTTTATTTTTTACCGTCACAAGGCAACAGGAGTCGAAGACCTCACCCGGCATAGCCTCGCGATACGGTCTCTCTGGATGCCTCTTGCGACTTGGCTTGGTTAGAAGTTGTGGAACCTCGATTTCCCCCCAACGCGTTCCCGGTTCGATGCGATGCCGGCCGGTATATTTTCTTGCAGGGTGCATCCTGCGTCTTTTTTCCCTTCAAACGCGCGTCTTCTGCCGCTGTAGACCAGGGTTGCCAAGCAGACTCTTCTGAAAGCATCGTGGTTCCTGCCCCTTCAGGTTTCCCCCCACGCTAACCGTCATGACGGGCACTTCAAGCGCCCCGGTGTTCCGAGGAGACGCCGCGAGTTTGGCATCAATGTTTGCGAAGACCGACCACGCGCTCTGTTTCCCGCGAAACCGCGAGGCGCGCCACCCGCGCATTGTCGACCGGTCGGAGAGCGCCGCTCTTCCTTGACATTGTTCAGTTTTGACGCCGGCCTGCGGAAGCCTCTTCATTTTCCACCTGCCGCTGAGACTTGATTGGTCGCCACTGTTTCTGACACTGAATGAGCTTTGTGGGAATCTCTTCCAGGTATCTCGGATTCCTAGATGGAAAAAATCACGAAATTTTAAAGTGTCGTTGACAGCGTACCATCTCGAGCATTAGTTCTCTCGCAGCCCCAAAGGTTGAGTTCATGTACTCGTATCTTGTATCGCATGCTATCATTTCATCCAGTTTCATGATTTTCCACCGGAAACGCTCCAAGTCATCTTCTACGACTTTTTCTATGTTCAAGGGAGAAGCTCGGTTACTCCCGACGGCTGAAACATTGACCTCCAAGGCAGAAATAGCCATTTTTTGTTGTCTTTGTTTTGCTGATTTTGGAGAAATGTGGGTGGCTGTGATCGAGGGAAATACTGGCTTTTCGAGGTTTCTCGGGCACAATTCGTTGAGAAAATTTTTTGAGCACAATTTTACAGACAAAAGAAAAATTCGTCACAAATCGATCCACAGGGCCCCCGTGTGTGTGGACTCCGCTCACATTGTCTTGCACCGTTCGCTAAACTTCACAATATTCTTTGTGAACGACGACGATTTTTAAAAAAATAAAAATGAAGAGTACAGCGAATGCAGGGAATTTTAATCCTAAAAATGAAGGGAATCGGCTTTTTTTTCCGCTGCAGCACTCAAAAGAGCACTTCGCCAATACTGGAAGTGGAATTTCAATATTCACTCGCATTTCTACGAGAATTTGCTGTCATTTATAATGTGTAGTTTTTGGAGCTACATTTCTCGCTTGCGTTTTGTCTTATTTTTTCGAATGGTACGGCGTTATGCTTGTTACTTGTCGAATTTCCTTCAAGACTACGGTCGGAGAAATTGCCTCCCCCGCGTCGTCTGTAAACGAGGTTTGAATTGAAGCCTTCTCCGGGAAAATGGATCTAGAAATAGTGGGTGTGCTCTTTCTGAGAGTTGTGCATTGTGAGATAAGAAAGGTTTTTAGCTGAAGAGCTCACCTGTGTCCTGTTGTTTTATGAGCCATTCTTCCAGAGACGGCCTCAATTTTGTTCATCAACTAGAGTCCAAGGAATGACATCTAGGGCGGTTAAGCTCTTCGCCGCAAGCGGCAGCATCGGTCGGACTCATGTTGAAGACAAATTTTCCGCGCCTCTCCCCCCTCCATATCCTTCAATGGATGAAATTCGGCAGACTGCAATAATCTTTAACACCGCGAGCAAAGATTTGTTGGTTTATTTTAAACCTCAGTCTTTTAGTTTCCTTTCCTCATTTTTTTTTCCGTGCAATCTTGTGCGAATAGTCTCACAATTCTCCCGCGTAATTTTCCTGCCCCGCGGGAAACTTGAGAGGTCGTCAAGAGAGAGGGGCAAGAGGGGGAGGGAAGAGTTTTGAGGAAGAATGTCGGTCAATCATTTCTGCACAGAAACTCAGCAAGTTAAGTTAAGATCCATTCGAAACTATCATTCGGTTGTCTTTTTATCGTCGATTGGTTTTTTTTTTTTTTTTTTTTTTATAAGGCAGACGGTTTCTTTGGAGGGGTGGGGGGATTAAAACTATTTTGAAAAATTTCTTTTTTGAAACAACTATTTTAACTTGCATCAATTAATGGAGTAAGTGCAATTCAGATGGTCTGATATTGTTGATTGTGGTTGTTTTCTGAGAACCCAGGATTCTGTGCTTGTCCCGGATCATTGATTTTGAAATTTTCAATCTGGACTCAGTGACTAAACTTCTCGAGCGAAACCGACACACTTTATAGAACTTTTACATCTACTCCAGTATCACATGGACGATACTTATTCCCCGTATTAAGGCTTCTCTAGTCCTCTCATGCTTAGTTTTTGTCGATTTGTAATCTTTTTAGTTCCTGTCGTTATTGAAATGTTTGTGTTTGTCTTGAAGTGAAAGGAAACGGTGGTGGCAAAGTCTAAAGTACTTGTAAATGTAGAGCTCGTGCATTTTTGAGTATCGGGTTGACAGATTCTGACAAGTCGCGATGTCTGCTTCCGAAATGCATCAAAATACATCGGTGAGCGGTTGGTTTGCAACGAGTCGTAACTCTTTGATGATACAACCATTTACCAATCCCAAAAAAATTATCAAAATGCGTGAGCTCTAGCAATCTTTGCTTTACATTCGAGTTTCCCGCTAAGTAGTCTCGTTTTGGTGTTTGGAAGATAGGGAACATTCTCACCGTGCCGAAAACCACAGGTAGGCCGGGACTTCTCATTCTGATTGCGAGATGATCCTTGGAATAAATTCTCTCTTGCAAGATCCTTTCCAGTCTAGTGTTCGGCAAGAACAGGTCCCTGTAGTCCCTCGTATGCCTAGGTTTTGTTTTTTTGTATTTTCGTTCGGAACTGACAAGGCCTGTGAATTGTGATGCAAGAAACTTTCGCGGCTTTTCGAGATCGTGACGCTTGCCGGTTCCTCTCCCCCCCCCCCCCAACCTTACCCCTCCCCGCTGCATCATGTCGGTCTACGGCCCTCAGAAAAGAAGGAGCAAGAGCCTAGAACCGGCCGGCTTGTGAAGTGGTATGGTCGATGTGAGTCGGTGGTGGGGGAAAGCCGGCCGGCATTACTCACGTTACACCGGCCTCGGCGCGCGTAAAATAAGCCCGCCATAATGCTCCCATCAATGAGGGACCCGGGCCCAAGACGGAACCCCCGCTCCTTCCCTCCCGCCCGCCGTTCGGGGCCACGCTATCGTGGCCGTGGTGGCGGCACCGTTGCCACACCTCTCCACCAAATGTAAATATCCCCAGAGCATTATCTGAAGCTTTTCATGTTCAAAAATGTCTCTAAAAGTGGGTATTTATGATATGGTTAATGAGGCCGTCTTCGGAAAAAGGGACCTCTAAATGATAGATTTGCTCATCTGAGTAAAATCTTATGAGATCGTAAGGGGTTTTTTTTTTTTTTTTTTTTTTTTTCAGAGGAGAATACCCGGTATTTTTCGGTCCCTCTTCCACAAACGGTCTCAAATGTCATTCTTTGTATCCAAGAATTTTCGACGGCAATCGATTTGCTTATTATGATGCAATTTCGAATGAAATAATTTTGGTGACATTTCATGTGAATCTTCTGGGTTTAGTGCCGATTTATGTTATCAGAGCGCTACCAAACGACTCATGTGAAATTACTGGCCGGAGGTTATTTATACTTTTAAAAAACGGAGTGTCCGGTACTAGATCATCTTGTGAAGAATTTCTCTCCAAAAAAATGCTTTAACTTCAAAAATAATTCTGAAAGTACCAGATTGTGGAATATTGCTAATCCATTCTTGCATTGAAATGTGATATGTATCTTTTGATTATTGCTCATTTCAAATAAGTTGGCAGATGATAGTTGTCACATGATCAGCATTATTTATTGCATTTTCTTTTGGTCAAGAAGTTTTTGACGTGCAGCAGTCTCAAATTCGTCTATTGTCAGCGTCATCCACCAACTCATCAGAAATTACCTTTAATATACTTTTTAAGGCTCTATTTTGTTTTAGTAGGTGCTAAGTATTCTAGATTGATCAATTACGAATGTTTTTTCGGACTTGAAAGAATCATGCTAATTTATTCTATTTCTTTTGTGCAGGAAAAAACAGAAGAAGTAAAAAAACAGAAAAAAGAAGAAAATGGGGAAGAAGAAGAAATAGAGGGTGAAGAAGATGTCGAAGGTGAAGAAGAAGATGAAGAAGATGAAATCGCAGAAGGCGATGAAGACCTAGATGACGCAGAAGGTGAGATCATTTTGCTCAGTTTTTAGAGTAGTGAATTCACTACTACGTTTCCGATTCTAGTTGATACATTGATACTTATCGTATCTTTTTGATGTACTGTATATTATCTTGTATCCTTTTGGTGTATGAGGCGCTTACACTATCCGTGAAAAATAAGAACAAATTGTGAGTAGTCAGAGGTAACATGGATTGCCAGCAGTGTTCTTAGTGAGGCGCCTGCTGCGGCGTTCTTGTGAATTTCTTAAACTGTACTGAGAGTGAAAAGACTTGTTAACCCTTTCCACTCCACGATTTTTCAAGCTGAACCTTCCTGTACTCCACTTACAAATGGGGGAAAGTGAGGTTAACAATAAACAAACATCAAAACAGGTGCTGCCTCGGACATTTGTGGAGAAATGGTGAACTAGAGCTTCACTGGTAAGTTCAGAAAAAGCCCGTCAGAGCGCAGCTCTTCTCAGACACCTATTTTTTCAGATGATAGCATCAATTTCTAGCTACAAAATTTTGTCGATCACAGCTCGACAGCGGAGCGGAACCCGTAAATCGGTTTTGTCGACTACAGCTCGACAGTGGAGTGGAAAGGGTTAAGTCAACAGGAAAAGTCTGGTTGTTGTCACTGGAGTAGACGTCATGGTAACAGTAATGATTCTTGCATTTACAGATTGCCCTGTTAAATTCTTTCGTATGATTTCAAGAATCTTTATCGTTTTGATAATGTTCTTACTTTTGGCAACCACGGAACTTTTCCTTTTTTATTTTATTATATTTTACAATTTAAAACAATTCAGTACCTTTCAATTTCGACAATCTTTTTCTTCTCAGTGTGAGTGCTAATTGCTAAAGCTAACACTGGAGCTAAAACTTTTCACTGCCTTCTCACTATCAAAGGAAGAAAATCACGAAGCATTACATTCACTTTGTTGTTTTTAACAGGCCATGCTGACAAATTATCTGGTATATTAGAACTCTACCCACATCTATTAAATATTTCCATCCGTGATAATGGTTAAAATTACAGAAATATATGTCATCTCTTGTAGTTAGAAAATTGTTTTCCAATGATAATTGATATCCCATAATTGTGTTTCTGATAACAAAGTTGATAGCAACAATGTCCCTATCTCTGTAGTGCTCCCAGGTTATCTTTTTGTGTTGCCCAACGCCTCAATTAATTTTTGTAACCTTTTTTTATTCTCCTTAAATTAATGTTACACTCTTGTGTAATGATGATCACTGAGCCTGCGTAATGTATAAATGAAGTTATCAGTGCTGTGTATAATATACTCACTAGTATATTGAATTAAATAGCTATTCCATTGCAAGTATGTTTCTTCAAGTGCATACCTAGCCAGTGTAACACTAAAGACTGTTTCAGTAGAGCGATAAATCTTATTGGTTACCGTCGGAGGACCTCTGGTTCCAAACAAACTATAATTCAATTTATTTACCCCATAATTGTATTTTTGAATAGAAATTTAGGCTATTAACTCAAACAACAAATGCAACCTTTTTACGATCATAAATTCAACTAGAAGAGAGAGACTGAGTCCTTAGCCTAAATTTTGGTTCAAAAATGCGCTTATGGGGAATAAACATTGAATCAGAGTTTGTATGGAACCAGAGGTCCGCGACCCCAAATGGCAATCTATATGATACATTACTTACGGAAACATTCCATTGCTTAAATCCTGGTAACTGAAGGAGATTCTTTTTTCAGTAACTCAAAAAGAATTTTCCGATTTTTCCATGCTCATTGAAAGTGGTTAGTATTTTATTTCGGCTGTTGAGTTCTAAACTTTCGATATTATTAAACCATATTTTTGTTAAATAATATTTTTTTTATGGGAAGCAACCCTCTCTAATGCTGTAGCATAAGTTTGCAACTGACCCAGCATGATGTTATCGTGAAGGAATGACCATGAAATTGGTTGCCCTCTTCTTCCTTGTCTTGATTTATTGAAACCTGGAAAAGTTCTGCTTTGTACATCTGATGCTTTAGATTCGTTGAATTTGATGTTTGATGTCTCTGGAAGGCACTAATGTTTTTTATTTTATGCTTGTGATTTGCAGAAGAAGAAGACGAAGAGGATGCGGATGGTGTAGATGAAGAAGATGACGATGCATAATGGAGTGATCTAAGTGCAACGGACTAATAATGTTGTATAAATAATTGCCATGCCTGGCGGTCGACTTAACATCAGCAAGCATCCGTGGTGCATCAAAGTTGTTTTGCTACTGATGTTTAGTCGGCTCTCTCTCAGGCATCCCACTTTTCTGTTTGAAAAAAAAGTTTATTTTAAAAACTGTGGTATTCAATATGAAAAAATTTAAAGAAATTAATGAAATTTAGGGACTTAAGATTTAATTTTACATAATTTTTATTTATTGACTACTACTGAAAGCTCGTTGTACGTCCTATGTCTTGAACCCTCCTTTTTCATTCAGTCAACACTCGCCCAAATAACGAAGCAATGACTACTATGAGCTGTAATTGCTCATTCTGTCTCGGTGGTCCAACAAACTGTTCCTTTTGGTGACTCAGATTGTAAGGTTGCTAATCTCTTCATGGCTAAGCGGTCTCCATCCGTGGCAGAATTTGCAACTATTGCTAGCTAGTGTTAGGAAGGCGATTTCCTCATACTTGTCAACCATGATGTATTCATTCATATGAAGTGGTGTCTACCGAAAATCGAGTTGTATTATATTTAAAGTAATTTAATGTTATCTATATTGAATGATACAAGAATTGTAATTCTCAAATGATGTAATGATTGCCTAACACCGTTGCTTTGTAAAATTTTAAAAATCGTCTCCCCGTCCCCTCTTTTTTTAACCCTAGTTTATGATTGTCATTTTTCTCCCCCCTTTTTCTATTATTTATTCCTTCCCTGTAGGTTCATTCAAAGGTGTGTAAAATAGCTTAGTTTTTAAGTTCCCCCTCCTCCCCCCCACTTTATACTGTCCTTCTCTTCCCCCCTTTTTTAAATTGAATTTGTGTTTGATGTATTTAGGGTTACATGTACAAATGTTGAGCTGTTTACTTATATTTTAAATCTATAATTTTTCCTATTTTATCTCCGATCATCCTCCTTTCAGTCTTGTTTTTTCCTTTTTGTTTTTTAAGTCTTGAAGATCATCTCTTTGTTTTCTTAAACTCAGTGTAAATTAAATTATTGGCAATAATCAAGTTTGTTGTAAACCAAACAAGTGTTGATCTATATTAAAAAAAAGAAAAAAAAGAAAAAAAAAAAAACAATCAATTATTTTATGATCATAATTTTTTTTTCTTTTTCATTATTATGTTAATGAAAACTTCCTGGTTTGACCTGAATCATCAATGAAAAATCATTCTAATCATCAACATTTTTTAACTCTGTCCCTCTCTGTTTTCACTTTCTGTTTTTATTTTCATTATTTTTTTCCTCTCTAGATTATCAAGTGACAGTTTGCTTCGAAAGCATGGAATTACTGACCCTTCTCTCTTTTTTTCCAATTTTTTTTTAGTTTTGTAGTAATTTATTATTTTGTCTATTTTAATTCAATACTCGTGTCAACACTTTTTCCGAAAACAGGTAACTTTCTACATTGTTCCAATAAGTGATATCATTTGGCAGAAATGTCAACTCTATTAATAAAAATAAAACAATGCATTTTTTTTCCACTGAAAAACTTTCTTTTCATTTTCCTCTGTTCGAAAGCAATTTCATAAGTAGGCCTCCTTTACGACATAAGTGTCTGCGAAAAGCACCAAACATCAGCGATCTTTTTAACCAAATTATCATGTATTTCAATGATTTTTCTCTTTAAGTTTTCATTTAAATTGTGCTCTTGAAACAGCAGGCTAATTTTGAACAATCATATTGTAATGCTATCGAGTTGATGATCGAATACGTGTTATTTTTATGGGTGGTATCATTATGATAGGTTTCTGTTGGAATGAAAACTATCAGAATGATACCACCCATTAGATTACATGTACTTGATCATCGACTGGATGGCATTACGACACGTTCGTTCAAGATCAGCCTGCTGACTTGGGAATGCTGATTTCAAAAAGTTAAACATATTCTACCCAATTCATCTCCAATTTTATGATTTCTTTGCTTTTTTGCACTGTGATTTAGTTTCGATTGTCAAAATACTGGATATTTCCAGCAGAAATGTGGCCAAATTCCAACTTTGCAGGTCACTTAGCTAAGTTACCTTTTTTGAGCCATACGCAAACAGAGGTCTAATCTTAAGGCAAAAACTTATTTCTGTAGGGGCCCTTGTTTAGTGCTCACTAGGGCGGACATCCATGACACTCAAACGTAAAATCCGACTTAATGTTTAGCTTAGTTGTGCATAACTTAATCAGGGCACATGTTAAAAGGCTGAAACCTTTCGGCGAATTATTTTGAGTGGCTTGTCTGAAAGTAATAAAATGTAGAATGTGAGCAAAGCTTACATTTTTCTGAAAATGTTATTATTTTTTCTGGTCCCTAGCATTAGCTGCTCCTTAGTTACAGATCCGATGTACTCAAGTGTAGACACTGTGTTAAAGGTCAATACCATCCATTTAAACCTGATTAATGCTAGTTTCAAGAACCGTCCTCACATGTTTATGCCAGGCTGGAAAGGGTAAAAAATTACATCTTCATGGTCCATGCCTTTTGATGGTTACATTATGGCCTGTAATATGGCGCCACGGATTGAAATTTGATGGGGAATAAAAAATGTTGAACAACGAACAATAATTGGATTAGAACATGAGGGTTGAAGTCTTAGAACCCAATCCCCCTTGTTTCTTACTTGGGTTTCGTTTGAAATTTATGTAATTTTAGTTTGTACTTCTAATGTTTTTCATATGATTTTAAACACCTGATGAGGATATACAGGGTGTAACAGATGTATCCCCCCCCCCCAACTTTAAAACAAGTTGAGATAAAAAGTTGCGGTTTGGACCATTCCTCATAACTTCAAATGAACTTGATTTTTTTTGGGGTCAAAACCCCACTCCTTCCCCTAGGGGTCCCGCAGGGGGACTGTCTCAAAAATTTCAAATGGCAACCCCTATCTTGTGGTACATGGTTTGAAAGGGCTTAAAATTCTAAGACTTCTGGCGGAAACTAGAGGTCGATATCGTTATTCGTTTTCGAAGTTCAAAGTTCGATTTTGACCCATTTTCAAAGAATCAGAACTCCCATTTGGAAAGTCGGAATTGGAAAAACTAGGAGTCTATTTTAGAAATGCAATAAAAACTCTAAAAAGCAAGTAATTTTTAGAAAAAAATATGGTTCTGCCATACATTTAGCCCAAATTTGGTTTTAGAGCCCCCCAACAGTGTTCTAAAAAATTGCTCCTCAGGGGGGCTATCTCAAAAATTCCGAGGCACGACCCCATCGAGTGATACATCGTTCAAAATGGCACACTATTCTGAGCATTTTGGCGCAAGTCGCTATCGATTTTAGTTTTAGACAACAACGGACTGTGGATATTGAATCACGCAAGTAAGTCTCTATTCATTAAAGCTTATTGTTAGAAACTGAGAAAGTATTTGGCTTGTGCCACAGAGAAGTAGGTAGCTTGCAAACTAACTAAGTATTTGATTTTTGCCACAGAAGTAGCTTGCGTACCAAAGCCTAATCTCCAGCTCTTTTTCCCAAAAATGATGGTAACAAGTAGAGTTGTTGTGAGCTTCCTGTTCCTTCACGAGACTACTAAAATTGCTCAAACTGCGAATTGAAAGCGTAAGAGGATTGGCATAGTTGCCGCCCCGAAAACCTCAAGTCAAGGGCCCTTTCGATTCTTTCGAAGTCATTCAAGAATATCAGTCTTGAAATGCTTCTCTGAGGCACCCATCAAATCTAGTCTAAATTCACACTTGCATACAAACTTAGCAACAAAAGAAAAGGAGCTATTATGAGATAACTATTCCTACACTGTGGCACCGTTTTTGCATAATCCGCAAATTGAAGGCGCAAGAAGATAACCTCTGACAAAGCCACCAAAATAATGATAAATGCATGCATGACCCGCATGGGTGTCCGCAGAAAAATTGTCAGGGGAAGCAAAATTGTTGAACCTCAATGGGAAGCCTAGGGGATTACCCAATCAATCAGTGATGGGTAGGTTCTCAGAATCCCTTCATGTGGAAGAATGAAAAAAAAATCATATTATTTACTTACTGCAAAGGCCCAAAAGTTTTTTTCTGCTTTGACGCAGTAAATATTGGGGGAAGAAAACAGAAAGAACCGGGAATCGGAACCAAGTTCTGGCACTGATACCGGTTCCAGGCAGACCCATGTTGGAAGTAGGACCGGCTCTAAATATACCAGAAGATTTATAATCGGGATCGGTTTCCGAAAC
Organism: Trialeurodes vaporariorum; assembly: GCA_011764245.1. Lineage (NCBI taxonomy): Eukaryota > Metazoa > Arthropoda > Insecta > Hemiptera > Aleyrodidae > Trialeurodes > Trialeurodes vaporariorum. The sequence continues at coordinate 32,781,755 of VMOF01000002.1, read as the reverse complement.
GGTTCGCAACCCTGCTTCCGGGAAAGGTTTAAGCCCTTTTTTGCAGCCTTGTCCCGTCAAAGTAATTGTGACATTCTTCGAGGCCTATAAATAAGGGAACTCAAGGGTCTCAGACGGTTACAGTGATAACATCATCCGGTGAAAAATTCGCTAATCCCCAGTCCATGTTCAGCCATCTTACTCTTTTAGCTAAAACCACAGCTAAAACCATATACAGAGGCATTTTTTGTGATTTTTTTTTTTGCAAAAATGGATAGCTTGTGTGTTTCAATATCATGTGGTAGTGAGAAAATGCCTTAAAACAAGGCCCTGTACACGATTTTCGACATTAGAAGGAGATAGCTCAAGCGATTGCTCGCTACGCTCTCGAGAGAGTGGTGTGTGTGTGAGAAGAGAGGAGAGAGAGAGAGAGAGAGAGAGAGAGAGAGAGAGAGAGAGAGAGAGAGAGAGAGAGGTTATTGTTCGGAATGCTACGCAATTTTTGTCAGAGCTGATTTGTGACCAATGAGTGAGTTTTTACTGTTGGCTGACCGATGACTTCGCTCTAAAACCATCTTGCGCTAATCTTATTAAACCTGAAAATCTTTCATTCCATAGAGATAGAGTTAAAACCAGAGACAATATATAATAGAGACCACGCACTATCTATCTTGCCCATGTTTGCGCGCGGTGGCAACTTTTTTTTTCGGGGTCTCAACAGAACACCGCTAACATGGTCCATACGTTGACTGATGAGAAACATCGTTGAGATTTTTGCCTAGTGAAGCCAGAAGCACCGAAATTGCATCAGTCAAAGTATGGACCGTTTGGATGGTGCTCTCTGCTCCGTGTGTTAATTCCAGGTTAATTCCTGTTGAGTCCCGAAAAATAAGTCAGCCACCGCGCGCACGGCTAGTGCGTGGTCTCTATTATATATTGTCTCTGTTTAAAACTTGTTATAAGTAACAGAACAGAAAATGAGAAAAGTCTGACGAGGGCAAATTAGGTTCTACCCGGCAAAATCGAATTCGGCGGCAAGAGTTGATCGAGCCAATGAAACTTCAAGAAAAATCCAGAGTTCACCCCAAAGGAGTACAAAAAGTTTTTTCTCGGCGTGGGAGGAGGAAGAAATCCCCACCAAAACTTTACAACTCTTCCTTTTCATAGTTGTTCCTTGTTCTTCAGAACCACTTTATCTTACACCAATTGAACTATTTCTCTAATATTTTAATTCAACTGGCTCAGAGTGTCGAAGCAGCGTGGAGCCAGAAACTAAAATATTCGATCGTCATTGCCATTGGGAACATTCATAATTTCAGAAAAAAATGTGACTTGGCGACACTGTCTGCATCACTGATAACTTCTGTCAGACAGAAGAGTTTTCAATGAAAACAAAGTGGAGTGTTTTAAAAAAGAAGAACTTTTTTAAGTACTTCACATTCTCTTTACTCGTGTAGTTGATGTCGTATTCAGGGTGCGACGAAGCAACCGAGAGGACTTCTTTGATGAGTTCAGGGGACATGGATGGTCATGTCAGTGAAACTAGACTAGAAGGTGCCGGTGATAGAGATAGGGTTGCTGTCCGAAGACCTAAACCTCAAGCCACTGTCAAACCTCAAGCAGCTTATCAAGATATTTCGAGTTATGGAAGCACATCCGTAAGATTTTAACTATTTCTTGCTTTAGTAGACCAATTTAAAACGGAAATCCATCATTTCTCTACGCCAGGCAATCCATTTCTAACCCCATTCTTAGACCCACATAAGTTTACTTGCAACGCCATCTGGTCGGGGATGTTTATCGTAAAACATGTAGGGACGGAGGGTGTTGCTTGCAAGTTGGTGCATGACAGTTTCATGCATTCGTTGCTCAAGCGATTCCCACTGTTACCATCGCCCAATCCAATGCAGCTAAACTGTGAGCATGTTTACTGCGTTCCTGCGCACCAAACTGTCATTCGCCAACTCATCTGGAACGGTCCTGTTGGTGAGATGATTTTGACTGCTTGATATTTAGATTGAGCGAGGACATCTGAATATTTTCATTTTCATTATGGTTATTAGTACGAAGATTTTTTGCTTCCATGTTTTCGAGGAGAGGAGCGTGTAGAACCAGTAGGAGTTTGCAGATGTGTCTGAACAGCAAATAGACAAAAGGAAACATTACTGCATCGAAGGAGGGAGTCACACGCTTCTGAAATTTAGAAGTTTTATTGTTCTGTGGCCTGAAAATTCAGAAAGCAATTTTAATAGTTTCCATAATTTATAAGCAAGATGAACCTCAGTTGCTCTGACTTGTAATATGTATGTTCAAACCTCTTAACTTTTTAAGAGAAATCAAAAAATGTGGGCCCTTTTCTGCTTTAGTTGTGCCTTCAGAAACTTGACGACTGATTCCGTTTGCGTGTCTACTATTAATCAAGTCTCCTGTTTTGATCCATGCCAAAACTCAAAGGCTGGGAATAGTTCGCCTTAATTACAACTGTTTTTGTAAGTAACCTAACCTCATTCTACCATGGTTTGAGTGTTCCATCAGTTTTGTGGCAACAAGAATTGCTCATTATCATAGAGAGATTTGTGTTTGTTGAAAACATTAAAAGAGGTTGCGTTTGTGCTCACTTGCGGTAAGACCCACTGTTATTGTAGAGTGAGCAACTAACTAAAGTGACATTATCATTGAGAATTAATTGTTACAGAGTAGACATGAGCCGCCACATTCTCCACGGTCAGGAGATCCATCAGAGGCTGACTATGATGATGATGAAGAACTCAAATATGGTGCCGAACATGTCATCAAGTTATTTGTTCCTGTTTCTTTATGTATGCTGGTCGTTGTTGCAACCATTAGCTCCGTTACATTCTATTCAATCAAAGATGTTTATTTGTGAGTATTCTTTTCATTTCATCTTTCAGAGGTTGTCTATTCAATTTTCCCTCACTATGTCACTTGTTTCAACATTTTGGAGCATTTCTTTGTTGCTAATGGATTCTAGTGTACCATTCAGAGATTATGTTGACTGCTGTATGTAAATTTTCTCTGAAAAAATTATCTCCTAATGGAATGAAAGTGTTCTAATTTTATTTTGGAGCTTTGAAGGCGGAAGGAGTTGTGTACTTGATGAATTGGACTGAGTTCTGCTGAAAGAAACCAACTGCTTCGGGTTACATAGGGAGTGGTTCCCTTCTGCAGAAATTATTTTAATTAGTGTTCAATAGTTGGCTATTTTTAGTCCAAAGCACTCTTGAGGACATTTTTTCTGGCAGTATTGCGCTGCAAACAGAGCACATTAGAGAAGAAATATGAGATTTTAAATTTTTTTGGCGGAAATCTCTATGTGCCTGTTTGAAAATATGCATGGACGAAGCTAGGGGAGTCCCAGGGGGGCCTGCCACCCCCCCAGAAAAGTCGTGGCCCCCCTGAAAAAATGGGATTTTCTAATCATTCCATTCCTGACATCAAAAAAAAAAAAAAAAAAAAAAACCTCTTTTCAGAAAAGGTGCTCACTGCTACCATTACCAAGCATTTTTTTCTAAAAGACAGAAAATTCCTGTAATTCAAATTTGTAGTCACTTTTTGTAATTTGATTGTGGCGTTTCTTGACAGTTAAAGCCATCCCAATTTCAAGGATCAATTGTCAGTCGCACCTTATGGCCTATATTTTTCCAAGTGATCGCAAGCAAAAGATCATTTTCTTTTGTAACTTGGTGTTATCTTTTTTTTTTTTTTTTTTTAATATGATAAAAACCAACAAAATTCATCAAAATTTAAGCACCAAATTTTAGAAACTTTGGACCCCTAAACACCCTCAAATTGTGCTTACGAGGTGGTAACTTGAAAGCACCAGTTACAAGACACCCCCTAAGAACGGCACCAGTGACTGACACCCAAAAGTTCTAAATTCTTCTGCCACAATCGGTCAATTTTTCGGACTTAGAAGGCATATTGAAATGCTTATAAGGTTAGATCTTGGAGGTTATCTAAGTCCTAACTAACTCTCTCTTTTCAGATCAGGGCATCAGCCTTTTGAGGTGTCTGTCGCTGGTTCTGTTCTTAGGGGGTGTCTATAACGGGTGCTTTCACCTTAATGTTAAACAATTACCGGGGGGGGGGGGTTATAGAATAACAACCCCCCCCCCCCCCCCCCGGGTTGATGCGTGGTCCTATGGACCCCCCCAGAAAAATTTCCTTGCTACGCCCATGAAAATATGTAGACAGTTTGTCAATCATTGTAATAACTCCTGCATTAACATGATTTTTATCATTTCCAGAGTTTACACGCCTTTCCATGAAACTAGTCAAGATGCAACAACGAAACTGTGGAATGCCTTTGCTAACGCCACAATACTAATATCAGTAGTCATTCTAATGACGATTCTTTTAATAGTGCTTTATAAACATCGCTATTACAAGGTATGTTACCAATTTTTTTTCCTGTACATCAATTATTTCATCCACCTTGCGTCCAGCAATGGGTCTGTTGCATACTCTTGCTACAGCGTTATGGAGGGTGGATTCTAGGGTCAAATCGAGTGAAAATCATATAGAGAGCATCAAACAGGCTTAAAATCCATTCATAAACCCACGAAAGGAATTTTAAGGAAAGCCTAAGATGGCGGTTGAAAGGGCGAATCAACCCTGCATGCATGCACCACATGTAGCAAAGATGGCCGACGACGGCATTCGACAAAGTAGGTACTTGCCCGGCGTTTTCTTTTCAGAATTCCGGAAAATCGACACAGAACATAACATATTCACTATGGTAATCACAAACAACAACAAGAAAGTAAAATATACTGGGAAAAAAACACATAAAATGTAAGTACTATGAGAAAGTAAGACGTTTGTTTACATTTTAACCAACATTATAAATTGCCGTCATCGGCCATCTTTTGGTGCTTGTGGTGCATACTTGTTGATACGCCCTTTCAACCGCCATCTTAGGCTTTCTTGAAAATGCCATTTGTGGGTTTATGAGAGAATTTTGAGACCGTTTTTTGCTCTCAAGGTGATTTCCAGGTGATTTTACACCGAAAAGTTTAATTTGGGTTTTAGGTCTCTTAATTAAATTAATTTCTTTAACAATTAGATATAAAAAAATTATATTTTTATAAAATCTTTGTTCAGTTGGTGATTTTTCACCAGAATCAACCCTCCATAATGCTGTAGCAAAAGTATGCAACAGACCCATTCAATTATAATCATCCAAACAGTGTTTTTCCGAGATTTTAGAGCTTTCTAACTTGTGCCACAGAATAATACAATCAGTACGGAAACTCTGTCGGATTTTGAAGCAAATTCATTCCGCGTCCGCCATGATGGGATATAGGATGTTTACATCTGGATTCGCGAGCGAAAAAAAAAAATAAATATAGGACATGATCCGCAAAATTTTCATTCTGAAATGCCAGTAGGATAAAAGTGAGGCCATGAATAAGATTTCTTTCCAGAATTTACAGAAATAAACGAGTTTCAACACAAATCAACCACGTTCGCCATGTTGGGATGTAGGACCACAGCGTTGCCTATTGGTGCCGTTAAATTCCAAACTTGCTTCCATTGGCTCTTATGGGAGTTTCCGTTCTGATAGTATTATTCTGTGCTTGTGCCTCAATCGTGCTTGGTTGGTTTTTTTAAGTTTCTGGGGAAAAAGGGCATTAAAAATGGACTGCCTTAATTTGTTTTGGTTGCCTAGATAGCTCCATCAGGTTCTAAAATTTATTCTGTGGTTTGGAACTCAATAATTATCCAGAAAAGTGCCTCATATATCAGTGATAAGGTGTATCAATGTTGCCAGAGCTGGTTTGTTTACCTCTTTCAACAGGTTAAAATTCCTTTAATAAAACAGTACTCTGTATTTTATTTGCATACCATATGGCAACTATGCACCATATTAATGAGGTCTTTTTGATTTAGAACTTTCTGCCTTTAGAATCATGGAGGCATCGTGCAGACATCTAATAATGTTCTAGTTGCTCTTTTCAAGGTCACCCTTTTTTGTGGTCCAGTGGAGCTTTTGGCAAACAACAGTATTCAGCGGGGATTCTTGCTAACTTTAGTTATTTGTGATTGAATAGATTATTCTTGCGTAAAAACCAGCAAAACTGACGATGAGCGCAATAAAAAATCACAAAACTCATTCATAGACTCACGAAATGATTTTAAAGTTAAAGGTGTAATGGCGGAGCATGAGAGATTCCTATCTGATTTTTGAGTTTCCTCTTTGTGTTTCTACAAAGAGAAAGCGACAAACTAGATAGGAATCTCTTATGATTCCTGCGTAGCTCTGCCATCTTTGCACTTAAATGGGGGTGCTATGCAGGTGCAGGTGTCATGGAGGACTTTGTCTCATTTTTATTCTTTCCGTAGAAAGATACAGAGGAAAGCCTCAAGTTAGATAGGAATTTCCCATGGTATCTGTGTAGTTCCACCATTACGCCTTTAACTTTAATTCATTTTGTGATTCTAAGAATGAATTTCGTAATTTTTTACTGTGCTCTTTGTCATTTGCACATAAATTATAGTTGTGCTTAAGCTCGTTTCAGAAGTGTAGGCGGACCTAGACCTATAATCTTTGGAATTTGTCAATATTATTTCTGATATTACTCGATGAAAATGAATAAAAACGAAATTGAGTTTTCACTTTTCAATGAGGAAAACTTTAAACACAAAAGAATATAGTCAGGGGCAAATTCGGTATTGATTTGAAGGAATAAAAGTTGAAAATTTGCCAAAGATTATGGTTTTGGTCTGGCTAAACTCCTGAAACGAGCTCAAATAAACTGTTGTAAAAAAAAGGAGGGAAATTTTCATTTTTGCTGGATTTAGCAAGAGTGTGTTTATGCTCGCTAGTTTTTAGGTGCTGTCGCGTAGCAAAGCACCTTATGCTATCGTCGCTGTCCGTACGTATGTATGTATGTATGTGACGCTCAGTTTGTGCACGCGAAAAGTGGTAGTAAATATCAATCGATTTTCACGAAACTTTGCAGAAACGTTTGTCACTACCTTAGGATGAACTGCCAAAAATTTGGAAAGATTTGGTCCAGTAATTTGAAAGTTATCGAGGTTTTAGTTTTTACGTTTCATCAGTTTGTCGAGTTCAGTCCTTCGGTGAGTTTGCCGTGCAACGCGATCTCGGCGTTGCACGGCTTCCCCACTCCCGACTGTCCATCCCCACTCCTCGACTCACTGACTCACCGACCATCCTTCCCCCTTCCTCACTCCTCGCTTTGCTTACAGCTCACTCTCCAACTCTCCGTTCTTCTTCCAACTTCTAGCGGGCTGATTGAGGTGGGCCCATCAAATCCGCGCATCCCTAACCATTCCAACATGTGAAACCGAATCAATCAGTATCTAAATTTGATGGTTTCTCGCAACCAGTAATTCGGTTCCATTGCAGAAAATCTTCTGGCGTGATACTATTTGAAAAATTTTCCGGCCTCGAACATCACCATACCATAATTAATTTGATTAGAGGATTAAAAAATTAATAAAAATGGAAATTAAATTCCAAAACTAGACAAATAGATTAATAAAATGAAAGTAAAAACTAAAAGTTCATAACAAGATGATAGGAAAAGAAATTGGAAAAGCGAAAAAACAAACAAACAAACAAACAAACAAACAAACAAACGAAGAAGCAAAACTAAAAACAAAATTGAGAAAAAACTTTCCCATCAGATGCTGTCGCGCCGAAAATTGAAAACAAAACAAATAAAGAAAACCCATAAAAATCAAACAAACAAACAAACTATAAATAAAAAACATACAAGCATAACAAATAAAACGAAAACAAAGAATGAAGCAAACAAACAAACAAACAAACAAAGCAAGAGAAACAAATAAAACAAATAGAAAACAAACAAATAAAAAAACATAACAAACAAAACAAGACAAACAAACAATCAAAAACTTTTGAAAAAACTTTCTCATCAGGTGCTGTCGCTCCTAAAATTGATTAAAAAAAAAAAACCCCAAAATACTGAAAAAAAAACAAAACAAAACAAAAAACAAACAAGCAAAAAAAAAACAACAAACAAGCAAAAAAACCAAAAATTGTGAAAAAACTTTCTCATCAGGTGCTGTCGCTCCGAAAACTGATAAAAAAAAAAAAAAAAAACAACAACAAAAAAAACCAAACAAAGATAAATAAATCGGATCAGGTGCTGTCGGATGATTTCAAAAGCTAGCAAATAAAAGGAAAGAGGAAAAAGTTTAAAAAGAATAAGAATAAGAATAAGAATAAGAACCCAGCCGCCCCAGCTCCTTGCTATAGCTCGTTATGCTTATGTTTCACAGCGAACGGCTGGGCTGTAAGGGATGACAAGGGATAAGACACAGGGACACCACATTCGCGAGAAATCCCTGCTACAGGAAGGGAGTCATGGAAGGGAGATAGAAAAAGGAACACCGGAATGTCACCTTCGCGAACTATTCCTGACTTGGAAGGGTTTAAGACTGTGCAGGCTGGGGAGGGGAATAGCCTGCAACAGCCAATATAAATGTAATACTCTCATCTCAACTCTTCTCTTCTTCAACTCTTTTCTCTCTTTTCCTTTTTCTCTCTCAACTCTCTCCTCTTCTTCTTTCCTTCTCTTCTTCTCTTATTCAACTCACTCTCAATTTCCATGCCAAACAGCATGGCTCTGCTGTTAGTGGTGTTGTCCGCACATTCCGCAGACCCAGGTTGCCCAGATTTCTTCTCATACAGATCCAAACTGCAACCCAACGGCCCTTCAGCGACGCACCATGCCTTCATCTCAATCTTCTCTACTTCGCAATTGGCACCTCCTTGATTGTCTCTTCTTCTTTTCTTCTTGATTTAATTCTTGGACTATGCACTGATTGCCTGCTGCCATCTCTTCAACGAAAACATCTTCCTTTGTACTTGCTCTTTGGGCAATGCTGGGCTTCAGCCACAGAATAAATATAACCAGAATGAAAACTGCCGTAAGAGCCCACATAGTCATGTTTCTAAACTGGGTACCTTCAACCTTGCGGAAGGAGCAGCGCCAGTGGTCGTCCAAAGTGTGCAAATCGCAAAACCTGGTACCTCAAAAAGCCTCCCATAAAAAATGTACACAGAGCAGCATAACTTTTTTGAAAGAAGGCCATAAAACTGAAAATACGTCGGATCACTTACTCTTCCAGAAATACAGATTAGATAGTTTTTGAATGATATTAGTTAATTACAATCATACTTTCGCAGCCATAATTTAAATGACACAGCGCTACCTGGTCTAGAGGGCTCAGGAAACTGCGAGCAACAATAGAGGAGTGTTTCCACTCTAGCTGCACCCACTCCATGCTTCAGCTGGGTGCTTTCAGCAGATTCTCTCAAAACAAGAGAGATCAAGCCACTTGTATGTCTACCTCCTATCAAGTATGCACTCTTGAATGTAAGAGATGCTCACCAATGCTATCAGCTTTTAGAGACAATGTAGCTTGACACAGCGATTTGGTCTCACAAATCTATCATCCAGTCCTCTACGCATCGCATCAGGTTGGTTTACTGCAATTTTCTGAGTTACCACTCCTACCAATCATATACTCGCCTTAGATAGCGGGTGATGTAAACTGTCCCTTCTATACATTCATTGATCAAGAGGGTTCAGCGTGGAGATAGCTGGCACCAATGGGATGTCAGAAGTCTCTGCTTTTGTGTTTCCAATTTTTCGATTGATCTTGTAGATGACAAGCTCCTTTGCAACATCTTGAAGCTAGACAATTCTGATCCCAATTCCTTGCAGATATATCCTCAAGGTCTGCTAAAAAACTGCACCTGCTTGTTCCTGGAATATTTGGCACACAAGTCTCAGTGTTATGGTGGATCAGAGCTCCATGATCCCTTATCACTACTCATTCTTATGAGAATACTAGGTCTCCTCTTCTTTGTCTACTGTCTAGACATCGCTTTGATATTCCAATTTCCTTCTTGGTCCTAGTATTAGTCTTCTTGATTTCTCAAACTGGTATCCGCTAGCTCCCATTCTTTACTTTTCCTTTTTTTCCTTTTATTACATTGATATTTACTATCCTCTTGACCTGAGCTTTATTTCCTTGTTTTGATCAGCTATCAGCAAGTTTTCCTCATCTCTCTTCTTCAACGCTTTGTTCACCTATGGTTTCCGAATAGCAGCCCTGCTTCTCTTTAACTCATGGCATTTTCATGCTCTTCTCGCCTTTGCTGTCACCTCCTCTCTGTATTTGGTCCAATCTCTGTCTTGTTTCCTTGAGGTTCCTTTAGGCTCGTTGAGCATACTTTGTTGATTAGAGTTCATCTCACGTCACTTCACTTAACCTCTATTAGAAGTATACCATAAGTAATGTGCACCAGGTTTAACCTATAGTTTTCTTTCTTCCTTCACACCCGCATTCTTCATGAGTGTCCAGCTATGCGATATCCTGTATATTTGTCACATCTTTTCCCTTGGTCATTCATCAATGGCGATGCACTGGAGCATCCAGTTGGATCTGATATTCCGTGTCACTGCCGGGTTAAAGTATTCATCCATTTTCAGAGGATAACGCACCGGAAGCTCGGGCACTGTGGAAGGCTAACACATTTCATTACACAAAATTGTACCGCACTACTTTATATTACACTTCACAACACTACACTTCACAACACTACACGGCACAATACTACACTACACTACACTACACTACACTACACTACACTAAGCAACTACGGACACTGACCACTCCCGATTAATACCGACGCACTTTCGATCCGTAGCAACTCTGCAAGGCAGGGTCACCGCGTGAAGGTGTGCTACGGTCTTAGGAAGGTAGAGGCTAGTGCACAAGCCATGCAAAGCAGCAAAGCAAAAACAAGCAAGCAAAGCAAAGCAGGGGGCAGGGCATATAAGTCGCATACTCTTCCTCTGAGCTCGAACTGCTCTTGGACCCCAATTAAAATTAGATATTGAAGTGCAGAAAGTAGGCGAACCAACCCAGGATCGAACGCACGACTCGTGTAATCCGAGTCGAGCGCCGTGCCAGTCGGCCACAGAACAGCTGCAAAGAGGAAAAAAGTTTAAAAAGGTAAATAAATTAGATCAGGTGCTGTCGGTTCGTTTTGAAAGTTCAAGATGCAAAGTCAAAGATGAGCGACAGTCTGGGTGGACCAATAAACATTACGTTTGACACGTGGAAGATGATGTAGAAACGGAAAGGTAAGGTTTATTGGTCCCCCCAGACTGTCGCTCATCTTTGACTTGCATCTTGAACTTTCAAAACAAACCGACAGCACCTGATCTAATTTATTTACCTTTTTAAACTTTTTCCTCTTTCCTTTTATTTGCTAGCTTTTGAAATCATCCGACAGCACCTGATCCGATTTATTTATCTTTGTTTGGTTTTTTTTGTTGTTTTTTTTTTTTTTTTTTTATCAGTTTTCGGAGCGACAGCACCTGATGAGAAAGTTTTTTCACAATTTTTGGTTTTTTTGCTTGTTTGTTGTTTTTTTTTTGCTTGTTTTATGTAACGAGTGTTCACCAATAGCAAATGTTTTGACGGGAAAAAATGGAACGAATTGTTTGCATGTTCTGTATATCTCCGTTTAATTCATGAAGATTCATGAGCAGTTTGAAGCCTGTCTATCTGTTTTAGAGTATCAATTTAATTGTTTCTTTTTTTTTTTTTGTAGATAATACATGGTTGGTTGATCCTGTCATCCTTACTGTTGCTTTTCGTTTTCTTTTATCTGTATCTTAAGTAAGTACCACCGGTCTTTACTTTGTTTTTTTTTTATTTCTCCTATTTTTCTTATTTATTCGCTGTTAAAAATCCCATGAGCTATACCCAAAAGGGGGTTTCATGGGTCTTGATGTAGAAACACCAAGGAAGTAGCCATGATGGAAAATGGAAATCTCTTATGGACATTGGAAATATCTTATGGACATTTTCACTTCGGCTCAGATCGTTTGCCTCATTTCTATTAACCTTAAAAATTAAAAAAAAAAAAAAGTTGTGACCTATGAAATTGATTTTAAAGGAAAGTGCAGGAGTTCTAGAATGGCTTTCTGGCCGCAGAAATTGTTATATTTGTTTCTTTTGGAAGGGTTTGCATGATGAAGAAACTGACCTGTTACACTGACACACCATCAAAACAAACAGGGGCAGGCCGTTGTCTCCAGAGAGGGGGAGCAAGAATGCAATCTTGTCGCCCTCCGCGAACAACATTATAAATTTGATGACTTTTTTTTTTGTTCTTGTTACACACTGGTTTTGCTCTGTAATTCATTTTGAAATTTGATATCCTTTTTTTTTTGTTCACCCTGATTTTGCCGCCCCCGTGGAGTGCCGACCGGGGCTAGGGTACCCACATGCAAACAAAGCAAACATGAAAACAAGCATGCATGAAAACAAAGCAAAGTGTGTGGGCGGCAGGACTTTACTACTTAATACCTACTGATTATGTTTCTCAAAAGTTCTTTCATCCTTAAATTAGTTGCAAATCTTTTTATGTATATTGTAACTTAGGCCATTTTTTTAATAAATTTATTATTGTTCTGTTGCTTCCAGGGAAGTCTTTAGAGCTTACAATATTGCCATGGATTACTTCACTTTGGCATTTATCTTATGGAACTTTGGTGTTGTTGGCATGATTGCCATTCACTGGAAAGCTCCTTTGCGTTTACAGCAGATGTATCTAATTTTTGTAGCTGCTTTAATGGCCTTAGTTTTCATCAAATATCTTCCGGAGTGGACAACTTGGACTGTACTAGGAGTTATCTCAATATGGGGTAAGTTACCAAGCCCTTTTACTTTTTTACTTGACTGAACTGATATCAATGAGCATTGGTGACATGGGCAGCTTTTAGGGGTCAAAGTTCGGGGGGGGGGGACGGCTTGAAAGTGATTAACCTTTTTTTCTGGTTTTAAGTTGATTTAGAGCTTAAAACCTATGGACTTGTGTGCATGTGTTTAACATTCGTATATTCACATCAGAAGTACGGTAATATGTATAATGATTTCTGGCGTCAACAACAGTAAAAATGTCAAGTCCTTTCCTTAACAAAGTCAGAAATAGAGAAAGAATTGCAGTGGCGCAGATATTTTTTTTTCAAGGTATTTTGTTTCTATACTTGGCCCACTACGGCTAAGTAAATCATGATAATTACAAAATAGTTGGCTCTCATCATGCCTAATACTATCCTAAAGAATATTCATCCATGAAATATCAATATTATTTAACCATTTGTGGCTTGGAGGTGTAAATGCACAAACTCTCTGAGGCGTCTGTCTGTCTGTCCGTCCCTAGCCATAAAACTTGAGCTTGAGCATGAACTTTTGAACTATTGATCCATATGCATCCTAATTTTACAGAAATGTTGCTTTTAACATTCCTCGGAGGGACTTTTTTTTGTTTTTTTGAAATTTTAATTTTTAGGTTAGTTATGGATGAAAAATAGTTTCCATTAAAAATCAATGGGAAAATGGGTTAAAAAAAGGACAAATTTAAATATTTCAATAATGAATCTTTAGATCCGGATAAAAATGTCAAGGGGGTCTGGGGGTCTCCCCCAGAGTAAATTTGATGTGAGAAGGTATTTGTAGGGTATTCCCTACAGTTTATTTTTCATTGTATTCAAACACAATTTTGTCAGAAATCTCAAATTATTTATTTTTTTTATATTTAGATCTCGTTGCTGTACTCATGCCTGGCGGTCCGCTTAGAATTTTAGTTGAAACTGCTCAAGCAAGAAACGAGCAAATATTTCCTGCTTTAATTTATTCTTGTAAGTATTTACAAACTAGATCCTTATCATTTATCAGAAAGTTTTTGAAATTAGAATAACCCTCTTGGTATGTACACCTTGTCCTAATTAATTATTTAAGATTGTAGCTCTATGAAAAGGTATGAAAGGTATAAAAGTGAGCAATTTTCAAGTCTTACAACGATATTTCACATGCATTTAACTGGATTTTAAATGTATGTCATTCAAAGGTCTAAACTAGCTTTGATCATCAAAGTTCTCAATGAGGCTCTTGCCAATTTTTGCTTTAAGCATTTGAGTTCTTAATTCTTGAGTAAAATTCAATGGAAATTACAATGAGCTCATTAAAATTTTTAAAAAAATCACTCACAGACTCACAAAATGACTGTGAAGTTTAAGGTGTAATGGCGGAGCTATGTAGGCACCATAGGAGATTCCCATCTACATATTTTGTCTCTCTCTCTCTCTATAAAAACATCTGGAAGAAAGTTTCAAATTAGATAGGAATCTCCCATGGTACTTGCATAGCTCTTAACTTCCAAGTTATTTTTTGAGTCTATGAATAAATATTGTGATTTTCTAGTGTACTCATCGTAATTTTTGCTGAATTATACTCAAAAATTATTCAATTGTCTAGGAGCAAAAGTTATCAAGAGCCCCTTTACATTGGAAATAATATTCTTTTTTTTGTCCTGTTTCATTTCCATGAAGAAAGTTTTTACAACTACAAAAACCCTGAAATGTTCATTTAAGAATGGAAACAAAATTCAAAAATCAAAGTGATCATCTAGGAATGAGAAGAAAAAAATCAAAAACTTACTGTGTATGGGATTAAACATTTTGGATGGTGCTGAGTTTTCTCTTGAATTTGTAACTGTACTAGTTGTTTGAAGAATCTGTTTTCATTTTTCAGCAACTGTTATTTATCAAACAATTACAATGGCAAAATTTGAAACAACATCAGAGAGTGGGACAAGATCCCATTCTCTAAGGTCAGAAAACCCCTCGTCATCTGGTCATGCTTCACCACGCACCTTGAGCCCAGGTAATTTGATGAATGCTATCAGAGGTGCAAAATGTTCTAAATCGTTGGAAGTTTCGTACGATCTTGTACTGTTTACTTGCAGAATTCTCAAAAAATTTCCTCTAAAAAGTTTGAACTATGATTTTGTTGTTTGCTTTTTTCAACATTTTAACACCGTTGGTCCGGCCATTGTAATGACCAATGCGTTTGAAATTTTGAGGCCATTTTCCGGAAAAATCTTATTGCCATTTAAAAAAAAATTGGTGAATTTCCTGAAAGTCCCACAAATTTTCCCACTTTCACGCAATCTGTGGATTGTTAGATCAGGCACATTTTGCACCCCTGAATGCTATCCTGTTTCTCATTTTTTTAAAAGCTTGATAGTGACAGTTACTAACCTATTTTTTTTTTTTACAATGAATGAAAATACACTGATGAATGGATTGACTGTGACAAGTTGCCCTAAAGACTGGTCACATCTACAACCAAAGTTACTGTTGAAGTTTGTAGATTTGGAAAATACAAAAGCCACTTTCATACACTTTACTTTTTTTGTGTCCGACTGCTAAAATATCAGTTATTTTTGTAAAGTTTTACACAATTATCTTGGAACAATGCCAATATTCCATTTCTACTATTCTAGTGACTGAGAGAAGAGATCTGAGCGCAAATTTCAAACATAAAAACCATTTTTTATTTTAATTTAATCCACACTTCCACGCTTCCTATGTTTTCTGCAGATAAATTTTCTCCTTCTTTTGCGGTTGAAATTTTTATTAGAGTTTTCATTTTTTGAACTTCTGAGAGATAGGTGTGATCATTTATCATGTGTTCTGGACAAGCTGAATCAAGATACCATAAAATATATTTACTGTGAGCGTGATTGAACCTAAACATTTAGCGCTCTGATAATTTCAGGACCGAAAATCGCCGAGAATTTTCTCAAAAAGCACAAAAACTAACAAAAAACACACAACACATGCAAAAAACTAAAAAAAAAAAACCAATAATCTGTCCCTTTGAAATCATAGATAATGATTTTTAATATTTTTCAAACTTTGAAGCAGTTGACGGATTTTTTTTACATTCTGACTTTTTTTTCTTACATTCTGTTTACTACATCGTATGTTGTATCTTATGAAGTTATGATCCTTGACTCCGATTCTTTTCTTCATGGAGGAGAGGCAACTTTCAAAGTTAAACTTGCAAGAATGTCTCCTCTCAGTGTTTGATACCAATCAATAAATTGTTTCTGTTTGTTGTGATAGGTGATAATCAAGCCGGATTCACTCGCGAGTGGACTGAAGCTCACAAGCAAACTGCACCTGATACACCCAATGTCGTCATTCCACCTCGCCCTTTGGATGAAGATGATGAAGATGAACGTAAGTCATCTCTCTTTTGACTATTCTTTTCTTACCCACACAGGGTTTTAACTATGTGGGTCAATATTATTGCCACGGACCATCAATTGAGGCAGTTGCTGCTAAAACAGCACTATCAGAAAACCCTTATTTCGAAGGGGGAATAAAAACTAAAAACAAAATAAAACAAAAACAAAAACAAAAATAAAGATTTCCACATCCAATTGAGTATATTTTGCAGGCCTGCTCTTCCTCTTCAGGGCTCATTCAAGGAATGATAGATTTTTTTTTTTAGTCATCACTTTTTTGGCTGGTTGGATGCACTTCTCTTCATCTCTACGTCGTTTTGACTTAGTGATTCTTTGTGTTTCTTTTATGAAATGGTGTTTAATGTATTTTTAATTTTTGCAATTTTATCAGGTGGTGTCAAACTAGGACTAGGAGATTTTATCTTTTATAGTGTTCTTGTAGGGAAAGCATCTTCCTATGGAGACTGGAATACAACCATTGCTTGCTTTGTAGCCATTTTAATAGTAAGCTTTTATATTATTATTATATTCTTGTACTAACTATTAGATTTGTTCACTGAAAAAAAAAAAATGTGCTAAATTAACATCCTGTTTGTTAAAAAAAAAATGTGTGACAACCAAAAAGATGCTGAATTTACTTCCTATGAAGTAGAAATAATTGTCTGGACAGTTTTATCTACATCCTGAGTTGTAAATTTAGCATATTTTTAACACTAATTTAATATTTTTTTTTTTTAAAAAATGGGATGTTAATCTAGCATATTTTTTTTCCCTTGTACTTTTATGTAAGTAAACTGCACCATACTTACCTATCAAACTGCTCACTATAATTTAATGCTATACTTTATTGCTTTGGGTGAAAAAACTAAAAACAGTTCTGAAGAACAAGCATTCAATGATGTTTGTGCAAAATTTCAGAGGTCTACCTCATCAGGGCTGTAAATTGACCGATTTTTTTATGGAACAATTCATTTGCCTTTTTCCGGAATTATGAATTCTTCTAACATTTCCATGGAAATCTGTATTTTTGAAGGTTAAGTTTGGGTAGACGAAAATCAACTTGATTCAATTGTAATACTGTGTTCTACCATAAAAAACGTAACAATTAAAGAAAATCCCTTTGTGGTCTACAAAAAAAGAAAATAATCATGTAGGAAAAACCAGAATATTTGAGTGGAATGGCAGCTTATGAGAAAAGTTTTTTGATTGACAAAATACATATTCCCTCCAACAATCAGACAAAATGGCTTTCCTAAGTGCGTCAGACTCAGGCTTGGTTATTTTTTTATTCTTCACCCAGCATGGTACCAACTATGTATTCGGATTGAACTTGATGCCAGGATCTCAATTAAACAATCTCTGCTGTAAGAGCGTAAACCAATATCCGCCATTTTACCACAATACTACTCAATTAGACTTTTTTGTAAAGTCTTCATTTAATAATCAATTTTTTTTTCTCTTTCTTTCACAGGGGCTATGTTTAACTCTGTTGCTACTAGCAATTTTTAAGAAAGCGTTGCCAGCTTTACCCATCTCAATCACTTTTGGACTTGTTTTCTACTTTGCCACTCGAGAGATAGTGAAACCTTTTGCAGATATACTATCTGCTGAGCAAGTATTTATTTAGTGTAAGTTTCAATGAACAGTATTAGACTGGATGAGATGCGCATACGTATATTGTGATAAATTTAAAAATCAACTAATTTGAACTGTAATTTAAAAATTGACTAATTGAAATTGTAATTAAAAATCTACATCTGATTTGATTTGTAAACAAAATCGCTCATGAATCAATTAATCAGTTAATTACTAGCCCTTATTTGGCCATAATTCGAAAGTAAACTAATTTGAATCGTGATAAAAAACTTAACTAATGCGAACTGTTAAAACAATTTACTCTTAAATCAACTAATCAGTTCTTGACCTGCCCTTTTTTTCCATTAAATAGATCAATGCTGGTGTTTAATACTTGATGCACTTGAGGGTTTTTAACCATTGTTGCATTTTTCCTTTAGTCCGAATTATTTTTTCAAATTCCTTTCCAATATTCAAGAAAGTGGTTCCTCCCCCCCCCCTCTTCGTAATTTTGCCCTTGAAATTTTATGAAGAGATAACTTACAAATGAGAATAAATTATGATCCACACTGATGGTTGAACCCATGAACTCATGAAAAGAAGAAAAACGTGTTACATTAATTGGAGATCCTAAGGCAGTGGTGTAGGTGGAGGTAAAAAGTTGGGGGTGGGGGGGCTAGAAATTTGAAGACTTTTTTTTTTTTTTTCTTAGAGGAGGAAATTCGATTTTGCCCTAGCAAATTTTGTTGGAACCTTTTCCAAATCTAGCTTCCTTTCCTTTTCAATTTAAAGGACTGCAAGAGAGCGCAGTCTTTTTTGTCCCATGGTATTCTGCAAGTAATTTTCAAACTAAAGAACTAAAATAATATCCACAGCAACAAGGAAAAGTGAAAAAACATTTGAATCAGTCCAAGGTTGCCTACTCGCTTTCCTGAGGAAAGTAAGTTCTCTCAGTACTTGGGGCGTTGCGATAGCCAAAAAAGCAAAATTGCCCCTTCTTTGTCAAAAAGTGAAAAAAAAAAAGCAAAAGTGCCCCATGCAGCTTTGCCATTGCCTGAAGGCAGTCACAATTATATTGATTTGGCCCATTGCAGTGTTTGGTTAACTGATTTGGTGATTTATTTCCTTATTATTCTGCATTTATGTACGTGATTCTGTACTTATTGGGACACAATGTATTTAAAATTATCTCTCTTTAACCCTGCTCTTGAGTTTAGTAAAAAAATAAATAAAATAAAAACAGGAAGTGGAAGTGAATTTCTAGCTCATTTAGCAAAAGACATGAAAAAATCCTGCGTTTTTCTCCAAAAAGTTTCAGTGAAGTGAGTCATCATGTTATTCTATCTGTCTCTGTCTTAGTGTTGTAATTTAACCCAGTCATGCAGGGGCGTGCCGTGGGGGGGATGTGGGCAACCTTGCCCCGGGCGGCAAAATCAGGATGATCAACCAAAAAAAAAAGAAGATAAAAGTCATCAAAGTTCAAAATGAATCACAGAGGGCAGCATAATCAGTAAGTAACAAGCTAAAAAAAAAAAAAAAGTTTGTCATCAAATTTATAATGTGGTTTGCGGCAAGATTGCATTCTTGCCCCCCCCCCCCCTCTGGAAACCACAGCACGCCCCTGCAGTTATGCCTAGTAGTGCGTTTTTGTGCCACTTTTAAAATTTGTTTAAGTGTCAAATTTGAATCAATTTAGATCAACTCTGTATTGGGATATTTGTGCACTTCTCGTCTTGCTAGAAAAGTAGTGTAGAGTTTTTTGGTTTTTTTTTTTTTTGGTCTCTTCCCACCTTTTCAAATTGATTAAGATTTTGTTTTAAGAAAGTAAACTGAATATTTCAAATAATTCTGGGCCTAAAGAGGCTCCTGAAATTTGATTTTATCTTCCAGCAAAAGAAAATGTGCCTAAACTTTAAATGATCTTAAAATACAATAGAATTTTGTCTATTTTTTCAGAGTTGTTTGCTTAGTTCCTTTATTTTGAAATTTTTTTGAGCTAGCACCACCCTCATCATACCTGACACAGATTACATCAACAAATTTATCTTTGCCTGTTAAAAATACTTTTTTTATTTTTATTTTGAAATAGCAAATTATTGCTAATCAGCGATCTCATGAAAAGAGTCTGAAACCCAGAAGGGTTAACAACTTAAACTTACTCACTGAAATTCTTTTAGGTCCAAAATTCTGAGTCTCAGAATTTTTTGTCGTCTACTTTTGTCCAAGTTAATTACTGATTTTCTCCATGCTGGGAGCAATGACCGAAGTTTGAAAACAAAAATAATGAATTTGTTCCCATTTTTTTGCTTTAAATAATAATTTAATAGTGATAGGAAGTATTAAAACGTTAGACTGCACGATGCCTTTTTTGACAAAACAAAGGATGCGTGAAGGATATATAAGGGGTGTCCCAAAAGTACTGCACACTTTTGTCTGGGGGGCGAACGAAAGTATTTATCAAAAAACGCTTTAAGAATGGAAATTATCCTAGTAATTACCTACAAATAAAGACCAAATTCAGCTCTGTAAATTAAATATTCACTGAGTTACAGCGTTTTGAAAATGACATGTCGAGCTGACTCCTCAAGGATTTTTAGCATATTTTTCAAAAAAGAAAAAAAAGAAAGTTAAGAAATCAAGTGGCTTTATTTGTTTAAACAAATTTTGCAGAATCTTACCAAGACTGACAAAATTTTGTGATGCTTTCATTTCGCCGCCTATTGACACTGTGTTAGGCTGTCAATTTGTTCTCTTCTCTTCTTCCCTTCATTCTCTTGAGAACTTTTGTTTTTTTAACTTTTTTCTTTTTCTTGAAAATCATCCTAAAAACCCTGGAGGGGTCAGCTCGACTTGTCATTTTCAAAACGCTCTAACTCTGTGAATATTAACTTACAGAGCTGAATTTGGTCTTGATTTGTAGGTAATTACTAGGACAATCGCCATTCACAAAGTGTTCTTTGATACCTGCTTTCGTTCGCCTCTAAGACAAAAGTGTGCAGTACTTTTGGGACACCCCTTGTACTTTGAAAAACGTAAATAAAGACTACATTTGAATTTTTGAAGCATAGGTCAAGTTCAAAATCCTAGTAAAAAAAAAAAAAAAAAAATAAAAAGTATTGTAAAGTAATGTGAATTGTTTTATACCTTTGAACCAAAGTATATATTAGCAAGTAGTTTATGCATAAGTTTACTAGGAATTTTTTATTGACAATAAACACACACAGGTGTTAGAAAAACTTTGCCATGATACCCCTGGAAGATTTTTATGAAACAGGGGTGTATCTACATTTTTATAACTTACAAGAAATCCGTGTTTTAATTGTTTAAAGTTGTCTGTTGATACTCTCATGGAATATGAAAAATTTAAAAAAAATATATCATGGAAAAGTATCTTCTAGACTCTATACAAACATTTAAAATGTACTTTTTTAAAAAGTGTAAAAATTCAGATATACTCTTGTATCATCAAAATCCTCAATTTGGAGAAATTAAATTAAATGGAACTAAGAAGTAATGCACGATTTAGCCCAATCAATGCAATCAATTAACGCCTACATCAAAATAAAATTTGAATATGCTCATACTGTTGTAGTGATTTTTCAAAGTAGAGCGCAAATTTTGGACAAGTATTATTGTGACATTGATAAGACCACTTTGTAATTAGAAGGAGAAAATCCATCACTTTTATGTATCTAGTTTTTTTTAGAAATCAAGAAAACCCGAGAAGTTTAGTATTCTGAAATCTGAAAAATTTCACATTTCTCCAGTACACTTTAACTGCGCTGAAAGCATCTGATCTTGTTGAGGCACATTAAGGAAGCACTCAGCAGAAGACACTTTTGCTCATGAACAAGAGCACCTTTCGAATGAAATATGAAACTGTGCAGATGTGGCTACCTGTGTTTTTGAGATGCGCAGTAGCAAGCCCTTATGGGTTACATGCTTTCAATCATAGACACGATCTAATTTTGATTCAAATGTTCATTATCGCCCTGCTTCAGTGTGTCAGTATCATATCGTTTGAAAATGATGGAGCTTCCTTTCTGCAAGTTGTGTATAAAATCTACCTGTCTCAATCCCTTTTTTCAAAAGCTGCGCTGTAGTAATCAAGCAATTAATTGTTCGCTCTTTACTCTAAAATTGTGAAGCGAAAAGTAAGAAAACTATCTCTCATACAAAGGGGCGTAGACTCTCTCTTTGATTTTGTTTTAATTTTGTTTTTTCAAAGTAAAGGTTATTCTCAATACACTATAAATTTAATTTTATAAACTTATTTTTCTTTGTAAATATTTTTTCATTCCTTTCATCTGCTTTGTAAAGATGGAATAAAGTTGTATATTTCTTTGTTTAAAAGACTTGTATGATTTCACTGGGACTGATTTACCACTATGTAACAGCAAAGTGTGGATTGACTCAAAATTGAAAAAATCAAAAGGGGTTACATCCTCGAAATTTTTGAGGAAATTTGTTTTAAGACTTTTTGTCTTAAAATGAGTCAAAAGATGACCATTCCGACGTAGAATCAACCCATGAATCGATTGCGTAGGATCCCGGCTCGATTGGAGCAGCCGTTCTTGAGAAATCGCATTTTCCACAATCCGTGGAGATTGTAGCATTCTTCCAGAATGAAGGCACCCGAAATGTACCGAAAAACCTCGATAACTTGGTCGCCGAACCTCGGATTGTTCCGGGACCGGTCTCAATTGATCCCTGGGGTCAATTCACGTCGGAATCGACCGCTAACTCGAAATTTTTTTCCCCACTCAAAATTGAAAAAATCGAGAGGGGTGTTTACATCGTAGAAATTTTAGGCGTAAAATTTTGTAAAATTTCTTTCGAGACTTTTTGTCTCAGATTTAGTTAAGAGGTGTCAGCTTTGACGCGTAATAGTCCGGCGAACCGATTGAGAAAGATGCTGGCTCGATCGGAGGAGCCGTTCTCGAGATATTGCATTTTTTCTCGAACTGCAGGGATGGCCGCATTCTTCCAAAATGAAGGCGGCATGAAAGTATCGAAGTACCTCGATATCTCGGCCGCCACACCTCCGATTGTTCCGGGACCAGTCTCAATCGATTCCTGGGGTCGATTTACGTCGGAATGGACCGCCAACTCAATTTTTTTTTTTGCACTCAAAATTGAAAATATTGAAAGGGGTACATCGTTGAAATTTTTTGGAAATCACTTCCTAGATAAGAGAAGGAGAGAAAGGGCCAGAGATAGATGGACACCAGTGTAGGATGTTGTAAATTGGTTTTTTTCTCTCGGCAGTGTCCTAAACTGATATATTGCCATGGCTTGACTTTGTAACCCAGTGCGGGCTGACGTAAATCAGCGCACAGTGTCGGAAATGGGACTTAAATTTCGTAAACCGGACTTCAATTCTGAAAACTGGTTTAGGGTGGCAGAAACCTGTAACAGCGTCTTAAACTGGTTTTGGGTGTCGTATACTGGTTGAGAATAGCGTAAAACTGTTTTTCCTGAGACTTAAGGTGTATCTAAAATCAGTCTGTGATGATAAAAAGTAATGATGTAGTTCAAAATGGTGGCAGGTCAAAGTTTATCGATGAAAACCCTGCACAGTCTAAAAGTAAATGTAAAACTTTGACCAGCCATTATTTTAGACTGGAGCACCCGATTGACCTCCGGTTTGCACCATTGGCTTCCTCTATCAAAGGCTTTTCGAATGAGGTACAATTTTAAGAGGGGACTTTATTTTAGGAAATGTAGGAGGGGCGGCCTCCCCTATACCCCCATCAAATTTTTTAACAGCCGCCATTTTGAATAGACCAATTGTAGCATCTTTCAGTTTGCGCTAAATGTCGATGAAATTTAAATAATTTCTAATTAAACAAATAGGCCAAAAACAAAACCACCCATTGAGATCTCAAGGGCATCAAGCACCACTGAAGTTTCAAAATGAAAGAAGATTGAAGAGACAAAGGTGAGAAAATCTAGTATATTGAGAACAGAATCAATATGCACTTAATTATAAAAAAAATACAAACAGCTTGGTAAAAAAAAACTGTCTGGGGGGCGAACGAAAGTATTTATCAAAAAACGCTTTAAGAATGGAAATTATCCTAGTAATTACCTACAAATAAAGACCAAATTCAGCTCTGTAAATTAAATATTCACTGAGTTACAGCGTTTTGAAAATGACATGTCGAGCTGACTCCTCAAGGATTTTTAGCATATTTTTCAAAAAAGAAAAAAAAGAAAGTTAAGAAATCAAGTGGCTTTATTTGTTTAAACAAATTTTGCAGAATCTTACCAAGACTGACAAAATTTTGTGATGCTTTCATTTCGCCGCCTATTGACACTGTGTTAAGCTGTCAATTTGTTCTCTTCTCTTCTTCCCTTCATTCTCTTGAGAACTTTTGTTTTTTTAACTTTTTTCTTTTTCTTGAAAATCATCCTAAAAAGGAGGGGGACCCCCTGGAGGGGTCAGCTCGACTTGTCATTTTCAAAACGCTCTAACTCTGTGAATATTAACTTACAGAGCTGAATTTGGTCTTGATTTGTAGGTAATTACTAGGACAATCGCCATTCACAAAGTGTTCTTTGATACCTGCTTTCGTTCGCCTCTAAGACAAAAGTGTGCAGTACTTTTGGGACACCCCTTGTACTTTGAAAAACGTAAATAAAGACTACATTTGAATTTTTGAAGCATAGGTCAAGTTCAAAATCCTAGTAAAAAAAAAAAAATAAAAAATAAAAAGTATTGTAAAGTAATGTGAATTGTTTTATACCTTTGAACCAAAGTATATATTAGCAAGTAGTTTATGCATAAGTTTACTAGGAATTTTTTATTGACAATAAACACACACAGGTGTTAGAAAAACTTTGCCATGATACCCCTGGAAGAATTGAAGATTTTTATGAAACAGGGGTGTATCTACATTTTTATAACTTACAAGAAATCCGTGTTTTAATTGTTTAAAGTTGTCTGTTGATACTCTCATGGAATATGTAAAATTTAAATAAAATATATCATGGAAAAGTATCTTCTAGACTCTATACAAACATTTAAAATGTACTTTTTTAAAAAGTGTAAAAATTCAGATATACTCTTGTATCATCAAAATCCTCAATTTGGAGAAATTAAATTAAATGGAACTAAGAAGTAATGCACGATTTAGCCCAATCAATGCAATCAATTAACGCCTACATCAAAATAAAATTTGAATATGCTCATACTGTTGTAGTGATTTTTCAAAGTAGAGCGCAAATTTTGGACAAGTATTATTGTGACATTGATAAGACCACTTTGTAATTAGAAGGAGAAAATCCATCACTTTTATGTATCTAGTTTTTTTTAGAAATCAAGAAAACCCGAGAAGTTTAGTATTCTGAAATCTGAAAAATTTCACATTTCTCCAGTACACTTTAACTGCGCTGAAAGCATCTGATCTTGTTGAGGCACATTAAGGAAGCACTCAGCAGAAGACACTTTTGCTCATGAACAAGAGCACCTTTCGAATGAAATATGAAACTGTGCAGATGTGGCTACCTGTGTTTTTGAGATGCGCAGTAGCAAGCCCTTATGGGTTACATGCTTTCAATCATAGACACGATCTAATTTTGATTCAAATGTTCATTATCGCCCTGCTTCAGTGTGTCAGTATCATATCGTTTGAAAATGATGGAGCTTCCTTTCTGCAAGTTGTGTATAAAATCTACCTGTCTCAATGCCTTTTTCAAAAGCTGCGCTGTAGTAATCAAGCAATTAATTGTTCGCTCTTTACTCTAAAATTGTGAAGCGAAAAGTAAGAAAACTATCTCTCATACAAAGGGGCGTAGACTCTCTCTTTGATTTTGTTTTAATTTTGTTTTTTCAAAGTAAAGGTTATTCTCAATACACTATAAATTTAATTTTATAAACTTATTTTTCTTTGTAAATATTTTTTCATTCCTTTCATCTGCTTTGTAAAGATGGAATAAAGTTGTATATTTCTTTGTTTAAAAGACTTGTATGATTTCACTGGGACTGATTTACCACTATGTAACAGCAAAGTGTGGATTGACTCAAAATTGAAAAAATCAAAAGGGGTTACATCCTCGAAATTTTTGAGGAAATTTGTTTTAAGACTTTTTGTCTTAAAATGAGTCAAAAGATGACCATTCCGACGTAGAATCAACCCATGAATCGATTGCGTAGGATCCCGGCTCGATTGGAGCAGCCGTTCTTGAGAAATCGCATTTCCACAATCCGTGGAGATTGTAGCATTCTTCCAGAATGAAGGCACCCGAAATGTACCGAAAAACCTCGATAACTTGGTCGCCGAACCTCGGATTGTTCCGGGACCGGTCTCAATTGATCCCTGGGGTCAATTCACGTCGGAATCGACCGCTAACTCGAAATTTTTTTCCCCACTCAAAATTGAAAAAATCGAGAGGGGTGTTTACATCGTAGAAATTTTAGGCGTAAAATTTTGTAAAATTTCTTTCGAGACTTTTTGTCTCAGATTTAGTTAAGAGGTGTCAGCTTTGACGCGTAATAGTCCGGCGAACCGATTGAGAAAGATGCTGGCTCGATCGGAGGAGCCGTTCTCGAGATATTGCATTTTTTCTCGAACTGCAGGGATGGCCGCATTCTTCCAAAATGAAGGCGGCATGAAAGTATCGAAGTACCTCGATATCTCGGCCGCCACACCTCCGATTGTTCCGGGACCAGTCTCAATCGATTCCTGGGGTCGATTTACGTCGGAATGGACCGCCAACTAAATTTTTTTTTTTTGCACTCAAAATTGAAAATATTGAAAGGGGTACATCGTTAAAATTTTTTTGGAAATCACTTCCTAGATAAGAGAAGGAGAGAAAGGGCCAGAGATAGATGGACACCAGTGTAGGATGTTGTAAATTGGTTTTTTTCTCTCGGCAGTGTCCTAAACTGATATATTGCCATGGCTTGACTTTGTAACCCAGTGCGGGCTGACGTAAATCAGCGCACAGTGTCGGAAATGGGACTTAAATTTCGTAAACCGGACTTCAATTCTGAAAACTGGTTTAGGGTGGCAGAAACCTGTAACAGCGTCTTAAACTGGTTTTGGGTGTCGTATACTGGTTGAGAATAGCGTAAAACTGTTTTTCCTGAGACTTAAGGTGTATCTAAAATCAGTCTGTGATGATAAAAAGTAATGATGTAGTTCAAAATGGTGGCAGGTCAAAGTTTATCGATGAAAACCCTGCACAGTCTAAAAGTAAATGTAAAACTTTGACCAGCCATTATTTTAGACTGGAGCACCCGATTGACCTCCGGTTTGCACCATTGGCTTCCTCTATCAAAGGCTTTTCGAATGAGGTACAATTTTAAGAGGGGACTTTATTTTAGGAAATGTAGGAGGGGCGGCCTCCCCTATACCCCCATCAAATTTTTTAACAGCCGCCATTTTGAATAGACCAATTGTAGCATCTTTCAGTTTGCGCTAAATGTCGATGAAATTTAAATAATTTCTAATTAAACAAATAGGCCAAAAACAAAACCACCCATTGAGATCTCAAGGGCATCAAGCACCACTGAAGTTTCAAAATGAAAGAAGATTGAAGAGACAAAGGTGAGAAAATCTAGTATATTGAGAACAGAATCAATATGCACTTAATTATAAAAAAAATACAAACAGCTTGGTAAAAAAAAACTAAAATAAAGTGAAGTAAAAAATCGAGCAAGTTAAAATAAAACTAAAAAAACAAAACCTGCCAGACTGATGTTTTAATTCACTTGCTTGGAGCAAATCTATCATCTCCTCATTGTTCCTTGGTAAAGAGGAAAAAGAGGCATTCAAAAGGATAAAAAAAAGTGCATCAACTGCCGTCACTCCTCGTTCCTGGAATGCATTGAAAAAGGTACAATCCCTTGCATCGGACATCTTCCTTGAATGAGGAAGGTAGGCAGGGATGGTTAAGAAAATAAAAGATGGGTATTTACAAAACAAAAATAATAAAAACCCGAGGATCTCCGCGCTCTATTTCCGAGGCAGCAAACGGCATAACAATTTTATATAGCTAAGGAAAATACAGATCCGTAAGTGAAGTAAGTTTATAATGTGGCAATGATGGAGAGAAAATAGGTTGCAAAGATTTTTCAAAAAAGGTGCTTCAAAAATTCTTTTGTGGATTCAGGCTGACTTCACAATAGAAATAGTATTGGTTGAGCCGATGATAAAATGACAGGTTGCAGGGCAAAAAATAGCACTGAAGTGTTGACGCTGAACTTTCATGACAGTATTAATGTGAGAGAAAATTATTTCGAAATGCTGGAACTAAAAATTCATACAATTCATGGAATCAGAAAATAAAATTATAAAGTAAAAAAGCTAGGCTTTGATTCATTAGTTTAACTTGTCGGAGTATATTATAAGGACAAAATAAGGGTGGGAAAAGGTAACAGTCCACATAATTTTCATCGAAACATGCACGGTAAAGATTATCTTTTCATTTCATTCCATTCCATGCAAATCTCCAGTTTATGCTTGCAGGAAACAATTTGTCATCTTTTATAAGAAGGGATGTATCATAGAGTATTAGTATTTCGCATTGAGTAAAAACAGCTCTTGTTTGGTAAACAGAAAAACAGTGGTCATGGAATCTGATGTATTTATACATCTTCTTCCAATCTAGCTAACTTCTAGGAGTAACTCCTTATTGGTTGTTACTCAGTGAAGGTAAAATTAGAAAACCTGATACGCCCCTTGTACGAAGGGAGACAATTTCATGAGATCAATAGCCTGACGAAGCAACTAAATCATTTTCCGAGCGGTAAGAATCAATAAACTTGCCACAAAGCAAAATTATTATTTATTGGGACAGTAGAACAAGATGTTTCCAAAACAGCACACAAACTTATATCCAGCGTATTTCTTAATTTTTTGCGTGCAGACTAAATTTCCTTAAATACAACATTAAAGGTTCATTATAGGCATCCTTTTTTTTTGCTTTGTTGATACAGTTTCGAAAGAGTCATTCTCTAAATGAATTCTAAATTGTACCATCATTCTAGAGACTAGGCTAGTTCAATTTAAATGACTGACTTTTATACTTTTTGCAAACCGGAAAATATATAGAGGCAGGAATAGAAACATACTTGTGCTACGGAGTAATATTTGTTCTGCACGAGTAAATGTTATCTAAAGATTTAAAAAAAGAGACAAATAGTATTCTATGATTTAAACAACTAATGAATTAAAAAACATTACTAGGAAAAAAAAAGATTACAAGATTGAAAATAAAAAAGAATTTTTTTAAATAATATTTACAAAAGTAATTGAAGATTACAACTAAAAGACATCAAGTGCAGAGCCAGAGTTATCTTAAATTTTTTTAAAAAAAGCGATATTCACAAAATACAAAACTCAGCTGATTGGGTAAACATAATGAACTTGTAGCAGTAGGAAGAAACCACAAATAAGGGTAGGACAACTCTGGGTCTAAAACAACCGAGTAATAAAAGAAAAGTAGTTATAGGAGCTCAAACTCAATGTTAAGCATCTGGAATTGAGAAGGATCACATAATTTTGTCTTAATAATTTACACTGTAAAGGTGTAAAATGCACCCCTTTCTTTACAATCAGTGCAAGAGGAAATTTTATTTAAGGTGATTCTATGGCAACTCCCAGAGATTTTAATCCAATAGATGGCGTTTACACGTCTGGCTCCGAAAATAGCCGGTTTTTGGTGAAACCTGTAATCTGTGCTGATACAACTCCAAATTACATTCGATTTTTTCCTCCTATAAATACTTCTTCATTTCTGAACCAATTTGGTCCGTCTTTAGCTTATAAAGTCAAGCAAAAAGTTACGCAGGTGCTGTGCTGACGATCTACTTTTTTGTCTATAATTTGTCTGTACAGAGAAAACAGTCGAAAACTGTCGGAAAACGGCTATTTTTGGAGACAACAACAAGTAATGCCATCTATTGGATTAAAATCTCCGGGAGTTTGCCATGGAATCATTTTAAGGAAAACAAACGGACAACAAAGAATGAAACAGTTGAAAAAACAAAAAAGGAGGCGTCAGCTGACACTAAAACATAATTCCAGGCACTTGATTGGAAAAAAAAGAAAAGGATTTCAACACGAATAAAACTCAACGAAACCCAGACTGGAATTTTTTTTACTCTGTTCATAACTCTTCAGTATTAGACAGATAAAAAAAGCTAATTAACTTTCTTAAATAAAGTTTTCATTAAAATTAATCAAGTCCATCCAGAGGACTCATGATCAAAAACTTGGTACATAACTGTACTATAATTTAGTAGTTTTATAAAGAAAAAGATACAACAGAAATTATGATCCATTTCTGTGATTGACACTCGACAGGGAGATGAACATTTTTTTACAAGAAAGTTAATCAGCTTTTTACCCAGAACTAGTGTAACTGAACCTCAATAAAGTTATATAAAACATTGGTTTTCGAAGTTTTAGGAGTTGACACTGAAAGAAATTGCTAATGTTCAACGATGCACTATGATACCCAACGAAGGTTTTAGTCCGTCAGACTCTTTACAAACTTAGACGTGATTCCAGACATAATTAGTTTTGCACTTGACCAAAAATGCTAACAAATGCATACTTTTTGATTACTATGCAATTTTCCGAGTAGTGAGATCAATAGCCTTTTCAACGGATCAATTAATGACTACAATCTGCTGGTGGAGAGGCCCTTCTTCAACACATCGGATTGTTCAGTTGAATAGTTAATACATGAAAACTAAGAAAAAGAACAAAAAATCAGGACCAAACAAACAATCCTCCATGAGTTATCAATAGCTTTGACTGAAAAAACAAGTGATTTGCAGTACTTGGTACGTTTTATTAGTCTTGATTTTCATTTTCATTTTGTGACCTTTAATGTTACATGCTTTTTTCACCAAACTTGGTAGAGGTCTTTTCAGAAGTGTAGGCCCATCTAGACCGATAATCTTTGGAATTTGTCAACATTATTTCTAATGTTATAAAATAAAAACTAATGAAAATGAATTGGAGCGTTAGTTTTTCATTTAACTTTAATGATTAAAGACACTATAAAATCAAAAGTTTAAAGTCAGAGGCAAGTTTTATTTTGATTTGAAGGAAGGACAATTGAAAATTCGCCAAAGATTACGGTCTAGGTGCGCCTACACTTCTGAAACGAGCTCTAGCATGAGGATCTAGTTTTTTGGAAAAAGAGCATTCATTTGCAGATTATGATCGTTAATTGATCCAAGAAAAAGAAAGGTATGGAATCACATTAGAGTCTGATCAAAATTTCAATTTTAAAAGCAATCCATGAAGAATTGGCAAATACAATTTACCTCCTTGAGACACAGATGAGAGAACTATCTATTGACAGCCAAATAATGAGAACAGAATGATCGATTTCCAATAAAACTTGAAAAATAATGAAATATAAAAAATAAATCTATTTCTGGTTTAATTGAGACAAACAATAAAAAAACTAGTTGCAAAATCAAACTTCAAGTCCTCTGTATTAAAAATTGACCAAATTCAGTGGTCAAGAACTAAAAAAATACTGATCATAAAACAAATAAAAAAAATGAATAGTTGAAAAACTAATCAAAAAGCATTTCAGACGTTATTATGATTCCGCTACAGAAACAGCAGGTTGCAGACCATTCCAGAGACATTCAACTTCTGATAGCATTTTAGGAAGGAGTTGAGGTTCCGATGATTGTACTTGCGCTACAAACTGACTATTTCCAAGAATAGACTTAAAAGTACTAAAAATGAGAAGCGGGTCAGGTACAGAGATATGTTGGGTTTGTAACTGTCGCTTGCAAATGTCTGATTCATTTTCCGAACTACCATTTACTTTAACTTCAGACGCACCTCCATTAACAAGTTTCTCAGGATTCTCTGCTGGAATACCATTTAATTTGACACTGTCACCAAGATAGAATGTGAATAGTTTTAGGTTAGACGTTTCGGAAGGTAAAGTTTCCTTGTAATAACTGATGATGTTGCTTTTGGAGATCCTTTCGACAAGTGATTGGAGATGTTTGAAAATGTTTACAATATGTTCTGGTTCAAGAACTTTATTACAACCAACTTTTGTTGATGCACTGGTGGAATCTTCGTTGGGCGCAACTTTGGCATCTGGGAGTAGGTTCGCAGCAGACTTTAACCATAATACTAATGCAGCGGACAAATAAAAGTTAAGACTTTGCACTGCTGTTATGACCTTTGAACTTGATTCTGATGAAATTTGGAAGTGCTCCTCAAGAAAAGCATCAAACTTCTGAGGCCCTTGTGGACAAAGTAACATTGATAGACTAAAGGCATAGTGATAAGGAGGATTCTGAATTTGAAATTTATAACAACTGCTAAACACATTTACAAGGTGATTCAATTTTACAGAATTTATATCTGTAGACATTAACAGGGCAAGCTGGCCACTTACATACATTATGAGTTTACTCCTGTTCTCAACATTAATGGAATCTACAATTTTGGATAATTTTTGATAAACGCTTTCTTTATCAGTTTTTGATGTTTCCTTCAATAAATTATCCAAGTCTTTAAGGAGTGATAAGTTATCTAATCCTTGACACAGCCAATTTTTCTCATGTTGCCAATCCATGATAATGTTTTGACTACAATGTTTGTAAGTTTGCAACCACACTGCTAGGTGATTCAAATGAGTGCGCTCACCTAAAATATTTGAGGCATTGATAATCTGGTTGTTTGATAGACAATCAATGAAACAATCTGTGACAATATCATCAACTACTAATGGGGTACTAATTCCTTCAGCAAGAATAGCTGCTTGATAGCGTAGTTTTGGGTCTTTGCATTTGAGTATAGACTTCATGGCACTTGCCTTATCGTTAATTGAATAGTAGCAATGTGCAGCTAAGCTGAAGTGCCCATGACTTGTAGCAAATTCAGCCCAACTTTTCATTAGATTTTCGATCCGTGTGTCATTGGCTGCATAGTGGCATTTAGCAATTGCAACTGCTTCCCTATGCATGTTTTTACCAATTAAGATATTTACTGCTTCGTCTATTTGATTTGCTGCGATAAGATAGGATGCTGCTCTTAGAGGCTGGTCCAGAGCTATTTGATACGCGAATGCTGCACAGGCCTCAAGCCAAAGCTTATAGGATGCCATTGGGGCCAGGGCTAGGATCCACTCCGACATCTGTTTTTTGTGAATTGAATCTCGAACTAAAGCGCTTATATCACCCTTCCAAAAACGACAAAATTGTTCACCATCAAGATTTTGCATGGCAGTATGCTTATTTTGCTCGGAAGTTAAAAGATTGACCATGCTATTCCGATCACTAAAGAATTGTAAGTAAGATGGTTCAGAGGGTTCTGGCGATGATTTACCATTCTCTTGGGAGTCCGACTCACTTTTGTTCTCCAATGATTTCTTGACGCTGATGAGATCACCAAAAGCCTTCCCTTCCGATAAATGAGGCGCAGTGGTTACAAATAAAGTTTTGAGTTTTGGAACAATTTTCTTGTTCTTTTCCACAATATTTGTCCCATTATTTTGCTCAGGTGAAACAGGTTCAGCATTAAAGTTTACATTTCCATATTTTGCTTCCGTCACATTTGTTAATTGATACTTGTTGGACATTTCTTTACGTTTCTTGCGTTCGATAGGCTTAACGTACGGCTGATTTGAAGTTTTCCAAACAAAAACTTTACAGTCAGCACCACCCGTGTAAGCTAGCTCATGTTCAAGAGGGCTCCACAATCCACACATTACATAACCTGTATGGCCAGGGAAATTAGCGAGTGGAGTTTTGTTTAGTACATCCCAAATCTGGGCTGAGTTATCATAGGATGTTGTAAGAAGTCTATAAGGGATGAAAGGACTCCAGGCAACGGTCGTGACCCTGCAATCATCAGCGTGACTAAATGTTACGATCACTTTTGGTTCTTTGTCCAAACCATCGGAGAAATCATAAACTTTTATCTGGTGAGATGCCGTTGCAAGTACATTCTTCCATGGAGTGCTTTGTTCCATCGAGTCATCGGAGATAATTTTCGGATGCCATGATAAACTTTGAATGATCTTTTTGTGAGCATACAAGGTTTGAACACCTTGCCACTTTTCATCTAAGATATGAACGTAGCCATTTTCATTTCCGACAGCAAGAGCACTGAAGTCGTGATTCCATGCCAGCTCAGTTCGTTGAAAGCGCATGTTTAATCCAAAAGACTCATCAATGGTTGAAAGCATTTTATTCAGTTTTGACGGATTAGCAAAAGGATCATCCGGATTATGTTCCACTATCTCCCCATTGCCGACAGAATACAAAGACAGACCATTTTTCAATTTCGCATTTAGATAGTTGAGAGGGGGCGCCCAGGACAAAGTGTAAACAGAACTGGAATGAGCAAGCTTTAGTATTACAGGTGCAGTTTTAGAAGTTGTGTTTATGATTCCAACGCGCCCTTCCCCTGTGCCAAATGCGAGTAAGTTTTCAGCGGTAGGGTGCCATGCCAAAGCCATTACCTTAGCCATAATTTTATTTTTGTAGCAGACGGTATCAAAGCTGGATTTGGTGCTCACATTCCAGACGAGGACTTCTCCATTTCCGATACCCATTGCAAGTTGTGCGTTGTTCAGTGGATTAAAAGCCATACAATAGACGATCTGCGACAAAGTTGGAATGATAATTTGCTTCTTCGGGTTGGACAAATTGAATCCGATGATGTTCCTATCGATAGACGCTGACCAGACGGTGACTGGTGGAGTTGCATCTCCTCCAGCAGCAGGATCACCAATCACCGGGGTAGATGTTAGCGCAAACACGCACTTATTGTGTTTCACTGGTATGTCTACGACATTTGTTCGGGTGCCTTTCAGCTCGGTTCTGAAAAAAAAAAAGGAAAATATGTAACATGATGATTGGATCAAAGGCAATGGGTCTGTTGCACACTTCGGCTAGAGCGTTTCAAAGTATTAACGCGTATGTAAAAAGCCGTGTAAATGACAATGACAGCATCAGAAAACACCAAAATTTATTATTTAACTCACAAGTTGCAAAAAACACTAGACACTATTCACCTCTGTAACTTTCCACTACATGCTTGATATTTCGCGAGATTAGCGCGGCACATTCAAAAGTAGAGTTATTTACAAGTAAGCATTTTAGTTCCTTAATTTTTATAATAAAAATATCTTGGGTTTTGAGGGGGAAAAAAAGAACCTATGAGATAATAACTCCAGTATTAACTTGTTTTTTTCCCACTTGATATGTGCTCATCAAAAGCACTTGTTATAGGCCTTCGTACACGCTCAAAGTAGGATCGTCAAATTGGCATCGGTGAGCTGAAATCCACCGCAAACAATTGAATTGCCAACCTAACATTTCTAAAATTCAATCATAACCTTGACCAAAACACCTCCGAAACAGGTTTATTTGCTTTGTTGACTGTAGATTGGTGAACAGATAACACAACATTCATCGTCAAATAAATCTGCAGTTTGACGGGCTGTCAAATCGCACAGTTGTTTGACAACCTTTTAACCAACGGAACTTGCAACGGTTGGCTCACCTGCCGTTTTGTGGTGGATCTCAGCTCATCAATGCCAATTTGACCGTTTTACTTTGAGCGTGTACGAAGGCCTTATCTTTGGGCTGCGTACTTCCAATTTTTTGAGGAGCTCAAAATTCGCAAGTTATAAGCAAGGCTCCACTGTATCTGAAATATTGATTAGACTGCTTTTTGCAGAAAGGAGCCAACTTTTCTGTTTCTACAACCAAGTAGAGCCAAGTGCTATGAGTTCCTTGTCAAGTTCATTCCCTTCTGCTCTTACAGAAAATATGATTTCCTTCTACGAAACATTAAACTGTGAATCGATAAATCAATTAATTTTCAGCTTCGACTCCAAACAAACTTCAGTTCAAGGTTTCACTTCTATGAGAGCATCTCCAGATTGAAATTATTGCATCCATCAAAGGGAGAATGGAGCCCCAAAGGCAGTCCAATCCTGCCATCGTAAAACAAAACAGAACCAGCCTCACATGTGCAAGTGCCCATGGTATTTTGCACCACATCTACTCCAAATTAATTTCTTGACAAAGCGTTGAACGGCTGTAGTTTAAACCGCTGAATGATGGTGTGCAACCTCTCTTTGCGGTTTCATCAAATGGGTTACTGAATTCTAACTTCCATGAATATGTGATGGTTATACCTTCAAAATGCTAAATGGCTTGCCTTGATTCAAAGTTTTACCTAGAGATAAGGTACAATCAACGAGTTAAAGATTGTCGTGAAATTTTCCAAGCTAAGTTTTGCCTTAAAACTTGAACAATTTCAGCCTCACATGTGCAAGTGCCCATGGTATTTTGCACCACATCTACTCCAAATTAATTTCTTGACAAAGCGTTGAACGGCTGTAGTTTAAACCGCTGAATGATGGTGTGCACTGTGCAACCTCTCTTTGCGGTTTCATCAAATGGGTTACTGAATTCTAACTTCCATGAATATGTGATGGTTATACCTTCAAAATGCCAAATGGCTTGCCTTGATTAAAAGTTTTACCTAGAGATAAGGTACAATCAACGAGTTAAAGATTGTCGTGAAATTTTCCAAGCTAAGTTTCACCTTGAAACTTGAACAATTTTTTGACCCCCAAAGTACCCCCCAAGGGATTGCCAGAGGCTTTTGAAAATATCAAAAAATAATTTGGGGTCCATTCCCCATCTGACATTATTGTTTTAAATCATTTGGTTCAGTAGTTTTTGAGAAAAATGCCCGATTCGGGTGGTCTGGTACATCCTGTACAATATTTCCATCAAGCAACTCTAAGCGGCCACTGCCACAATTAAGCGTGTGAGTGTGGGACTGAATGGCTCTCTCACCCCATCCGCACTGGACCCTCGCCTGCAAGGTGTGAGGAGTATAAAGAGTGGCCGAACTAGAACCTTGAAGGCAAAACTTAGCTTGTGAAAATCTTGCAACAATCTTTGATTCGTGATAGTAAATAGCATAGAAACTATCAAACCTTTTTTGTAAGAACAATCTGATGACAAAACGTTTTGAAATGACCGTTAGAAATTGAAGACAGTCAAATGCTGAATCAGTTCCTATAAGAATTGCACATGACGCAAAAAGAAAATAAAACATTGTTTTAAACACTGTAAAATGGAAAAATGGCTAAAAATCAAGCATCGTTAGTATTACCTGGGGTCTCCTGGTAATTTTAACAATTTCAAGTCTCCTTGATGGGTCCCTGCGACCAAAGTATTAGGAACAGGCCAACAAATACAAACATGTCTGATACCCTGAACACTTGAATTCCTACAAATAAAAGGTACATGAAAATTATGGAACAGCTTGCTTACAAATATGAGATTGTCACTTGTAGTTTTGATTTATTCAGACTC
Organism: Trialeurodes vaporariorum; assembly: GCA_011764245.1. Taxonomy (NCBI): domain Eukaryota; kingdom Metazoa; phylum Arthropoda; class Insecta; order Hemiptera; family Aleyrodidae; genus Trialeurodes; species Trialeurodes vaporariorum. The sequence goes on along the minus strand of VMOF01000002.1, from coordinate 32,744,718 downwards.
GATGAAATATTTGCGAGAAAAGAAAATAAGAAAAAAAAAAGATTCAGAGAATGTTTTCATAAAAGTTTTCTTTGACTGCTATTGTTTGACATTTCTTTCCACCCATTTCAGGTAATCTGATTTTGAAGACGCAAGGAACATTAACTCTTTGAGCTGTAGTGGCATGCTGCTTCCTTCAATTTTTCAGATTAGCTTCATGAAAGTGATAAATACACTCCAAAAAATCATACAGATGGAGGACGTAACTACTGTCTGAAGACAAAATCTACGAGTTTGCGGATCTCCCCAAAAGTTTAAGATTGACTTCTATCACTAGATCTACTCCACAGAAAAAGGGGACCATCTATAAACAAATTTCACAAATTGTAAATCATGGTGTTTAAAAATACAAGAATTGTAGAATTCTGATAGAAAGTTTGCGACCATGAAAATGATAGTAAGACGCAAACAATTGAGAAACTACACCAAATCATTGGCAAGTTCAGTCAAAACAAAAATTTAGCCTTGTAATAAGTCCAAACTTATTTTGAAGCAAGTAGTAGTAAAGTCCAGCTGCCCAAACCATGTGTTTGTTACGCTGGTATTTCACAGCTAAAGAGAAAAATTCTCAAGACATTCCTTGAATGGGTCTGTTGCAAACTTTTACTACTGCGCTGAAGAGTGATCAATCTCATGTAAAATCATGTGAAAAGTCCATTGCAAACTCACAAGAGGCATTTAACTGAAATCCAAGATGGTGGTAAAATATCGAGCAACCTGTGTGCACGCACCGAGAACATCCATGATGGCCAACGTTAACAACCTCAAAGCATCGGAGGTTATGAGTTTGTTTGCGTTGTGATTGGTTGTGATAGATGTCTTGAGGTTGGTCATCTTGGATATTCATGGTGCTTGCAACCAGGTTGCTCGATATTTTACCACCATCTTGGATTTCAGTTAAATGCCTCTTGTCAGTTTGCAATTGCATTTTATGACTTTCTGCTGCCACCAATGGTCTTTTCACGCGATTTTACACGAGATTGATCACTCTATAGCGCTGTAGCAAAAGTTTGCAACAGACCCATTCTTCAGGTATGAAATGCTACGACTACAGCTTTTCTCTCATCTAGTGCCTCTGCAAATTTTGGGTCAGCATTTTGAAGCATTATTTTCTGGTCCGCCATCTTGAGAAGTTCGTAACTATCTTTATTCAAAGCAAAGTGAAACAGAGACAAAGATACGTCCGTCATCTGAAAAGGTTTCAGAAAGAGACCCAAAAAACATTTCCGTCAGCTCTTATGTGAGTTCCCATTCTGATTACATTATTTGGTGCCCACAGGTTTCATGCTGCACCTATTTGGAGTGTAAAAATGGGCCTTTCATACTTTGAGAGAAAGAAAATTACAGTACCTGTTAACTGGAACGAGGTTAAAGGAGAATTCGCTGACTTTGTCTTTCCAAATAGTGACCGTACAATCTTTGGAAGCAGAGGCAACAACTAACGGAGAAGAATCGCTGTTGTTGTCTTCATTTTGTTGTTTTTCATTAGCAGGACACCATGCAACGGATACTATTTCTGAGTCATGACCACGTAAACTCCACAAGACACTTCCAGAATCTGAAAAATACCACCAATGATAGCTTTTTAGAAATATTTTCCTCTAGAAATGATATTTTCTAGTGCTTGGGAAAATTTCACTGGGCAAGAGCTCTTCTCTTTTAGAAAAGAGAAGTAATAACAAAAAAAAACAAAAAACCAAAAACAAAAAAAAAAAACAAAAAAACAGAAATTTGAACAGTTCAAAACAGCAACAGGACCGAAACACAAAAGGCCGGAACCTAATTTTTGGATAAACGATAACAGAAACGCTGGATTGCAAAACAGATAGTGAGCTGATATATTTCCCAAAACCAATGTAGCATCTGTTACGTTTTCCAAGTTCTTGTAACAATCCTGATTTTTTTTATCAAAAGGCAAGAATGATTGACCACCTGACAACAAAGAGGGTTTAAACCGCTATGAAAATTTGACCTCTATCACTAAACGCAGTGGCAAAAGTAAGAATTTTGCGCCCCCTGGGACAGTTTGTAAACAAGACACCAGTATCATACAGATAAAGAAGGCAAATAGTTACTTACAATAAGTGATCAAAAAGAAACTAGAGTTTTCTCTGAAATCTGTAAAAAGGAGCTTATTTTCCAAATTATTAGCTTCGAAATGAACACTCAGTTTAGACGTTACCATCATTTTTTGACACACAGTGAGAAGACTTTCGTTTCTCTTTGATCACTTAGTCTTGTACACACTTTGGAATAAAATAAACTATGGAGAGTCTAAATTTAGTTTAGACTAAAATTAGAATTTAGAACAACTAAATTTTTAAGAGGATAACTATGCTGATAAAGAAGGAAAATAGTTACATACTTTGGAAAGAGTAAACTATGAAGAGTCCAGATTTGGTTCCAATGGCGACTAAATCTTTGTTAACAGGACAACATGCAACACACTGGGGTGATAGTTTTCCTTTAAGAGAATATCTGTTTATCACATTGACATTCAATTTCCACAAGACGATGGAGCCACTCGAAGCAACAGTTACGATCAATTCTGGATCAAGAGTAGACCAGTCCATACCTCTTATTTCTTCATTTCCTTTAGGAGACTGAAAAAGTATGAAAAATAAAAGATCAAGTACCTGGATATAAAGGAAGGTAAAAATAAAAATTCTTTCCCCTCAATGCTTTGAAATTTGATACTGGAAAAGTTATCACCTATCCTCAAAGTCTCCTTAAAATCAATCAATATTTAAAGTCACTTTTAAGAGATAGAACACAAACAAGAATATTTGAAAAACTCGTATGATTGAGTTGATGCCGAGAGGACTTTTTCTCAGCACGACCTGCTGATGCCAATTGTATTGAAAATCCATCGGGTACCATTTCCCATAAGGAGTGCGCCAGGTCCATTTTGAATCAGAATTGAAGTTCCATCAAATCATATTGTTTCCAGACAAGTAGAAAGGGGCTTTGTCAATTTACAGTATGAATTCCTCGGTCAAAATTATGAAACTGAAGTTGTAATTATTGAAACAAAAAAAGAGAAATGTACTGAGAGTAAGTACAACTTCAGGGAGTGCAATCATTTTGCTCTTTAGGAGTTGAAATTGATTCGGTTATAAACACAGAAAGAACATCAAGCACTCTACAAAACTACACAAAAAGAAATGATGATCCCAGAGACAAATAGAGACCGTGCACTCCCTATTCTTCCCGTGGTTGCGCGCGGTGTCCACTTTTCGTGAACTACTTTTGTCGGGACTCATCGGCCTCAACAATCAACCTTTGCCTAATGTTGGATGGTGAGCTCAACAAAAGGCTGTGATTGGTCCGCAGTCCCGGAAACAGGTTTTGCTTGGCGAATACAAACCACGTGCTCATCAGTCAACAATAGGCGAAAGTTGGCTGTTGTTTTAATGAGTTCCGACCAAAATTGAACCAGAAAAGTGGACACCTGTCGCAAGCTTTGTGCAGGGTCTCTATTTGTCTCTGGAACATCCCATTATTCCCATTTAAAATTAATTTAGTCAGTAAATGTAATCACTTTGCCTATATCATTTATACAGGGTGTTTTTTTTATCTCCCCCCCCCCCTGGTTTTTTTTCTTGCTAATTGAGATAAAATGTTGCGGTTTGGACTATTCTTCATCATTTTGGCTGAATTTTCTTTTTTTGGGGTCGAAACCCCCCCAGCCCCCCTAGGGGGGCCCCCAGGGGGGCTATCTCAAAAATTTCAAATGGCAACCCCTATCTTGTGATACATCGTTCGAAAGGGCATAAAATTCTAAGACTTTTGGCGCAAACCGGAAGTTGATATCGTTTTTCGTTTTCGATATATCGAATTTCAAAGTTCGATTTGGACCCATTTTCAAAAAATCATTACTCCACTTTGGAAAGTCGGAATTAAAAAAACTATGGGTCCAAAATACTCTAAAAAGCAAGTACTTTTCAGATAACAAAATGGTTTTGACATAAAATTAGTCCAAATTTGATTTTAGAGCCCCAAATTTTTTTTAAAAATTTTGCCCCTAAAAGGGGCTATCTTGAAAATTCCCTTCCACGACCCTTATTGAATGATACGTTGATCAAAAAAGCATAAAAAACTGAACATTTTGGCGCAATCCGGATATCGATATCGTTTTTCGTATTCGAAGTATCGAATATTAAAAATTAAATTTTTGCCTATCTTCAAAATTCGATATCTCGAATACGAAAAACGATATCGATATCCGGATTGCGCCAAAATGTTCAGTTTTTTATGCTTTTTTGATCGACGTATCATTCAATAAGGGTCGTGGAAGGGAATTTTCAACAAAAAATTTTAATTTTTAAAAAAAATTTTAAAAAAAATTTGGGGCTCTAAAATCAAATTTGGACTAATTTTATGTCATAACCATTTCGTTATCTGAAAAGTACTTGCTTCTTAGAGTATTTTGGACCCATAGTTTTTTTAATTCCGACTTTCCAAAGTGGAGTAATGATTTTTTGAAAATGGGTCCAAATCGAACTTTGAAATACAATATATCGAAAACAAAAAACGATATCAACTTCCGGTTTGCGCCAAAAGTCTTAGAATTTTATGCCCTTTCGAACGATGTATCACAAGATAGGGGTTGCCATTTGAAATTTTTGAGATAGCCCCCCTGGGGGCCTCCCTAGGGGGGCTGGGGGGGGGGGTTTCGACCCCAAAAAAAGAAAATTCAGCCAAAATGATGAAGAATAGTCCAAACCGCAACATTTTATCTCAATTAGCAAGAAAAAAAACCAGGGGGGGGGAGATAAAAAAAACACCCTGTATATCACACAGAAGTTGCTGACGTACAGAATGAGAGGGGTAACAGGAGACTGGTGGAAATATAACTTCTAAAAAGGCCCATAAATATGCGCTCAACAAACTTCTTTCAGACCTAATAGATGTCATTTTTAAAAAAAAAAAAAAAAAAAAAAAAACTAGACTTAACTTACCATGTGTCCAGTATGGTAACTGACAATTGTGGAGTCCTTAAAATTCCAGACACGCACTTTACCATCATTCCCTGCTGAAGCAAGGTAGCCACTGTAAGCATGCTCATTGCTAACTGGAGCAAACTGAACAGCACTGATCATGTTTTTCACTCCGATCGGATAAATTTTGGTGTCATATTTGCTCACATCTGCTGGATCTTGATTCAGATTGCTAAGAACAAAGATCTCATTCTTGGATCCATAAGCAACTTTAGAGCCATCTGCTGTGGTAGACAGTATATTGTCGTTGAACCAATTTACAGCAGTGGGGATGATAATCTCATTCATCTTGACCAAGAATCTTCACCTGTGAAAAGAAATAAATAAAAATTTAATTAAAATTGTTTACAAACAAATTTTGACTCCAGAGGGATTTCAAAATCAGTTTTGAAAACAGAAGGCGGATTATGAAGGATCGTATCGTACTTGTATCGAGTGCAGGGTATTTTCATAGGTGGTGTCATTACGATATGAACCTTTCAATCTCTCCGATGTGCGCACGTTAGTTCAGGAGTTATCAGTAAATTTCTACAGAGATGGAAGGGTTTCTACTGGGAATGACACCACCCATAAGAATAACACATATTCGATCATGGACTTAATAGCAGTATGATACGATTGCTCATAATCAGCCTGCTGGCTTTGGAGTCTTAGAAGCCATTTTGACAGCCAAGTACGATTGAAGGGCAACCATTGATTGATTAGCAGCCAAGGTAGAAAATTGGCTTGAAACAGACACAATGGGAAAAATCAAAGTAATTAGTAAATCCACAAAAAGCGCAATCTCAAAGTGGAGGCTCCAGTTTGACTGGAGCTTTAGAGGTGAGTTTTTAGGCGCAAATCACTAACTTGAATAGTTTTCAAGACTATTTGGATTTGAGAATAGTCAGAAGTTTAGTTTTGGAATTTGAAAAGGCTGTGACCTTCCAAAAACGCATCAAGAAGAATTGATCACCAGTTGGTAAACAAAGCATTGAGACTCATTGCTCACAACTTACCAAAACATCTACGGACACGTCAAGGTTAATTCTATCAAACTCCAAAATTCAACTTGCGACTATAGGACAGATATAGTTAAAGGACACACCCTTTACTTTCAAGGATTGAAAATTTTCAGTCAACTGCAAACTTTTAACAAGAATTTATTGGTTCCTGGTGTCTAACTAACTGTGCTATTAATTACTACTATCCTCCACACACAAAAATAAAGAACTGTTGAATGGTAAGTCATATGACACCACCTCTAGATGTGAGCAAAAATATAACTGCTCAGTTCATGGCTTTCCAGCACAGTGTGTACTCTGTAAAGTTGAAATCATAAAACTAAGTAAGTTGATTTTAAGGAAGCTTGGAGGAATTTTGGATCTTCTTAAAACGCAGTGAATTTATTGAGAAAAGCTTGGCGAAACCAATCACTTAAGGTTATTAATTTGACTGTTAATAAAAAGATTCTGATGCTGCTGCTGTCACCAGCTATTTAAATGTATGAGTAAAGTTTAAACGTGTTTTGCAATTTGTGAAGTAGATAAGTGAGGGCTAAAAAAAATATCAAGTCAACAGAGAACAAAGTTGTGAAAATCATCAATACATTGAGTACATAGTCGTTCAGGTAGGTAAAACCAGAAGTGATTTTGAGGCGAAATTAAAGAATGTTAATTCTAGAGCTGGGGATTGCTAAGCATCAGAATTTGACAAGTGGCGTTGACTATAGCAGGACCATTGTGAGTATCAGGTTCTGACTAATAGCAGTGCCTGCTTCTGGACCGCATAAAAGTGCAGCAGTGAGCAGTTGATTGGCAATGAGTCAAAACTTTGCACTGGAGTAGACGCATTTTGAGTAACGGGTCCTGATAATTGGCTATGTGTGCTGCCGAACCACATCGAAATGCATTAGTTTGCGCAGAATTTTGACTCGTTGCTAATCAACCGCTCACCGATGCGCTTTGATGCGGGTTGGTAGCACGCACCGCCACTTGCCAGGACCCAATACTCAAAATCTGTCTGCTCTAACCAATCGCTTCCCAATGATGCTGTTGGGAAGCATGCACCGCTACTTATCAGAGCCTGATACTCAAAATGGTCCGACTCAACTCAAGAATGCATCAATGAGAAGAAGCTCTGCAAAGAACTTTGCACACCAATTTCTCATTCACCCATTGGAGAACCCAGTCATCGCACTCACCGCTGAGACTGAGTAATTTAGTTTGATAATAGAGTTGCAAGCAGAGAACACTTTCACATGCATTTCACAGTATGAATAGAGAGCATAAGTTCATCAAACTAGTCATGTACCGTTTGCAAAAAGGTACAAATAGAAATGTTTTGAACCCCATCAACCCTATTTGCGACAGTTCTACACGAGTTTCCAAGATCTGCGTGTCAAATCATGATGCTTAAAATTCTTTCGTTCTGAAGGGATTGAATTTGGTCAGTTAGTACAGTTTACTTTAAAACACTCTCACCGAGGCAGACTATTTGGGCAGAACAGCGCTGAAATCACCTGAAAAGTCCCTCAAAATATGGTTGCAACCATCCTGCCAGTGTGGGAAAGCAATCTTGCTTTGCTCTTGCTCTTGAGCAACCAGTCAACCACATGGCCATGAAAACAAAGGAGCCCATGCTTGGTACAATGAATGAGAAAAATTGCAACCTGTTGCAACTAGGAGATATTGAACGGATAATGATCCAAGGGGCGAAAAATATTATTCACTGAAGAATAAACTTACCTCATTAATTTAAAAATTGGTACTTAAAGGAAGGCTTTCACTACCGGAGATCGAATTCTTTAGAACTTGGATGTTGGAAGAAACAGAGATTATCAGATGGAGAGGTTATCTGTTTCTTGGGAGGTTGCAGCGATTTTTCGAAGAACTCTCGCTGAAATATTTCGATAGCTATGATCTTCTGATAAAATAACAAAAGTGGTCAGAAAAAGTAGATTTCACGATATCACAGCCTAGGGGTAACCGTCACAGAACGTTTCAACGAATTTCAAGATCGCGGCATGCTCATCAAAGAAAGCAGATGAATGGGTAAACAAAAGCCGGCGCGGAAAAAGGAAATGCGAATCGCAGCTGATCAGAAGTCATCTCATGTTGCCAAGTGGGGTTCGTAATTGTAAACGACCAGACATTTTTAGAATGACTTTCGATCGGCTGGGAAATTTTCTTCCAGAAATTTAACGAATTTTCCTGACTAATTATTTGATTCTTAGAGGTTTTGACTCTGGATCCGAAAAACTATAGCATTGGACTCTAGACTATTTTATATAGTCTAAACCAAAAACTGACAACAGAGTAGGCCTGAGGGAAAAGGCGCCAAATTTTAAAAATTCGCGGGAGAATGCTCTCACTTCTAATGATGCGTTTTTTTATTCTCCGGAGCGCGCACCGGTGCAGCTCCAGTGCTCCGGAGTGTTTTTTTATTCCGGGGCTCCAGCACCGGTGCGCACCGAAGTGTTGTTTTATTAGCGGTGCGATGCGCCCGGAGCTGCTCCGGTGCAAGCTCCAGTGTATCGGAGTTGAAGACCGATGCACCGGAGCTGGAGCTCCGGAGCTTCAACACGTGACCGGTGCTGCACCAGACAGCTTCGGAGCAGCTCCGAAAACTCCGGGTTATTGCACCGGTGCGGATTCCGGAGCTTAAAAAAACGCATCATAATACACATGATCTGATCATGCTATTCATGCTTATACATGATGTCTATGTCTCAATGGGCGAGTACCTATATGGACCTCATTGGCGGATACAGGGGGGGGGGCGACCGCCCCCCCGTTCGGCCAAAAAAGGGGAAAATGAGGGGGAGGAAAGGGGGAAGGAAGAGAAAAAAGAGAAAAAGGGGGTCTCCGGGGGGGGGGGCTAAAATCCCAAGTTCGCCCCCCCCCCGTTCACGAGGGCTGGATCCGCCAATGATGGACCTTGAGTAGGTGCACTGAATCAATAATAGTTTCCTTACGTGATGATTCGATAAAATTCCGAGAAAACAGTAATAGTAATTCCATCTCGATCTGTTTGGTAAGTACCATAGTATAGCCGTTTGAAAATTATGCGATTCCCTAGCAGTCAAAATTATGCCATGGATTGATGTTGGTCATAAATTGGCATTTGCAAACAGCCATATCTCAATTACAAATTACTTACTGAACAGGTTACATTTGAATTGTGACCCTAGGAATTTTCTCGGCATTCTTAAAAAGCATTAACCACCAAAAAAGCATTGGCGGATCAAGCTCTCGTGAAAGGGGGGGGCGAACGTGGAATTTTGCCCCCCCCCCCGTCATCTCTCTTCCCTTTTCCGCCGACGGGGGTGGTAGAGGCGATCGCCCCTTCGTGCCCCCCCCCCCCTGTATCCGCCAATGCAAAAAAGGAATCTGTTGGGAGTGCAACTGGCCCACATAGGTACTAGGTAGGTACCTACTTGTAAATTCAGATGTGTTCTAAAAACGTAAAGCAAATAAGTAAATGCCAAATAAACCATTCCCACGCTTGGAAATTTACATTCTGTGAGATTCAGTTCATAATGGGACAGTTGCAAGGGTCTGTAATGTTGTGTTTTTTATCAAGAAAATGAAAGTACTTGATGAGCTGAGCACAAAGATACCTTTGGTTTCTAATTAAGTCCCATTGCTCCAAAGATGAGATTTTGGCCCGAAATACATTGTTTTAAATGGGCATTCCGTGTAGTGACGTCACCTCACACACGATTTTTTACATCTTTACTCGTGTGTATCACCTAAACTGGGACACTTAGGAAAAAACTAAAGGCACCATTTTTCAGCTCATTAAAACTAATTTTCTTCAGTGGAAATTTCCACTTTACAATTTCGACTCTCTTGATTTTGGTCTCCTCTTTCAACTATACATTTATTTTAACTTTTTCATCTCCAAACTCATCAGTGGGGGCCCCCCTTTAATCTCTCTTCTCTCCTCTCTCTCTCTCTCTCTCTCTCTCTCTCTCTGTCTCTCTCTCTCTCTCCTATCTCCTCTTCCTCTCTCTCCCCCTCTCTCCCTCTCTCTCCCTCTCTCTCTCTCCCCCCAGGGCTCTCTCTCTCTCTCCCCTTTCTCTTTTTTTCCCCCCTAACTCTCTCTCCTCCTCTCTCTCTCTCTCTCTCTCTCTCTCTGAGCACTCGCAAGTATTTTATTTTTATTTATAAATTCTTCAGGTTTTTTTTAAAAAAAAAAAAAAAAAAAAAAAAACTATTTTGGAAAGAGGGTTGGTTAAGAAAATTGAAGCCTGGGATGCAAAATGTTCCAAAACACCTAAAGTTTCAAGCTATCTGGGATTTCTTCCTCACATGATTTTCAACTTTCATCACAAAAATTTGAATAGTGTCGAGCTTCCTCCACCTTATTTAAATGATGTTTGCGCACAAAATGACCAATATTTTCAAAATTTTGTAACCAAGATTAAGTTTGCTGGGCTTTTCTCAAATTCCCGAAAATTTTCTCACTTTTATGCTATCCGCAGATCGATAGATCAGGCATTTTTTGCACCCCTCACTAAAGCATTTATATTACGGCCTTTCAGGTAGGTAGTTCTCTTTTAGTTCTGTCCGACAGCTTTCAGCCGTAAAGTTTCTGATATGCATTTTCCAGGAAAATTCTGCAAGCTGAAGAGCATAGTTTATATCGGACTGTAAGCAGTGATTCAAGAAAAAAAAAATAGTAGTAAAGTCCAGCCGCCCAAACACTTGGTTATGCTGATATTTCGCAGCGAACGACTGGACTGCTAAAAAAAAAAAATTAGATCAATAAATAAATAAAATTTTGAAAAATTCAAAATAGTAATGAAACAATGAAAAAGGAGTTAAATACAAGTACAAACATCTGCAATTGCAACTGATGTTAGAAAAACTTGAGCAAAAAAGAATTATTTGCTTTGGAAATAATAAAGCAGAGACTTTGTAAATAAGAGGTATATTATACACAAATAACATTTAATTACATAAACAGTCTTTATTTTGAGAGTTTCTACAAAAATAAACAGACGGGAAAAAAAATTAAACAAAAATAAATCACAGTAGATGGTTAATGTCTTCATCTTCTTCGTTATCATCTTCTTCATTATCCTCATTTCTGTCGAGAGGTTTCTTCTCCTTAGTCACGGAGGGTTCATCAAAATTATATGAGATAGTGTCAGTGAAAAAGGGTGATGTTTCAAAGCCAGGGAAACGCTTGCAAATAGTGAACAAAGTATAAACTTCTCCGGGTGTTAGATCTGCAAAATGAGTAAAAACTCCGATACCATTCGCTATGAGTTTGGGGCCACAATTTGGATACCATTTCCTAGAAATATCACCAAAGACAAATAAATAAAACCACTAACCCTTTGACCGTTTTGAGCGTGTAAGTGGGTCGAAACTTTGCTGTCTTTAAATCCCAGAGCGACATATCATTTTTGTACAGTTTTGATGAATAAAGTTTATGTTCAGCTCGACGTAACCTTCGGAGCGCGCATTTTGGGGTTTGAGTTTTTTTGAGATTCTATCAAACCTTTCAAAAGAAGACAATTTTCTCAGAACTTTGATAGGTCGTTCAACTTTTTGCAAAATTTCCCTCTAAACTCCATTGAATCCTACGTTAAATTAAGTGGGACAACACATGTCCCACCATCCCTGAAAGGGCTAAAGAAAGGTTTAGAGAAAATTCAAAAAGATGGCTAAGTTTTAATTATTATTTCTTCCTGGGCTGTACTGAGGGTGGAGGGGTGCATGTGGGTAAAAGTGCCCTTGCTCCTGGCGCGGCAAAGTCAGGGTGAAGAAGCAAAAAAGCTATCAACTTGAACAATTGAGGACTGATCCGTCAAAAGGGCGGGTGATCCATGTTATTTAAATAGAACAACCGCCCTTTTGATGGATCAGTCCACAATTTATTAATAAAGGCAGCAAAATCAGGGTGGACAAGCAGAAAAAAAAGGTAATCAAATTCATAAATTTTATGGGCAGCGATTTGCAGAGGGCGGCAAAATTGCAATCTTGCCCCCCTCTCCGGCAACATTGGCAAGGCCCTGCTTACTTCCATACCACGTATGATACATTCTGACCAAAAAGAAAAGAAGAGCTCTCCAAAAAAGAAAAAAAAGACAATTGATAAACAGAAATAAGAAACCCTTTAAATGATCAAAGAAGGAATGCAACTTTCTACATCGTAAAATCAGCTGAAAAATAAAATTCTCATAATTTTAAATGCTTCACTTTGTTGATTCCATTCAGGATTCTGTTTGCCGTTTCTGTAAAGAAATCAATAGAAAATTTTGGGAACAAGTAAAACGTCATTTTTTTAAGCACTAAACAACTATACATTCTGCCGTTGACTGCAGACAAAAGATATTGCAAGAAGCAGAAAACCACTTGATTTAAAAATGAATGATTCAACATTTTTACTCACTCTAAAATCGGAATGACTGGTACATTGATGAACTTGAGGAACTGACGGACAAATTTTACAAACAGGTCCAAACTTTCTTGCGAGTCAAACTTGCTGTAGAGATTTTTTTTGCCTGTGATTTGGACTAGAAACAACATGTGATTGTCTTCCTCTTTTAACTATAACAGATTCAACGCAAGGAGTTCATGATAATGACAATTTATGAATGGGCATCAGGAAAGAGGACACTAGTATTAGTTAATTTTTTTTATTTTGAGTCTACAATATTTTCTTTTCATAGTTAGATGCGCCATTCCATAGTTTTTTCATTTGTTTGAAAATGGTATAGCTGTAATATCTACAGAGATCAAACTAAAAAAAGAAGCAGCAGAAATAAGTTGTAGCTATGAAAAATTTTAGGTTCCATTCTTTCACTACATTTGAAGGTGATTTCTGGAGAAACTTTTTACATGATTCTAATCGAGGTTAAATGAATAAGATGCCATTCACAGCAAATAATGAGAATACTTACAAAGAACAGATGAATAATATATTGAGACTGGTTATCAAAAGTAATTAGGCCTAATACCGTTTGAAACAACAGGAATATAACACAAATAACAGGAATAACAGTGGAGGAAAACAGGAGAGGACAATTCGCACACAGCTCTCAAGAGAGGCCTACTTTCTTCATGTGTAATCTTTTCTCTAAGTTGAAACCTAGGGTATGGCGTCACCAAATTCAGACAAAACTTTAAGATTTCAATCCAATGGATAGCGCCACTAATAACTTTCAGGAAAAGTCATGTTTTTGGCAATTTCAATTGAAAACAAAGAAAAAACACAAAATCCGAGAGCATGGACACCTGCGTTATATTTTTATGGATTTTTTGTGCCCAAAACTATCAGAATTGGTTGAGGATTTGAGCCGTAATATTGGAAATTCATTTCGCCATAAGCTTAGTCTTCTTCTTTTGTGTCTGCAAGCACCCAAGTTAAATGTTTCCCTCCCAGTATTCAGCAACATAAGTTGCTTTGTCGTTTGCTGTAAAAATATCATCCATTGTGCAAGATGTGAGCAAATTCGGGCAAATGAGCAATTGGGCATGGTTATTGGTACTGTACTGCCCCGCACTAGCACTGGTCATTTTTGTCGTAGCCTCATTTTAGTAGGTTTGATTTGGAGCGGATTACTTTCGTTCGCTCGCGATTTAGTGATCTTCACGTCGGGAAGGGCAGCATGGAGCGAGGAGCCGGTCGATTCCTCCTCTCTTAATTTTATTGAGGGATGTAGCATCTTGTCTTTCCACAGACATAAATACCGGGCTTCCGGATTGGTGGTAAGTTCTTCCGTGCAGCCCATGAAGCTCTTGCGGGATTTTAATCTGGCTATGATAAGCTTAGTGAATGCGAGTTATACTATGCCCACCTGCTTCACTCGCACTTGTTGAGGCTTATGAGAATTTTCAAATTTCTAGTATTCCGACTTTATTTTTGAGTGTTTCAGCTTGAAACTTTTAGAATACCTTACTACAGTATGCTTGCAGGTGCCGCTGTTCCTCAAACTTGTGCTTTTTGCAAAAATTCATCGATTTTAGCAATAAGCTGTTGACTTTTTGAGCAGCGCGACGGGGTATCTGTGGTTTGAACTAAACAACCCTGGTATCACTCTAAAGCAGTTTTATTAAAATTTTGCACAAAACATTACTTAAGGAAAAAATTAAACTGAATTTTGAAAAAATGAAAACCTTACCTCTTTTTGAAGTAGTGAATTTTTTTTGGATGGTTTTGCTGCGGTACTCCAGGGTAGAAAACCTTCTCTTGGTAAGACATTTAGGATTTCGTAATCAAACGCAGTTTGAAAAAGAACAGACATTGATCGGTACAGTGGTTTGTCCTTGAACGGTGTGGCGCTAAATTTCTGAAAACAAAGAAAAGAGACTGAGGAACAAATGAAAGGAAGAGAGATTTGAAATCGATAACTGATAAGAGCATTATGGTAGCTTTGAAAACTCACAGGTTGTCCAAAAAAGCACGTACCACGCAGCATTTACACGATTTATCTTAAGCCATGTTCATAATGTTACAGTGCCACTTTGGGAGTTGGGAAACCAGGGCTGTAAGACCGGACAGGTTCTAGACCTGAGTATTTGTATTTGTATTTGAATTTGTACTTGAAATTTGGTACATGGAACATTAAAAACGTTATAGCACAAGTCAGAAAAATTAGAAATCATTAAAAAATTCACTAACATCGTAAGGTAGATGTCCCAATTACCGCCACTTTATTCATTTATTCTTTAAAATAAGCCTACTTTAGCAGACAAATTTAAGAGTAAATGGGGTAAGTGTTTTTCATGGGTTGCCTGAACTGGTGAAAAAAGTTTGAAGTTGATATTTAGCAGCACTGTGCCCTTTAAAAATCACAGAAGTGGACACCTGCCCGGCACCACCTGTTAGTGCCAATTTCTTTCATTAGTTACTTATTAAAAATTTGTTCTCTTTACTTTCTGCTTTTTCAATTATTATAATTTCATTATTTTCTGAAAATAAACATGATGATTTGAATGAAAAGCCAGTGAAAATATGTATGGCGATAAATAGGACAACTGATATGACAATAATTGGGACGAAGCCACTTATGGCATGGCGGTAATTGAGACATGGGCCATTTTTTGGAATTTTATTAATAATTTTTTTCCCTAATTGATTACTCCAAATTCTTATTAGTTTTAATAAAACTGGAATGTATTTGAAGGGTCCTAGTGTAAACAGATCCTAAATTAAATAAAAATTGACATTTTTACAGGTACTTTACAAAAAAAATGTCTTAAGGGTGGCGGTAATAGAGGGTTTTAGTAATGGCAACTGCCGGTGATGAGCGTTCCAAACAAAGCCGGTTTGTCTCTATCGCTCTCACGTGACCCCTATGTACTGCCATCTCACTCTAATTTCAAAAATCGTAGATAGAGACTTATTTTGTGAAATTTTATGGCAGAAATGAATTTCTCGAGGCATTTTAATGCGATTTTGATAATAATATGTCGTAAAACAAGGCCCTGTATACGAATTTCAATACTAGAAAGAGATGGATATACATGGGGGTCACGGGAGAGTGAGTGAGATAGTTTGGAACGCTACGCGAGTTTTATTACAACCGATTGCGACCGATGAGTGCTTTGTTGTGGTTGTTGGCTAACCGTTGACTTCGCACTAAAACCGTCTATTGGGACATCTACCTTAGTAAGCTTTACTTAACATAAGGACTTTTACTCTATTAGAATATCATCTCCTTTATCATCTTTTTATCATCTCCTTGATGGAGTTGGGAATTTATTATACAGTTTGGCAGCTAATGCACAGGTTGCCCTACAATAAGTCTCACTGGTTACAGAAGTCAGCTGAATATCATACTTCCATTTCTAGTGGAGTATGAATGAGCATTTTTGAACAGTATAAAAACATTTTCAGTATTTTAAGAATATAGAAAGAAGCAACAGTCATGATTTTATGTTTGGTGAAATGTACTTTGCATGAATCACGTTTATTGAGTCCAAGCATGGCTCTGAGTCAGTGGCGCACCGAGAAATTTGCTTTGGGGGGGGGGGGGGGGGGGTTGTCACGACTCAAACTCCAGGAGATCTGGGGAGTATGGAATACCCCTCAGGACAAGCGGGGGGTCCGGGGGCCCTCCCTCGGAAAAAATGTTCAATTTTTCTTACCTTCAAATTGAATTTTACGGTACTTTCATGTACAGTAAAATTGAAATCCTGAGATATATTTTCGATTTTGCTGCATGAAATCTTTGCTCTCGACTCATAATTGGAGGGAGAAGAGTCAAGTGAAATGTGGTTGAAGGAGCCATGGAATATTCACCGAGGGGTTGACCGAAAAGGGGGGTCCGGGGGCCCTCCCCCGGAATTTTCTTTCAATTTTCCTGATCTTCAGATTGAATTTTACGGTACTTTCATTACAGTAAAATTGAAATGTTCAAATATATTTTCGATTTTGCCTGCATGAAATCGTTGCTCTTGACTCATGGTAATTGGAAGGAGAAGAGTCAAAAGGACTGTGGATGAAGGAGCTATGGAATATTCACGAAGGGGGTTCACCGAGGGGTTAGATTTTATCCCCCCCCCCCCCCCCCCCCGCCATAGTGAATAACTCTTGAGCAAATGCGGATAATATGGAATTTGTTCACCGTGAACCCCCTTCCTAGCTGATCAGGATTTTTTTCTTTCTCTTTCTTCTATTTGTGAAGGAACCACATCCCCTCTCTCTCTTTCTCTTTTCTCTCTCTCTCTCTCTCTCTCTCTCTCTCTCTCTCTCTCTCTCCCTCCTTTTTTTTTTAAGGCTTGGGGGGGGTAACCCTAACCCCCCCCCCCCCCCCCCCCCCCTTCGGTGCGCCACTGCTCTGAGTATACACACATGATTATAACATCATGACGGCCACTGGAATCTCCCCAGATAAGAATATTATAACTAATGTGTGAAAACACAAGCGCATAGTACAAAGATTTTATGGCTTCTAGGTATAACCGTATAAGTACAAGATAAATATACTCTCATGGGCATGAGCTCGCTTGCAGGATTACAAGACCTAATTCATTCATTTTACCTAATTCAAACCTCATTAGAGATAATTGGTGGCAACAAAAACAGAATGTAACTTTGGACAAAGTCAGGTTTTATTAAACCACCAGTCAAGTGCAAGAAGAAAATATTATGGACTTTGAAAATTAGAAATGTTTGTTTAGAAATCAATATTATAGAGTTGCATCTAAACTTTGACCAAAGATCAAGATATGATAGAAGTTTCAATAATTTCAATGATCAAAAATTTTCTATTCTCGGTGTGCTCCTGACCTGACCCGACCCAAGATGATTTGTTTCCCAGTCAATTTTATCTAATTAACAACAAAAAATGCACTGTTGATGATTTTTATTTGTTTTTTTTTTTTTTTGGTCAGGAAGTTATTCCAGTGGTGGCTCTTACAATGTGGCAACAATGGATTCTCTCCATTTAAACCCACGTAAATAATTAATCTTCAAGGAATTTAGTGAATTCTTCAGAAATCAATCAATTTGGTTAGGTTCAAATAGAAGAAAGACATGGTTGTCAAACAGTACGAGCCGCCATTGTAGACAGCTCAACATAAAATGTGCCTCTAAGCAAACCAAGAGAACATACAATTTTCAGAATGTTTACACCTCAGAGATAAAATGTTTCATCTGAATGAATGAAATAGTTTGAAAAGAAACAAGTGCACTCACTCTAAAAAGAGATGGTCGAATTGAACAATAGAGCTCAGGACGCCCACGAGACGGAAATCCGACTCGCTTATAACAATCGAGGACTAGAGTTGAAACAAATCGATAATTGGGGACTGCCAAAACAACTATCCTGGTGTCTATGGAAAAGAGAAAATTACTTAAAAAGACAAAATTGAAAATTCTCAAAGGAAGCATTTAGTTTCAAAACCTGCAATATCTATTGCAACATTTTCATGATTGTGCAACGTTTTATTTGTTCTACAGGCCGGTATCCCGGTAAAAAAAGCCTACACTACTAGCAATTTTTGCACAACATTCTCTCAATAAAAAGAGCTGGGCTTCAGCGAATTTTTCAAAGAGAAAAGTTTGTAAAAATAGGCACATTAGATTTATAGATACAAAAATACAAAAGCTGCACAATGAGGTTTTAGCACACTTCCGAAATAGACGATTTAAAGAACCTTATCAATAAAAAAACATCCAAAAGTAACGACGGTAGCACAAAAAAATTACAAAACCCAATCTAAACTCATAAAATATTTTTAAATGCACGATCATAATGGCGGTGTTGAGCACTAATAGGGGGAGATTCCTATCTAATAATACTGTCACTCCATCAAGAAGTGTCCTATAATAAGAGACGACTTTCCTTAAGCACCTGTGTCACCAGGTGCCATGGTACCATTAATCGGCTGTGAATCACTCCTCTGATGGCTATAGTGTTTCTGTGAATCTTCCTTTCCAGCATAAAAACAGTGAAAAATTAGGATGGAAATCACCCATTATTAATGCCCAACACCGCCGCCATTGTCGGACAAATTTGTCCAGAAAATAAGATATGTTTTTAGAGACATACATTTTTTTTTCAATATCAAGGAGAGGGTATGACACTTCAATTAGCTGAGATAAGTTTTGTGAAGGCAAATCATGCGAATAGGCAACGTTATATTTTGTCCATTTCAAGTAACGGCACAAAACAGACTGTACGTTTAACTAAGGGGTGTGGGCCCTCATATTTGACTTTTTATACGATCTTAATTGGACAGAGTGTAACGTGGCTGAATCGTACGCTTCGCTATTTGCACTCTATTAATATTATTTTTAAATTATCTTGCTAATATTTTACTGTCTGAAATACTTTTTTATGAAAGTAGAGTTTGAGAAAAAGAAAAAGATTCAATTGAAAAACATACCTGCTTCCCAAGGTTTTTTCTCAAAATTCTTGAGAAAGTTAAGCATTTTCTTACCACCATCGTGATAATCTGATATTGATAATCTATCCATACGTGGAAAATCTTTATTTATAACATCTACAATATTAGAGTTCTTTGACTGCAATTTCTGGAAAAGTAAACTTTTTTTTAATTCACAGACTTAATAAGCAAGTAATATTAATGATGAGCTAAGAATTTCATTTGATAAAAAACTCTAAAGTGCATCAAATTCAGAGAGCAATAAAAATCAAACACTTTTTACAGCATTTCAGGTGTGTAGGCACAGCTCACTAATAATCTTTGGGCAAATTTTCAAATCAAAGCAAGCTTGTCTGCAACTTTGAGCTTTCGATTAAAAAGCGTTTCTCTGTGAGAAGCTATTGCTCAAATTTATTTTCATCCAATTTTACTGCATAGTATGAGAAATAGCGTAAGAAAATTCCAAAGATTAGTGATCTAGATGTGCCTACACTTCTGAAATGACGCGACTTCTAACAAGGGGAGGCTCAGAAGTCGCCGCCTCCGATTTTGAAAACAATTGCACGAAAATGTAGCTAAAGTAAAACTATTAGACTCGTGTTTCTCACTTTTTGCCAATGGGCCTTCCTAAAGCGTCAGGAATTTTTTGAAAATTGCCGAAATTCATGTAAAAACCCGAGCGGAGAGCGTTCCGAATATTTACGTGAATTTCGGCAACTTTCAAAAAATTCCTGACGCTTTAGGAAGGCCCATTGGCAAAAAGTGAGAAACACGATTCTAATAGTTTTACTTTAGCTACATTTTCGTGCAATTGTTTTCAAAATCGGAGGCGGCGACTTCTGAGCCTCCCCTTGTAAGTTGTCTGTTGACGACTAGGCACAACACCTGCCAGCTTTATGTCAACCAGCCTGGTTTATAGAGCAGTATGAGCTAAGATTTTCGGAAATACATTGAAGTAAAAGGGAAAATGAATTTTTTTAACAACTAATTAAAAATAGTAAAAATACCTAGTAAAAATATTTTTCCATTAAATTTGGTACCATCTTTAAGCACATGATATACATGCAGATTAAGGTTTGGCCCGCTTTTATATTGGTTTCTTGATCATAAACATTCTACAGATGCTCAAAAATAGGTGCGCCTAGCTCTATGTCTTGAGACTGTGGCAAAAGCTGAATTAACATACCTGGAGATGAGGAATGAACCATTCATTTGCTTCAAATAATTTTAAACGATATTTGTAGTCAAGTAATTTCTTTGTGAGTACTCCAGGTCCTGGATTGATTTCGATGATGTGGTCATAGCTTACGGGAACATATTTTCTTAAAGATGCAGCTATCTCCCCTGAAAATAAAATTTTAAGATTACTAATGACCAATCTAATTAGTTGCAAGTACATTCATTATTTGGTTACCAATTTTTTTTTTTTTTTTTTAGGTACTTCTGAAGGTGTTTGATTAATAACGCCCTTAGTGACACTGCAGCTATTCCTAATCTATTGTGTCTCCTCAAAGTGTTTTAGGCCCTTAGTCAGGTCCAGGGCCTTTTCCCTGAAATTCTAATTCTGCACTTCCGTGTCCAGCTCTATTGCAGAGTTGTCAGATTGTGGGTTAGCGAGCCTTTCAAAGAAGTAAATAACGTGTACAGAGGTTTCTTTCCATCTCACATAATCTACCCACTGAGTTCCCTTTAAAGGCTCCAATCAGGGCTGGATTTAATTCGGAGCAACCGGGGCGCGCGCTCCGGGGCCTCCACCACAAAGCAGGTCCCTTTATTTTTGGTATTGATGGTTGATGAACTTCCTTTTTTCAATCATTACAATACTGTAACAGTCCGGCAATGAAGGAAGTGAAGTTTTTTGTAAAATAACCCTTAAAAAAATTAAGAAACATTAAAAAATACTAACGAAACTTTAAAAATTATTAACAAATTTTTTATCAGGGTAATAATTTACTTCTTTACTCCTTAATTTACTTCTTCTTAATAATTTTACTCGATATGCCTTTAAAAGTAGGGACTTTGTAATTTATTATTCCTAAGATTTAACAGGAGGGGGGCCCCCACCAAAGGTCCGCCACCCCGGGGCTCCCTCCAACCTAAATACAGCCCTGGCTCCAATTGTGCGTGGATGTTTCTTTGATGGGCAATGTACAGTAAGTGAACCTATCAAATGTCTTGGTTGCCGCTTGATGTACTTCAAAATCAGTGCCGACTGCAACTCTAGACATTTAATAATAGTTTTACTAAGTAGTAGCCAGTCCTGGCAAATAAATCGTAAAACATAATATTGAGAGGCTCAAATTATGTAACAGGATGAGTCAAATGGACTGATTTTAATTTTCTAAGAAAAGTAATTAGCCGTTGAGAAAAATGTTACAAGAATAGTATGACTTTCAAAATAGATTCCGACACTGGGTCACAAGATCTGATTCAAATTCTTATGCAGTGATTTGTAGCTTAGAAAAATGTGATGAAGAGGGTACTAATATTAAAAAATATTTTAGGCATGCTCCAATACGCCACATCTTTCCAAGGACGTGACTTAAACAAAATTCAGAATGAATGAAAGCGAAAGAATCAAACCTGCAACGCGATCTTCAACAATGTACAGATGAAAAAGATTTTTCTTATGATTGGAAAACTCTGGAGGGAAAGCACTAAAAATTGATTCTAAGTGTTTCTCAGATGAAAAGTATTCTTGTATTTTAGTCTTTCTCGATTTTTTCTTCCTGGGCTTAGTTTTGAGATCATCATGACAGTTTGCTGGTTCACTAGAAACTTCGGAAGAGACATTGTCTATGGCGTGACTAGATTTTCCTGTAAAATTAGTGCAACTTAAACTGTAATAGAGCACATTAGTGTATTTTCGCAAGAGTTTATGATCTGATTTGTTGTTGACAATAGATCTAAAAATAGTTGAGATAGCTGGAGGATGACTTCGACCAAAGAGTCCAAAAGTTTGTTTGATCATTATCACATTATCATTACCGCCTTGACATCAACAGGTACTTTCAAGCCAACAGAGCGGATCAATTAATAATCGTTGGAAATTTAGAACCAGGCATGACCGAACTTTTTAAGGACCAGTTGATTTGTTCAAAATTTCACATGGGGGCTATCAACTAGAAATAAAATAAGTAATTTAATTTCAATAATTTAAATCAAACCGTACTAAAAACACAATGGCACAAAGCAATTGAAATTTTTCAAGGATCTGTAAAAAATTAAAGTAAATTATAAAATAAATCACAGAGATATTGGAATATCCGCTCGCTATGAGCCAGGATAAAGTAGTTTCAGTTTTAGGTTAGGTTACCCTCTTGTTTACGTTTGTTTACCTCATTTTAATTTATGTTCAATCCGCTAGATTACCGACTAGCGCCACCAATCACTCTCCGAAAAGTCTTATTTTTCGGGTGATCTGAATCAAAGACTTAATTATCTGAATGATCAGATAATTAAGTATGTTCATTATCGAAACGTCGCAGAGTTCTCCATTTTTTCATGGATTTTTGAAGCTATCAGTCATCAAAATTGGTTGAGATATAACGACAAACTATTGAGATCAGATTTCTAATATCTTATCAATGCGTGCGAGTGAGACGTACTCTGTTTCACTCGCACTCATTTAAAAAGATTGCCGAAATCTGTTCTTAAAATTACGTCTTTATTTTACGACAGATTTTGATGGTTAAGAAATGGCTTAAAAAATCCATAAAAAATTAAGAGCGCTGTGACGGTTCTCAAACAAGCATAATTATCTGTTTGCTTATTCAAATTAACTAACTAATAATACCTACCTATTGGCAAAAGCCGTATTTGTTTTTGGCATTTCAAATTGAAAACAAAGAAAAAACGCATCATCCTAGCACGTCACCAGCACCTCCGTCATTTTTTATGGATTGTTTTAGCCCAAAACCAGCAGAATTGGTTGAGAACTAAAGCCGTAAATTGTGAAATTCATTACTTACGCCATGAGTAAGTTTAGTGAGTGCAGGTACTCAGGTAGTATAATGTCTACATTGTCTATCTCTTTCTCTCGCACTCATTGAGGCCAATGGGAATTTTTGTATTCAAGAAGTTACGGCTTTATTTTTGAGTGTTTTGGCTTGAAACTTTCAGGGTATATCTTCCTGAAGTAAGCTCGCAGGTGCTGACGTCTCTAGTGCTCTCTAAGGAGTTTATTCAAAATCTGAAATTTTCGCCCACAGCTTGTTTTTGGCGAAACTTAGGGTACCGATTACCGAATGGGTTTAACATTAGAACTTTCAGTGGATCCCCAAAATTTCGCAGTCTAAAAGTGACGGTGGGAGGGGAGGTTAGGTAGAAACCTTCAAACTCAAATATCTCAATAAGGAGTAAGCTCAATAAAACGCAGAAAAAAATGTCCTTTCTGTAGATTACGTTTATATATTCCACAAAATCTCAATCAAAAACTTGTTATTTGCGATCTTTTTGATTTTAGAGCCCCAAATTTTTCGTAAAGTTTAAAATTCTGAAAAAAAGCATTGTGCGATTGTGATTTGTATTTTGTATTAGATATGTTATCCTAGGGATTTGCTACAATTTCATCCGAACCAGGTCCGAACCGCATGTTGGGGAAACTTTTCGTTTCTGAGTTATGAGTTTATTAAGTGACAAAAATCGCTACTTTAGCGCTCTCGGCGTTGCGATAATGACGAGGCCGAAAAAAAAAATTCCTCCGCGTAAAATTGACAAAATTCGATGAAAATTAGTATTATGCGGTTTTCAAGTCGACAAATTCAAATCTGATATCAGGTTTAAAAAATTTGAAATCCAAGATGGCTGACCTCCGTATCGGCCCGGCAGCCATCTTGGATTTCAATTTTTCTAAAAACAATAAAAAGTGATTGCAAAGTTGGATTTTTAAACCCCCGCGAATACCAATTTTCATTGAATTTTGTAGATTAGAATTGGAGAAATGATTTTTTTCGGCCTCGTCACCAACGCTTAGAGCGCTAAGATAGCGATTTTTGACACTTTAAAAATTCATAACTCAGAAATAAATAGTTTCCCTAGAACATGCGGTCTGGACGAAAATTCTCGCAAGCCTCAATGGGTGCGAGTGAGGCAGATAGACATGGTAACAATCGCACTCATACTTATAGCTTATGGAGAAATGAATCTTCTAAATAATGGCGGCTTTAATTCGCAACTGAGTTGGCTCGTTTCGGGCTCAAAAAAATCCATAAAAAAATACGCAAGTGCCGACGTTCTTGGATTTTGCGTTTTTTCTTTTTTTTCAATTTGAAATGCCAAAACCACGCCTTTCCCCCCAAAAAAATCACGAGCGCTACTCTATCCATCGAATGAAACTCTGGGAAAGTTTCGTCTGGAATAACTATATTATAATAATACTTAATGGTAATACGTATGATATACATATGATTAGTTCTATGACAAAGGTCCCGATCGAAGAGTAAACAAGAGTCGCAATTAAATGGAAGGCAGGCCTGCCTGTCTGCCGTCTGGTCAACGCAGATAAGGGATCGAAAACGCGGGCTGGCCTCTGATTGGCTGTAATCCTGGGTTCAAACTGTTTTAGGCATTATGGAAATTAACACGGGGTTTTCGTTCCGGGACGTTTATCTCGAAACCTGTGCAAAATTGCCTCCAAACCATTATTACGAGTCGATTTAGCAGAATTTTTTAACCTTTTATGGACCAGGCCCGGGTATACTCGTTTTTCTCCTCTAGTCTATTTCACATTGATTCAGTCTTCATTTCGGACAAACGCAAGTATACGGATGAAATCACTACAATTTAAGATCTCGACGGGCGCCTTCAATTCGTCGTGTAGGCAATTCCAACTCCACGAAGTACGAACAGTTAACTACCTTCCCTGTAGAAACGGAAGAGAGGTGTTCTCTCGAACTAACCTGGTCTTTGAAGGCCGAAGGGTTAAACCAGGTTAAACAAATTGATAGGTCATGAATACCAGTTTATTGAAAATTCGAAAAGACTGTCTCAGTTGAAAAGTACGCACAATAGTATGTTTACATGCTTGGCGTGTGATTGTGTATTGGTGCCCCTCAAAATTATAAATTTGTTTACACATTTTTTTCTTGAAAAGCCGGATCCACACCTGAGCATTTCGCCACACTGCACGGCGTACCGTACAGCATTCGCCCGAATGCGCGCCAATGTGGACGTCGCGCCACACTGAATGAGCCATACGTTGTGCGGTGCAGACTGTTCGGCCGTGCTCGCTCATGGATGCGGTTTTTGTGACCCGAGTCAAAGGAAATTCCGTGCGGCGCGAACGCATTCAGTAGCGCGTGGACTGTTTGTATACGGACGAATATTTCTTGAGCACGGACGAACAGACCGAGGCGGTGCTCGTGCACCATTCGGTGCGACCTGTTCGCCGAAATAAAAAAAAAAATCTCCGCAAAGCCTACACCGCATGAGCATGCGGGCGAATCCTCATGCGCTGTGCGGTGCGCCGAAATGCTCAGGTGTGGACCCGGCTTTACACGCTGACTTTGCCGCCCTCTGTCACTCATTTTGAAATTTGATAAATTTTTTTTTTGTTTTTTGTTTTTTTATTCACCCTGATTTTGCCACTCTCGAAGAGTGCCGCAAGGGGCAAGCTACCCACATG
The DNA here is from genome assembly GCA_011764245.1 of Trialeurodes vaporariorum. Taxonomy (NCBI): domain Eukaryota; kingdom Metazoa; phylum Arthropoda; class Insecta; order Hemiptera; family Aleyrodidae; genus Trialeurodes; species Trialeurodes vaporariorum. The sequence goes on along the minus strand of VMOF01000002.1, from coordinate 32,719,222 downwards.
ACCCCCCCCCCCCCCGTCTTTCGCACACGGCACGCCCCTGTCTGTGACATATCACCTTTGTGCCCATGTTCAAGAATCATGAGATGACAGGAGTGAATCAGCCCTAGTTGCAAAAGATATGAAAACCCTTGAGGGATCGACTCCATTTACCAAGCTGACTCGATTGAGGGGTCACACGGGGGGTTTCTGACTTTTTGTGACATCACCTTTTCGCCCATCCATGTTTAAGAGTCATGAGATACCAGGAGTGAATCAGCCCGAGTTGCAAAAGTTATGAAAACCCTTGAGGGTGATCGACTCCATTTGCCAAGCTGAATCGATAGAGAGGTCACACCGGGGTTTCTGAGTCATCGCCTTTTTGCCCATGTTCAAGAGTCATGAGATGCCAGGAGTGTATCAGCCCGAATTGCAAAAGATATGAAAACCCTTGAGGGCGATCGGCTCCATTTGCCAAGCTGAATCGATAGAGGGGTCACTCGAGGGGTTTCTGTGACCAGGGGCCTGCCGAGGTTTCCAGCGAAGAGGGGCAAGAATGCAAGCTTGCTGCCCTCCGCGAATTGGCTCCCCTCAAAATTATAAACTTTATTACCTTTTTTTTTGCTTGTTAGGTACACACTGTTTTTTCCGCCGTTTGTGCTTCATTTTGTAATTTGGTAACCCTTTTTTTTTGTATTTATGCCGCACACGGAGAGTGCCATCTGGTACAAGGGTACCCACACGCACCTTCCACGGCACGCCCCTGCAGTTTTTACTGATTTTTACTTTTTGCCTTTCGAAATTTTTTTCCGTGACCAAACATCGACAAATTGAGCTCTCAGGTCGTGTTTTTGATGGTCAATTTTTATTGGTTTTTTTTTTTTTTTTTTTGGTAATATTCCCCAAAAAATTAGTTGTGATTTGATAAAACTGCAGTTGAAAGAAAAGTCGGCCTTTGTGGATTTCGGATGAAAAAAATTTAAAAAAAATTAATAGAAAATCCCAGAGAAAAACCGCTCGACTTTTTCTCTAGGCAGTCATGTGATTTCCCAGATTCCACGAAAAATCACCTGAAAATCACATTTTTTGTGAAAAGTCTAAACTATCCTAGATCACTCGAGAAATCACCCTAACAGCGAGGTTTCGCGTGAAAAGAGACCCCCCCCCCCCGCAAATATACGTACTGTTAATGGAAATCAAAATTAATCGTCTGGAATCAGATGACAGCACAAAAATCCCGGAAAATCCCAGATATTGGCGAAAAATTTCCAGTCTCCAGAAAATTCCAAAAACCCCCAGACCTTTGGCAGCCCTGCCAAAGTGGATTAAAATCCGCGTAGTTCCAGGTAACAGTTAGGAACCGTGCAAACCGCTAAAGTCACCACTACCACTTTAATCACTTTTCGTAGTATTGCCTTTTTAATTTGGACAATTTGAATGGGATAAGGCCCTTTAATAGTTATGTTGAGGCAAACATTTTAATCCGGATTGAACTCAGTCCAACAGTTGGACTCCAACTCCATTTTCTCGTAATTTATTCGTAAGATTTATCCGAACTGATCCCACATAAACTGAAAACACCTGTAATTTTTCATTATTATTATTATTTCACTGCACAATTTATTTAATGGCTAATGAGGCTTCTACCCAATTCGCGAAAAAATTACTCTAAAAGCTATATTTCTACCGGCGCGGCATTGAATCCTTAATAAATAATGCTTCTAGGATAGGGTTACCAGATACCCTTCGACAAAAAAGAGGATACTTTTTTGGACCTATATGAGGGTCTGGGGGGGCTCCCCTAGTAAAGGGGCTCAAGGACTCTCCCCCGGTAAATTTTGAAATTTTATTCTGCCTTGAATGTAATTTTAAGCAGTTTTATCCGCAAAAGCCTAGGTGTAATAAGTGGCTTCTCCTGCATGCGCCCCGTACAAAGGATTTTTTTATGCCCCCCCAAAAACGGCCCCTAACCTCCTCCCCCCGCCCTCTTTCCGTCACTCATTTTAACGATTTTATTCCTTCTTCTCCTCTCGGTCATGCTACCCTTATTGCTCAATTCCCCCCCAAAAATATCAAATACATGCATAACTCTAAATACAAATAAACGAATACATATAGTCTTGAGATCATTTTTGTTCAGAAAACAATCATAAAATTACCGTTGATATTGATGGGTTGTATCAACATTCAAAATTTAGCACTTCTCGCATTCTCATTAGCAAATTTATCGATTACTACGTCCAATTTTAGGCTTCTATTCTGGGCTCTCAAATTAGCTCTTTTAAGAATGATAAAGCCTAATAATATCAACTCATAACTAACGCTATCTGATTCAAACACTCCAACCAAAACTTCCTTAGTCTTATTTTGATGGGTGCGCCTTCATTTTTAAAGATATACTAAAACGGTACAGGCACGTACGAATAGTTAACTATGTCCCAACTCACCACTGCTGACGCCTGACGCTATCCGATTCAAAAACTCTTCCCAAAAACTACCGTAGTTCGACTGATGGAAACTGTGTCACACTTGTATGAGATCAGGCGAAAACAAGCAAAATAAAACATGCTGTCAGCAGAGCCATGGAGTCAGTTCATGCTCAACAAGTTGCTCCAAAACCGTGCTATTAGCTTTGGTTCGTTTTGTCCGTACAAAAGTCGTCGTTCATCTGACTTATAAAGGCATAAGTCGCTTTGTGCAACTTTTCAGGAGAACGGAAACAAAATTCGCATCATCTGTTTTTAGTTATAGCTTGAAAGCTATTGAGGATTTGGTATATTTGACGTTTTTGTTAGTACGAAAGATTGCTTTTTTTTTTTTTTTTTTTTTTTTTTTTTTTTTTTTTAAATACATAGGAAGCGATTTAAAAGTCCATTTGTCGAATTTCCAACTTACGGCTGTGAGTCAGATGGACGACAAAGTGTCATAGAGGAGGGTCGCCAATCCTGGACCGGTACCCCAAAATCGGACCGCCTCCGTTTCTCCGCCATAATAGCGCTGTGCTGTAGCGACAATGGCGTGAAGTTACTCTCTTTTACCCGTAGGTGTCGATCATGCATCGAAACCTCAGGTTCATTCATTGTTTTTGTCGTAAAACGCATTTAAGGCTAAAATTCGGCGATTCGTGACTGTCAAAGTTTCCAAGTTGGTTATTGTTGGGGCCTAAAATTTATACTTAAGATAAAGGTTGGTGATTTTTTGTGATTTGTTATTTGGTGACACCTAAGGTTTGTAAATCTGTCTAAGTTTTTACTTTACTCCCATTTCTTTTACCGTGGTAAGGTTAGGAAGTTCTAGCACTGAAATCCCCTAAACCGGACCGCCTAGATTTTTGGCCTAGATTAAGAAACTTTGATGACATTCTGAGTATTGTGGGCTTACCTAGCTGTTAGATTGGTGATTTGCAGATGTTTTCAATATTTATTTCAATTGATTTTCAATTTTTGCTATTTTTTCCATTTTTACCACAATTTCTCGCATCAAAATTTTTACGATAAATTTCATTTTTGGATTTTCCAAGGTACACATGCTAACTGGTTTCATTTCCTCTCATGGCGTGCCTTAGCCATGGTTGCTAAGATAAGAAATCTGCATTTAGAGCAAACTGGCGGTCCGGTTTTGGAGCCCCTTTTCGCAGACGGTATTTTTGACTTCTTTCGCAATTTTCTTTCTCACAAAAATTTTAATAGCTCAAATTTTCAACCAAGGCAATTTTTTTGAAGGTAAGGGTTCTATGTACATGTTGATATAAAGTTTTTTAAATTTGATCAATTTTTAGCTGAGGTACAGCCCAAAAACAAAACAGCGGTCCGGTTTTGGTTCCCTTCCTCTATATGTTCACATTGTTCCGATAAAAAAAAAAAACAAAAAACAAACAAACAAAAATCATAGCCTCTATATGGACAGGCAGGATTATTGGAAGTTCGAATCTGTCGGTAGGTGTGACTGCGGAAGGGGGGGGGGCTGACCGTGGTCGTCCAATCGGGAAAGGGCGGTGTGGTCGTTTGGGAGTGTCTTGTTAATCATGCCGCGGGTGGAGGGTGGCGGCCCCACGACGTAAACGCATCTTTGAGACCGCAGTCGCGAGCCGGGCGGTCGAAATCAATCGTTTCAGCGTGACTTGGCTTCAGTCACTCGCGTGCTAGCCGAGAATCAGTACCTTCACATTGCCGCGTCATGTTTTCCGACAAGAACGAGTATTCGTTAGTGGTTATCATCATTTTCGCGCTTTTTATCGGGGGGTCCGACCGCGGGGCCCTCTGCGGCTGGCCACCCGCAGGAAAGCCCCGTACCGATAACGCTCTATTCGCGAGTATTCTCCCAGTGGACAGTGGTAGTGGTGGAACCGGTGGAGGGCACGATCAACATAGTTGCCCGAGGTGCGCGCTTCATCGGCAAAGTTTAGAGAATGCTCTGTCAGAGGCTGAATTGGCTAATTCAAGGATAGAGTACATCAAACAGCAAATCCTTAAGAAACTGCGATTGAGAGAACCCCCTTCTATTAAAAGACGCGCCAGTGTGCCCTCGAACGCGTTCCGTGCGGATATTGTGCCGGGCGTCAAACAAGAAGACGAATTCGAGGAGGAGATGGATGATTTTTATGGCAAAACAGGAAGGATTGTAGTGTTCCCAGTCAAAGGTAGGAGAGAGTTCCTCAGGAATTTTGTTTCCTCTTACTATTGTGGCATATTATAAATGGGGCTGTTGCAAGCTTTTCTTTCCTAGGAGCAAATAAAATGATGCTAAGTCCGTGATAAAATCATACAGAGTGTTTCAGAAGACCCCCCCCCCCCCCCAACTAACTTTCGAACGGTTGAACACGACAAAAAAAAAAAAAAAAAACTCTGGAGGTGTTTATAAATTAATAAGAACTACTTTTCAGCTTATCTAAAATTTCCGGGACGCCCCTAAGGGACTCAAAATTTTCAAATGCCAACCACTGCTTTCTTAGTACGCCAAGAAATAGCTCCCATCACGTTATAAATATTCCACGATCGTTGTTTTTTGTCTTCAATAGTTCAAAAGTTAGAAGGGGAGGGGGCTCTTTTGATACACCCTGCATATCAGAAAAAAGATGAGGCCATTAAAAAATTCCAAAATTTACCCCTTCACATAATTAAAGTCATTAAAAGTTGGCAGTCCATAATGGCCAAAGATATTATATACTATATAGATACTGAATGAGGCCCTACCTTAGGCGGGGAAAATGGACCTGCTAGGGGGTACACAAATTGAAAAATTCGCCGGCCATGTAGGCAGCGTGTTTTGCATAGGCAAACATTCTGTCTCTCTCGCTCTCATGAAGAGAGAGAGAGAAAGACTATGTTTGCCTATGCGCAATACAAGTTGCATACTTACAGGAATCGGGACCGTTTTATTCCCTGGCATTCGGTATCTATATAGTATATAATATCTTTGATAATGGCGACCTAACGTAGACTAGACCACTGGTGTGGTAGTCTAATCCAATCAGCGACTCTCTCCAAGCTGATAAAAAGAGTCCAACAAAGAATATGCGCGGGATAGATTGAAACAACATTAAATCTATAAAGAATCCACAAATCCACATTCAATCAGTTTTGACCGAGGAAGGACTCATTGTTTCCTTATAATAGAAACATTTTCTCGAATTCCCTTTTCCCCCACTATCTTGAATCAACATTGCGAAACTTCAATATCAATTTAATATCAACGCATCAAAAACGAAAAACAAAAAAACAAAAAATAAAACAAAAAAATCAAGTTGATCGTCTTCTATTTTGAAATACCTATGGATCTACTCAGACACTTCAGCACCGAATCAAATATCGGTGTTTTCATTCGAAACCCATTCCACATGGTCCTTATCTAGAATTAATGATGTTGATTTCATACGACTTTGGAATCCTAAAATCCCTTGGTGGAAATTTTGTTAGAAAGTACCGACTCGAGCTCAACGAGTACTAATTGGCCGTTGGTTACCGACTTTCAAGGAGGCGAGTAGGAGTCGGAGACATCGAAGGCTCCAGTGGCGTAAACTTGGGATTTTTATGGGGGGGGGGGGGCAAACCAACTTTTGAGAGATGCACTAGGGGGGGTCCGGGGGTCCTACCCCGGAAAAGTTAGAAAATTCAGGCTCTCTCAGACGATATTTTAAGCAATGTTATCGCATAAAAATGCCACCAAATTTAAAAAAAATTAAAAATAGATTTTACGTTTATTTTCTTCATTTCTCAGGCAAAAAGGGAATTTTTTAGTTTAGACTTCCAGCTTATTGATGAAGCTGATATTTCTAGGCTTTGGGAAACTATTCCTCAAGGTTAGAAGTCTTCAGGAAATTTGAAACTGCAGTAAATGTAAGCTAAGTGGCGTAAAATTTGAGATTATTTTTGAGGGGAGAGGGTAGCAAATACAGTCCAATACTTTAGGGAATCTGAGGGGGGAGCTTTCCAGTAATAGGGGATCAGGGGGTATTCCCTCGGAAAAATTTGAACATTAAGGTTCTCTTAGACTATATTTTAAGCAATTGAATCTTTCAAAAATAACCAACCGACAGAACAGAAGTTAGTAGATTCAATGTATATTTTCTTTATTTCATTGACAACAGGGGATTTTTTCACTTTAGATTTACTTCAGGCGCAGTATCGCAGGGTAAAATATAGCCCGCTTATTCTTGCCTTTTTTTGCTTCTTGGTTCCTGTAATTATTCCTTTCTTTCTTTATTTTTGTATATTTTTTTGTCTTTTCTTTTCTCCCTCCCTCTTTTTCCATCCTCTTTCTCATCAAATTATTGGGGGGGCAAAATGATACTTTGCCCCCCCTTCTCAAATATTGGAGGGGCAAAAAGGCCATGCCCCCCCCTAAGATTACGCCACTGGAAGGCTCCACATAAAAGAGTCGATATGAGAAAAGGAACGTATGGGAACGGATCGGAATGCCAGCGAACCCGCTAGTCCACCGTGGAACTTAGCCTTCGAATTCGTTCAAGAGGTTGACTCCTCTCAGATGCATAAATCACCATGTCAGCACTCCCAAACAAAATTTCCAGAACGGGACTCAACGTGATCCGCACCATTTCAACATTGTGTCAATTCCAAACTCTTCGATTTGGGGGGGGGGGGGGTTTGTCAATGTAGAGAATGGCGAATGGGGCTATTGCACACTTTTGCTATAAGCTATTTAATAGTCGATTATGGCGTAAAAACCTCAAAAAATAACGATGGCGGCACTAAAAACTTCCAAAATCCACTCCTAAACTCAATAAACGCAGTTATTTGCGCGAGCGTAATGGTGGCCGAAGGCACTAACAATGGGAGATTCCTATCTTAATTTCGTCACTCTCTCTATGCTGACAAGGATGATTCACAGAGTAATTAGTCATCAGAGTGATGATCCACATCCGATGAATGGTACCGCAACACCAAGTGACACCGGTGTCAAATGAAAGTAGTCTCTTATTGGTCACTTCTTGATGGAGTTTCAGAATTGTTAGATGGGAATCTCCCATTGTTAGTGCCTTCGGCCACCATTACGCTCCCCCAAATAACTGCGTTTATTGAGTTTAGGAGTGGATTTTGGAAGTTTTTAGTGCCGCCATCGTTACTTTTTGAGGTTTTTACGCCATAATCGACTATTAAATCGCTTACAGCAAAAGTGTGCAATAGCCCCATTAGATAAGGCCAGTGACGACCCCACCATCAAATTTGCTACGTTACCATTATTGTCCATTTTGTCCTGATTTTTATTGAAAGAAGCAGTAAAATTTAGAACTAATGAATGGCCCTATGTAGTTATTCTGGAATGAATTTACTCTGGGATCACATCATTTCATTCGTTTATCGAAAATAAAGCTTGCAACAATCCCATTGTTAAGGTGTCAGCGTTTAGTGTCGATTTCTGCCACCAGAACGCTGCCGTTCGACTAATATCAAATTACAGGCCAAAAGAAATTTATAGTTTAAAAAAAAAAAAAAAAAACAGAATGTCAGTCACTAGAAAGTCATCTGAAGAATGTCTCTGCAAAATACCTCGTCAATAGCTTCAAGAATAAGGCTGAAAGTTTCAAAAAATAAAAAATCGCAATCGATATAAGAATCATTCTGCGATATTTTTTGGCGCTTTCAGCCTTATTTTTGGAAATTTTGACGAGATATTTTGCAGAGATATTCTTCAGATGATTATCTAGTAACTAACACTACTATAACACTCTGTTTACTTAAATATAAATATTATTTTCGGCCTGTAATTTGACATTAATCGATTTGTAAAATGGATCTGCCGCTCTGGCGGCAGAAAACAGCACTGAACGCTGAAGAATCACCTTAATAATTGTGTTTTAAGGAAAGACAGGAATGATTGCAGCCCAATGCTCCCAGTCAAAGGTTTAGGAGAGAGTTCCCCAGGAACTTTTATTCCACTTACTTTAATGGCTCAGTAAGTTGTTTCTCGTTTTAGCGTTTTTGAAAATTCGACAAGATATTTCGTACTGGCTGACACTGATAAAACATGAGCTCAAAGACTTGGGTAAGTATACGTAAACTAATAATTCATACCAATTTCTAATCAATGGGGCTATTGCACACTTTTGCTATAAGCGATTTAATAGTCGATTATGGCGTAAAAACCTCAAAAAATAACGATGGCGGCACTAAAAACTTCCAAAATCCACTCCTAAACTCAATAAACGCAGTTATTTGCGCGAGCGTAATGGTGGCCGAAGGCACTAACAATGGGAGATTCCTATCTTAATTTCGTCACTCTTTCTATGCTGACAAGGATGATTCACAGAGTAATTAGTCATCAGAGTGATGATCCACATCCGATGAATGGTACCGCAACACCAAGTGACACCGGTGTCAAATGAAAGTAGTCTCTTATTGGTCACTTCTTGATGGAGTTCCAGAATTGTTAGATGGGAATCTCCCATTGTTAGTGCTTTCGGCCACCATTACGCTCCCGCAAATAACTGCGTTTATTGAGTTTAGGAGTGGATTTTGGAAGTTTTTAGTGCCGCCATCGTTATTTTTTGAGGTTTTAACGCCATAATCGACTATTAAATCGCTTATAGCAAAAGTGTGTAATAGCCCCATTGTGACCGTTACGGTGACGTTCCAAAAATGGCGTACGTTTCTCTTTAAAGCTGGAGGAAGGACGATAACACACTGTCTTCTTCCCATTCTTCAGTTTCACCCAATCAAAAAGATCCGTTAAAAAAAGAGCTCCAAAAACTATGATAAAAAATCGGACCATAAAAAAAATAAGAAAAACATGGGAGAGTGCGCGAGACGATTTTAAAAATCGTACCCTAAATCGTCATCCATCTGGCATATGAGCGCGGTGAGTCGATTTTTGCAACTTTTTAGGAGAGCGAAAACAAAATTGACTGACTTCTTTGGCTTTCATGACTTTATGCCTATATTTTCCCATTATAACCTGAAAACGGGGCTCTTGCAAACTTTTGCTACAGGGGATTGAAGAGTTGCGATTCTTGCATAAAAACCTGTAAAAATGACGGTAAGTAGTAGACTAAAAAATCACGAAATTCACTCTCAGAATCGGGCTTAATGGCGGAATGACGCAGGTATCATAGGAGATTCCTATCTAAATTGAGGCATATCTCTGTGCTCCAAAAGAGAAAGTGACATAATAGACAGAAATCTCCCATGATACCTGCGTTGAACCGCCATTACGAACTTGACGTTTTAGCAGTTATGTGAGCTAATTACTGAATTTTAGACTTTCTTAATGCGATTTTCGTGATTTTCGCTGGTTTTTACATCAGATGGGACTATTCATTTGCCCACAGCAAAAGTTTGCAAGAGCCCCGGCCACTATTGAGAATTTGTCACTTTTGACACCGTAGCTCTATAGAGCGTCATTTTTACATGGGAATGAATCAATGAAAAAGTCAATTTGTCTAATTTCCGACTTACGCCTGTGAGTCAGATGGACGACGAAATAACGTTGCAATAAACAGGTGGTGCGGCGTATAAGTTTTTAGTGAACACACCAAGCCTCAGCGGGAACTAACAATACTGATATTTTAGGGGTTTCAACCGCAGATTCAACCAGGCAAATAAAGGTGTAATCGATTCCACGATTACTGGATAAATCGATAGTCGTCAAACCTTTCGATGGCAATTAAATGTAGTCTTGGCAGATTTAAAGTAAACTTTGGGGGTAGTTTCGATGAGATCTAATTCAACTAATAAGATGGAAGACTTGTAAAAAATTAGCCTTCATTATCGAAAAATCACCCTCCAAAAAAAACAACGAGTACGACCACTCGGTATAGTCGTGTAATCGATTACCACCCTCATTTGCCCAACTCTGGTTTCAACTGGGATGGAAATAATGACGAAGCGCGCCTTCATTTCGGAATGATGCAAATCGACATCGGACACGTAGGAATAGTTATCTCGTACGATATTGATTTGACGGTGCGTTGGTTCACAGCGATAGATCTCTAATGCTTGAAGTTCAGAGAGTGATCAGTGGCTGTGAACGCAGTTAGAGGTCGTGTCAAAAAAGTAGGCACACCTACCAATACTTTTCAGAATTTCTCAATATTATTTCTACTGTTTACACAGTAAAAATGAACGAAAATTAATTAATTAATTAATTAATTATTTAATTAAGCGTTGAGAAACGCTTAAGGTTTAAGTCAAAGGCAAGTTTTGTTTCGATATGAAAGAATGAAAAGTGAAAATTTGTTATACATTATCAGTGAGCTGCGCTGACATTTCTGAAACGAACTCTAGTTCCATGGCCCTCCAAAAAGCCTCGCACACTTCCTATGAAAACCCAGTCTTGATGGGTTTTTGATCAAATGGGGCTGTTGCACACTTTTGCTATAAGCGATTTAATAGTCGAATCAGGTGTAACCTCGAAAAATAACGATGGCAGCACTAAAAACTTCCGAAATTCACTCCTAACCTCAATAAACGCTGTTATTTGCGCGAGCGTAATGGTAGCTGCGAGAACTGCTGAGAACAGTGATAATGGGAGATTCCTATCTTAATTTTGTCACTCTCTCAATGCTGACAAGGATGATTCACAAAGTAATTAGTCACCAGAGTAATGATCCACATCCGATGAATGGTACTGTGACATCTAGTGACACGGGTGTCCAATGAAAGTCGTCTCTTCTTGGTCACTTCTTGATGGAGTTACAGTATTGTTAGATGGGAATCTCCCATTATTACTACCCTCATCCATCATTACGCCCTCGCAAACAAAAGCGTTTAATGAGTTTAGGAGTGGATTTCGGAAGTTTTTAGTGCTGTCATCGTTATTTTTCTAGGTTTTTGACACCAGAATCAACTATTAAGTCGCTTATAGCAAAAGTATGCAACAGCCATATTGATAAGTATCACCCAACAAATAATTTCATGCCGGTGAGCAAAAGTGCTTATGGTCCCAAAGAATTTTACTGCGTCACTTTTGCGCAAATCGCGATTTGGGCCGCGGGTAAACTGGCAGGCGGGACTATCAGAACTTTTCCCCGCGGTGGGCCAGCGACTTGTGGGGAAAAGAAAACAAAACAAAAAACAAAAAACAAAAAACTACCGCTGTCGATTGTTGAGCTAGATCATCAACATCGGTCATTGAGGGCCAAGTAAAATGCGAGAAAAGAAACAACATTATTATAGCTACTAATTTGTAAATTGAATAAAAACATTCTCGGGAAATGAAGCTAAAATACACACGAAAGAAACAGCGGAACGTTTCGGAAATTTTTGGAATTTTTTTTTTCTTTCGTTTCGGAATTTTTGTAAAATTCGAGCACAGATTAATTGAATAGTTAATATTTTCAGCGCTTTTTTGGGATAGTTCGAACAGTTACGCACGCCTCCGCTTTGGTAAACTATAAAGGCCAAATAGAAATCAAAAGGCCAGGGGCATTGGCGCGGCGGGGCGTCCGATTTGGCAAAGTTCCTTTCTCCCATTCAAATACATTAGAAAGGTCGAAATGCCTGGTCATCGCCGATGACTGAAGCATTCGACTTTTTTGGTGAATTTAAATGGAGAAAATACATTGTTGCCAAATTTTACGCCTCTCCACTGGCCAGGGGGCTGATTCTGCTCTTTTGGGCGAGACGAACCGAGATAGCGGGAAATCGATCATTCCCATTCTTGAAGTCGTTCGAGTCGTTCATTTCTTGACTCATTTCTCGTTTCTTGTCGAATGACTCGAAATCTGTCTCATGACGCCGTTTAAACCGACGGGATTGCTCGATTCCCGCTGTCTCGTCTAGTCTCATCCAATAGAGCAGAATCAGCTCCTAGGGCTGAGATTCTTTCAATACACCCTTGCCGTAGGTGGGTGGAATCAACACTCTCTACAACCAATACCGTCTCTAAACATACCAAGCTGCTTCTTTGAGGTTAGGGTCGTCTTGGTTTACGTTCGCTTATTATGGAGAATGAAATATTGGTGAAATGCAAAATCGAGATTTATCCTCTCTAAACACGATTTTCAACTCTTTTACTGTTTCAGGGAAGTAACTAAGCCCTAAACTTTCATAACTGACGTACTTTTCCAATTTTGGTTGAACTTCATAAACCAACCAAATCCTCGATCACGCCATAAGCATTCCATAAGCTTACATATACCAAGACGAACCCTAACACCTTTTTTTCAAAAGAAGCAGCCGGGTATGAATAGAGGCGGTATTGCTACAACCCATCATTTATCTTCGGACAGGTGGGGGGTGGGGGGGGTCGTCGTTAGCGGTGCCCCCCACCCGGCCTCAAGTTTATTTATGTTTATTACTGGATTTTTTTCTTTTCATTCCCCCCCCCCCCCCACCAAATTTCAAAACGTTTTATACCATTTTCCTTAATGTAAAGATTTAGAACGAAAAAAGCCATTCCTATGTTCTTGGATGAACAAGAGAGGGAGATGGTTGAAAAATATCAGTGTCTTAGTGACGTTTCTGATCGTCCATGGAAACAGTAACGTGGATACATCTTGAGCTCTTTGAATCTTTGATTTTTATGCATGGAATTCTACGCGCTTACACAAACAGTCAAAAGCATAAGCTAAGAGTGCATCAGGATTCAATATTCGTCATATCCTTGCTATATCCTCTCGGCGATCTTAAATAACGGCAGGCCAAAGCATATCCTCCTATACAATCGGTATCAATTAAAATCGGCATCGGTAGCAATTAATGCCGACGCAGAAATTAGTAGGATGAAAAAAAAATATCTATTTCGTAAAAAAGCTCTGTGAAGCTTTGCCTTTTTTTCATTTTTTCGTAAAGCTCAATTTTTTTTTTTTTTTTTTTAGGGTTGCACTCTTTCCAACGCCCGCTGAACCGCTGTTTAGCATTTAAAATGCATTTTTTCCTAGTATTTTAGTTAAGTTTACTTGCCATTACATTTCTAGTTTTCAAAAAATATTCGTAGTCGTTTATAGAGAAATTTTAATTTAGGTGCCCACTAAGGGGCTCTTGAAAGCTTTTTACACAGACAAATTATACAGAATGTGTATCAAAAAAGGAGACAAGCTGATATTTTTTTTTTTTTTTTTTTTTTTTTTTGCAAATGGCCAATTTGCAAAAACGCTCAAATAAGTATCCAATATTTTCGGGGGGCTGATCTTTAGACGCATAAAAACTCGGGATTTTCCGTAGGGGGTAACTAGATTTTGTCAAATGACAAGGGGGGGGGGTCGAAAGATATATCATTCAAGGCGTCTACTTAAAAGAAAATTTATCGCAGAGACCGTAAGTTAATAGGACTTTCCATTAAAAAGTTAGGGGGATGAAAATTGCAAACAGACTTGTGTACCTCTATTTGTTTTCTCAGCTTAGTAAATACGCAGGAAAAAGTGATTGGCGGCAAATGAAAGGTAATTGTGAGGAGGAACTTTGCGCTGAATTTCAAAAGTATCCAAGACTCTTTCCAAAAGTACTGGGGGGGGGGCAAAGATTCTTCGGATTTGGTCGTACCTCTAACTTTAACTGTGACCATAAAAGACGTATGAAAGCGGACTTTTCAGAAAATAAATCTTGTACTTGTACGGAGAAACTTCGTGAGTAAGCTTTCAGTCCATCCTTTCACTAGCCGGAGTTAATTGGGGGGGGGGGGGTAATATGAGGAATGCTGACAGATCTTTAGTCCCCCTTAATTTTTGAGGGGAGGGGGGCTCGGATGGATACAAATAGATTTTTTGTGGTTGTTTGGGCTAAGCATCAAATATTATTTTTATAACAAACAAGTTTAATCATATTACGAATTAAAATTCTCTCAGTTGCGGCTTTGTTATCAGAATATACAATGGGGATCTTGCAAACTTTTGCAGTTTTGCTAAAGGGGATCGAAAAGTTGATTCTTGCATAAAAACCTGTAAAAATGACGATGAGTACATTAAAAAATAACGAAATTCACTCTCAGAATCGGGCTTAATGGCGGACAGACGCAGGTATCATGAGAGATTCCTATCTAAATTGAGACATATCTCTGTGCTCCAAAAGAGAAAGTGACATAATAGACAGGAATCTCCCATGATACCTGCATCAAACCGTCATTACCATCTTGCCGTTATAGTAGTTAAATGAGTTTGTTACTGAATTTTAGACTTTCTTAGTGTGATTTTCGTGATTTTTGCTGGTCTTTACATAAGATTTGACTATTTATTTGCTTATTATAGCAAAAGTTTGCAAGAGCCCCATTCCCGTTACTCATCAGAACCTCCCAGGACCCTAGGTATCGCTGCGGGTCGCGGAATTATATCTGCGGTAATATTGTAATTTTACAATGCATCAAATGGAATGTCAAAGTGACCACCGAATCGTACTAAATAGCACACCTTTAACTGCTTTTCTTTCGTTTATTTTTATATTTCCAATTTCCTCAAAATACCACCGAATTTAGCGTGTATTGTGTAAAGAAAAAATCGAATAGCAAACTAACTCGCAATTTCGTCAAAAGTGCGTCTTTATGTTTCCCCCATGTTAAGTTGTCGTATATGCGTGTTTTCGTATACAGCTGCGAAAGTTTCTTTTGAGATGTGTTCTTCATTTTAACAGTAAAGCTCATGGAAGTATATGAGAGGTGCCGAGGGGGCGGAGCTTGCGGGTGTGAAATGCTGTCTTGGTTCGCATACGACGAAAGGAGGCTGGGTTGATAAATGAGAATGTTGGGCTCATCTCCTCCGCAAATATATGAGAGGAGAAATAAATGCGAGAGGGGGGATTTCCAATTCTCCGATGTTTCCAATTTTACCCCTCCAAATGATAAACAAACATCATTTTCCTCTCTGATTATCCTTACACACTTACTATAGAGCGTAGCATATTCGCGGCGGTCGTGCCTAGTCGCGCACGGTCCAAACGTGGGGTTTGCAGGACATCGTTAAAAACCCAAGATCTGAGTTAAAAATCAGGTACTGCCCGTTAACAGGAAAACCGTCAAATTTACAAATTTTTACGATCAATTAGTTTTAATTTTTTATAGTCTAATTTTAAAAATTTTAATACTGAAACTTTTTATATGTCTTATAGAGAATTTGAGTATCCATCCCCATTGGGGTTATCTGCCCTAAGATAAAATTTCCGCCGCGCAACTTGTGGAGGGTTTTAAAAAAGTGGATTTAAAACCGCGCTGAGGTGATCAAGGGGTTCTTTGAGGATCCCCTCCCCCCCTTGATCATCAGAGTTTTGTGAAAAAATTAAAAATAAAAAAATTTTTTTGTTTTAGAAAGAAACTTTTTGCCCAAATTTTGAATTTTCCTTTCCGGAATTTTTCCCCCCCCCCCCCTTTGAAACCAAAATTTTCAAAAAAAACCCACCCGAACCCCCCCCCTCCCCCCCGAAAAATTCCTGGCTATTCTATTGGGACTGTATGCACCAGGTCGCTGTAATCCCTGTACTTCAAAACACGGGCAAAGGTGAGTCCAGGAGGGGCTTTCGGCATCATTACGTAGTTGATTTTAGTTCAAATGAATCAAAATGAGCTACCAAAGTGGTAAATTAATAATTTTGCGCTTTCCTTTAGTTGTTTCTGGGATTAAAGCGTTGCCAAATCTCCAATTTTTCGGCCGTTTTCTGCGATTTTTTAAATTTTCAAAAATTATGCAAATGTAAGATGACGTTTTAGGGGCACACATTGAACAATGAAAATATACGACCTTTTTCGCAGACAATTGCATGATCTAAAAAAATTATTCGGGCCTTTATTTTTCAAAATCCTCTGGTATTCGAAAAATTTCGAAAAAATATTTTTAGACCACATTTTTAGGATACATTCAGAAAAGCTGCAAACATTCTGGTGTTAAGCTTTTTTTGTGTGAAAGTGCACATCATAAGGAACGTGTATACCAAAATTCAGCTTTCAATTTTTTTCCCCCCAGTTCAAAACCTATTGGCCCTGGACGATCCGTCTTATTTACACACTAATTAAAGTGTCCTAGTCGTGCCTCAATTTAATTCACTTATCGTTCGATACAAGGTACTTTATTCGGTAAGTTTAGAAGTGACGATCACAAATCTACCAAGGCTCAAGCATATAGACCTGAAGTATACGGACCTTGGGCCAGCTAAATATGAGTCAATTTATGCTACGCCTGTAAACTATATTATCGGTTCCTTGTGCTTTTGTTTGGACGAAAAGTAACACCAGTTAAAATAAAGCAAAAACAAAAAACAAACAAAAAAAACAAAAAAAAAAAAAAAAAAAAAAAGGTATAGAACTAATAGATCAAATTGTATTCGGAAAATATCTCAATAATTTGATGGCAGTAAGCTGGTTTGTGTGAGATAAATCTGTTGCAGGAATGGAGCTGTTGCAAACTTTTGCTACAGGCTTATTAATAGTTGATAATGGGGTAATACCCAGTAAAAATGACGATTAGCGCACTAAAAAATCACGAAATCCACTTATAAACTCACAAAATGCTTTTAAACGCGAGACCGTAATGGCGGCCGGGGCCGCGGTTCGCATTGGGTTTCCCTATCTTCAATCAGCGCCATCTACACGAGGTAGTCTCGCAACACCACACAAGAAGAAGAAGAAGCATACAATTGCCATAAGAAAACCGCGGCCTTGGCCGCCATTACGGTCTCGCATTTAAAAGCATTTTGTGAGTTTAGGAGTGGATTTCGTGATTTTTTAGTGCGCTAATCGTTTTTTTTACAGGGTATTACCCCATAAGCAACTATTAATAAGCCTGTAGCAAAAGTTTGCAACAGCTCCATTGAAGGCATGATTTAAAAACCAATCATTCGCCTCTTGCCGAAAATGGAGACTAAAAATTAAATGCAATATTTGGACAAAATGAAGATATTTTCCTCTCCTCTCCTCTCCTCTCCTCTCCTCTCCTCTCCTCTCCTCTCCTCTCCTCTCCTCTCCTCTCCTCTCCTCTCCTCTCCTCTCCTCTCCTCTCCTCTCCTCTCCTCTCCTCTCCTCTCCTCTCCTCTCCTCTCCTCTCCTCTCCTCTCCTCTCCTCTCCTCTCCTCTTCTCCCACTACACAGACAAAATATAGGCTTGCCAAGAAAGAGAGAGGAACAATGAAAACCAGGTGAATTCAAAAAGCTCCTTCAATTTACAGTTTATGCAATACCAACACTTTTAAGTAGGAATAGTTAACTATCTGCCCCTCTTGCCATTAAAGTTACATTACGGTCGATGTGGTGTTCGTACAATACCCCGGCCCCCGGCCATAACACGGTATTTGAAAGCTATTTCTAGTTTTAGAATTTTGAATAGTTTTAGAGTTTTTCTCGTGCAATTTGAAAGAACGACCGTTTTGACTATTTACCGCTAAAACCAGAGATAAAATTACTGTCCTCTTTGGGTTCTTACCAATTAATACATCCTCGAAGATTTAGTTATGACTAAACTTTTGAAAAATTTAATTCAAAATTCTTTAAATGAATTTATGGTGTATTATAAGCCTCCGCATAGAAACTACGAGGGGCGTTCAACTTATAAGTTTCCCTATTTTTTATCTCTGACCCTAATGGTGCTAGAAAAATTTTATTTATACAGTTAAATTTGCCAAATCCTCAGCTTTCCAACGGTATTTTTGTTTTTGAAATTTGAGCAATTTTTGTAGGAGAAAAAGCTATATTTCTACACCCGTGTCGAAAAAGTCCCCGCCAACTTCTGAGTTGGGAAGTAAAAACTAACTTTGACACTTGGAATGAAGAACGCAAAACTTTAAAATAAAAGATACATTTTATTTTTGAAGTATTCCATTTTTACGACTTTTCCACATAATTTCCTTCCAGATTGATAAATTTTTCGAAGCGATGAACCAGCTTTTCAATAGCTTGGGCGAAAAACTCTCGGTGTCTAAGGACTTGAAAAAATTCATCACGGTATCCTTCAGGTGGTCATCTGACTGGAACTTTACGTGCGATACTTTTGCCGACAAAATGTGATTATAATGCATCTCATGATCATCTTGGATAAGATATCACGACAAAAATTGAGCGCAGCAACAGGTATGGAGCGATAACGGCTCATTTTCGTCGCTAATCAGACGAATGCTGTTGTTCGAAACAGGCGAATACTTTTTGCTGAAAAAGTTGGCGGGGGACTTTTTCGACACGGGTGTAGAAAAATAGCTTTTTCTCCTCCAAAAATTGCTCAAATTTCAAAAACAAAAATACCGTTAGAAAGCTGAAAATTTGGCGGATTTAACCGTATAAATAAAATTTTTCTAGCACCAATAGGGCCAGAGATAAAAAATAGGGAAACTTATAAGTTGAACGCCCCTCGTACTTTTACGATAAGTTTTTATGGTAGGTATTCAAGAGTTTATGCGGTAACATCATTAACATACATATATAATGCATGTTGTCAAGGGTCGCTCTGTTAGTGTCACTATCTGTCATTTTAATGCTTCTGATCATCTACTCCATTAGATTACGATATGAATACTCATTATCACCCCACATGCTCTGCATCCCTCGGTTCAATAAGCAAAACAATACCCTCAAATTTGATGGTTTAATTTCAAAGGCAATAGAGATGGCAATTGGTGATGCAAATTCTTTTTCAGTGAATTTATGTTTGGAAAACATTTCACGGCTGCATTGTTATCTCGTTTATATGAATTGGTTAATTTCTTATCTTAGGACGACTATATAATTCCCAATCCGATGACTCCATATTAAGGCCAGAAACCAAACTAAGTACCTATCGAAACTCAGCTCGTGATGTCATTTAAATCAATTTCTGGGTGATCTTTGTCAGGCTAGGAGAATCAAAAATCATATTCACTTCCTGTAACATTTCAATCTTTCAATTTGATACGATTACGTGATCGTATGCACGAGTATACGTTTGTAAAACTTGTCAGTGACCAAATATTAAAATACGTCGTAACTTTGCGTATATAAATAGTTTGCGAAAGAAAACACGCCTCAGCCATGTTGCAAAAACAGAGCTTTTTAATTTCCTCTTCGCGTGGTATTATATCAAGGCCAATTTCCCTAAGGAAAAGTTGTATGGTGACGCGAAGAATAAACGGTTGTAGTAAAGTTTCAATTCAGCACTTTTTGAAAGATACAAAGATTTCAGAGTGCACGCACGGCATGCAAGCGATAAGAGCAATTGAGACAAGTCACAGGGCTAGCAACGGGAGAGAAGGGAAGCAAAGGGGGGAATATCTTAGTTGCCGACTGCAGAGTTGGAAAAATTGCTATCAATATTTCTTGAGATTTTAATTTCCTTGACTTTCTGGGGGTAAAAGGCTCAAAAACTCTGGTTTCTAGTCACAGTTCTTACCAATTATAAGTTTGGAGCTTTCCGCACTTATCGAATAATCTTTGATTCTTTGATGTGAATTCATGACTGCTCGACTTGACAACCGCGGCTTAGGTTGTAGCAGAGGCAATCAAACTGCTGCGAGATAAACTAATAAACTTTGTAACATTGTAGAATATTTAGCAAGGTCCTGACACAAACGTAAGGCCGCACCGCACCGTGATGCGCCACATCACACAGCGCGATAGAATTTACTGTTGATTTTTTTCATCCTCAAAAAGTTGCAGCGTTTTGCTTTTTAAAAGTTTATTTTTGATCTCCTCAAACCAGAATTTGACTTATTAAATGCTGTGAAATTTATGCTTTGACAGATTTACTAGTTTCGTATTAAGATAATGTCAACAGGAAAAATAAGAAATAGTAAATTCAAACGAACCGATGCACACATGATGAATAATATATTGAACAATAAACAAAAGGTTCAGATCTTTTCAATAGATTATTACCTACCATGTGTGCTATTGTTTGTTTAAACCAGTGGCGTTCCGTCCATGTTACCTTTGACACCTAAGGTGCCGGTTGAAAAATTGTGAGTGCAAAGATTTGTTACATTTTCAAAAAGCTTCGAAAAATATCGAAGAGGGTCAATAGAATTGCCAGTAGTGCGACACGCAGAAAGGAGAGACTGGCATAGACTTGCTCACTCGCACGCTTGACAAATTGAACCAAACGTGACTAAGCGTGACTAAGCGTGACTAAGCGTGACGAACCGTTACGAAGTGTTACGAAGCGTTTGAAGCGTACGATGCGAACGAAGCGTTTGGGAAATGTAACGAAGCGTTCGATGTACCGATGTGTGACGATGCGTGACTAAATTGAGGACGGTTAAACGTTTAAATCCCTTTACACAATTTTGACCGTTTCAGGAAAATTAGAATTGACTTTCGACAAATTTGAAATCCAAAATTATTTCCTGACAAATTTTCGAGAACGTATAATCCCTAAAAGCTTGTTAGTAGAAAAGCGTGAAAAACGTTTACATTTACGGTCACCATGGTTGACGGCACGCTACTGCACAAAGTCAAGAATACGCGACAATTTGAAAAATTGCACGAAAATGTAGCTAAAGTAAAACTATTAGACCCGTGTTTCTCACTTTTGCCAATGGGCCTTCCTAAAGCGTCAGGAATTTTTTGAAAGTTGCCGAAATTCACGTAAATATTCGGAACGCTCTCCGCTCGGGTTTTTTCGTGAATTTCGGCAACTTTCAAAAAGTTCCTGACGCTTTAGGAGGGCCCATTGGCAAAAAGTGAGAAACACGGGTCTAATAGTTTTACTTTAGCTACATTTTCGTGCAATTGTTTTCAAAATCGGAGGCGGCGACTTCTGAGCCTCCCCTTGTAAGCTGAGAGACGGTAGAAACGTCTTCTAATCCAGCTTTTCACAATTTTGACCGTTTTCCGAAAAAATTAGCTGTTCGAAAACTTTCGACAAATTTGACCGTCCAAGAATTATTTTCCTGACAAATTTTCGAGAACGTATATTATCCCTTAAAACGCTTGTTTAGTAGAAAATTTTGCACACAACGTTTTTA
The DNA here is from genome assembly GCA_011764245.1 of Trialeurodes vaporariorum. Classification (NCBI taxonomy): domain Eukaryota; kingdom Metazoa; phylum Arthropoda; class Insecta; order Hemiptera; family Aleyrodidae; genus Trialeurodes; species Trialeurodes vaporariorum. Next base: position 32,697,950 of record VMOF01000002.1, on the reverse strand, counting down.
CATTTACGGTAACACTCATGGTTTTGTCACGGCACGCTACTGCACACATAATGAATAATATGTTGAACAATAAACGAAAGATTCAGATCTTTGATCTTTTTCAATTTCAATAGATTATTACCTACCATGCGTGCTATGGTTTGTTTAAACTTATTATTATATTATGAATAAGCTCACGCAATATGCATTTTAATCTTCTAAAATCACCCATAAAAGTAAAAAAATAGCCTCATTGAAAACTTTGCATTCTTTATCATTGACAGCTCCATATAATTCCTCAAAGCTGTGCACCCCCTCCCCCCCCCGCACCGTTGATAGCAATGCTTTCAGTGTAAAGAGGTAAACCAATACCACAACATGGCATTCGGTAATCCTTTCTCCACCGGTACACCGTTTTGCAATTTGAAATGGATCGATTTGATGCTACCTTTTTGCGAACCAATATTTTTTCCAATGGTAACACGAACCATTTGGTGAGGATGTTACGACTCGGATCGCAGCCATTTTTAATCCAAAAAAAAAGAAAAAAAAAGAAAAAAAAAAAAAAAAAAACACACGGCACGTTTGAACCCAGTGCAACCACAAAGGCACAAGACAGCAATCGGTTTTTTGCGTGTTTTCCAGCATTTTACCTCGTTTCACTTTATTTTTTTTTTTTTTTTATTTATTTTTTATGTCATAAGTCGCTGCTGGTTTCTTTACTGCCTTGTTCCTTTGATATTTAGATAGATAGCTCGTCAATTGAAATTCATTCTTAATATACAATCTCGCAAGGCGATACGACGGCTTCCAGACTTCCAATCCAATCTCACCGATTTGAAATACTTCGACGTCATTTTATGCTTTCTTAAAAAGTGATATAATATAGGTAACAGAATTTCTATAATAGAACATTTCTGATGAGTTACCCAACGTGGAGAATTGACAACGCTGCATGGTCCACATTTTAAAAAAGATCACCGTAGTATGAGAGAGATAATGAAGTACTCGGCCCAGACTGCTGATCCTTGCACAGAATGCTCACTATGTCCAGTGTTGCCAGATTGGGGTGAAAAAGCCGTATGTTTTCCATTGATTTAAATGGGGACGATACGGCTTTTTACCCTCGCTCTGGCAACACTGACTATGCTACAACAATCGCCGCAACTACAAAAAATCAACTGCGCAAAAATGCATCTTTTATCAGAGCGAAAATCATTCGCTGGATTCCCGCTAAATTTCGCGCGACGTTTTCCAGGAAGCTAAAATTGCTATCCAGTCTCGAAGCTGAAATTGTTTACCACACAAGTGCTAACTAAGCTGAAACGCGATTCTATTTCGAGAGTCATTGTGATCAAGTCAGCCTCCCCCACTTTTTGTCAAGCCTAAAAATCCCCCATTTTTTCCAAGCCCTAAGAACCCCCCCCCCTCACTTTTTTTCTGCATGAAACACCGTTGCGGCAACAGTGGCTTGAATCAAAAGAATCCAGTTTCCAACATGGAGCATAAACATTTCTCTACATTTGCGTTTGCTTCCAAGTCCTTAAAATGTTAACTACAAACGAGCAACAAAAAAAAAAAAAAAAAAAAAAAAATCACAATTTTTCGATAGCCTACTTAGTTTTGACGTCTTATTGGCTACGTTTATGTGCGTAAATAATCTATTTTTCGGTGTATAATTTATGGATAGTGATGGATAAAAATCTCATGCATCGATTGAAAGTTAGCATGTTTTTTTCCCCTGTGAATATTTTTCACATTTCTGTTTTGCACTGACTGTTCTTGAGGAAGAGAAGGGATCAGGTATCATAGGAGATTCCTGTCTAATTTGTCACTTTTCTCTACAGAAACACATCAAAGGTATGTCTCAAATTAGATAGGAATCTTCAATCTCCCATGATACCTGCGTCTCTCCGCCATGAAGCCCGATTTTGAGAGAAAATGTCGTGATTTCGCAATGCACTTAATGTCATTTTTACAGGTTTTTATACAAGAATCAACTCTTCAATCCCCTGTAGCAAAAGTTTGCAAGAGCCCCATTCTCAAACCAAGGCTATCTCGAAGATTTTTTCCCCCCATAAAGTCTCTGAAATGCCCCCTAAAGCACTAAGATTTCACGGTTTACAATGTAATTTGACTTATTAATGCACGTTGCGTCTTCTCAAAATGAAGGCGCCTCGTCATTTTTATTCCATAATATTAAATTATTAATTCCTCGCTTTTTACTCCTTGCCAGCCTATTTGCTCAAAAGCTCTCGCTCCTCAAAGTTTTTCAATATTTCGATATCTTGATTAATTGAAATGATCGATAGGTACTCGTTAATCATCTACATTCAATGCACAAAAATGGAAATGCACAGGAGCACATCAATATTCATCATGATATAGGACATCATTTGATCCATTGGCTCTAAATGGATAACCCTAACATATATGTTGTTGTTGATCTCAACGTCCCGAAATCCACTTGCAGAGTGATTTTTTTATCATTATTATTATTATTAAATCCAACTGATCAGTTTCAAAACACTATGCTCCTAGTGAAATAATTTTAAAAGTGAATCATTTTTTCGTTATTTGTTTCTTTTAAGAAGTAAAATGTTGAGGACTTGAGACGTGAATTTCGATTTGTGAAAAATCTTCTCTGGTACTGGAACGCTAATATTAGTACAATTGAGGGAAGCTTTGTAAAGGTTAGAGTGAGACCACGGAGTTTTGTAATCAACACTTTTGCCTTTTTCAGGCTATCGGAGATCGCACGATTATACTGTTATAATTTCATTGCTGATTACTCAAAAATGGCGTCTCAGAGCTCACGGATGGATTATATAAATTGATGAGTCAGAGATAAAATTGGTCATCGATATTATTAGAAAAGCGCCAGGCCGAAAATCGATCAGAGAGGAGCGGAAGTGGGGTATAAAATTTAGGCCCTGCTCAGTTTGTCCGAGAGGGGTTCATTTCCCTTTACTTTGACTAGCCCTGTTATACAACGCTCAATTGGATCAGGTGCGTAATTCAAAGGCCTATATAGATTCCAAGAGTGGAGGGAGTGTCGCCTCTGATGCTGCAAAATGACCTCGTGATTAGAAGTTAATTGATCTGAGATTCGTTTACCTGGAGCAGGGTTCTTTTAAGTCAAATCGCGCGGCGCGGAGCGGCTTAGCCCAATGCGTCTCCACGTCTAATTAATCAGCTAAGAGCGACAGGGTTGCCAAACAGTCGATCGTGGACTGAGGATTAATCTAGGTTTTCTTTCATTTGAACCGATGCTAAAGTATTTATTGAAGCTCTATTAGACTCTATTCTTTTCCATAGATAGCTAGACTCATAGAAGAGAAATAGGGGTCACATGGCCGATGTGAGACTGTTTTAAGAAGTGGGAAATTCAAAATTGACCAGTCAGGTGTCTTGATGCTTCGTCCGTAAAACAGTCTGTTTCAACAAGCGGGAGGGATTCAAATACGTCTGTTGCAAACTTTATTTGTAATATAGCGTTATGAAGGGTCGATTCCTGAATAGAATTGCATGAAAATCACATTACAAAAGTCCCAAAACCCATTCTCAAAAATTCAATAAATGCGTTAAAAAAAACAAAGATGGCGGTCGAATGAAGGAGGGTCACAATGGAAAAGTCCCGTCTAATTGCACTTCCCTCTGTGATGAAAGACTATTCTCAGCATAGAAAGTTGCGATTTGATGGGGCTACACCATTGTGACTGCACTTGATTAAATGCATGTATTGAGTTTGTGAGTGGGTTTTGAGGCTTATTAATGCTTCCTATGTGATTTTCGAGTGATTAAACAGGGAAATTTTCCCTCCATAACGCTGTAGCAAAAGTTTGCAAAAGACCCATTGCACTGAAGTGGAGGACACAACTCAAGCACTCGGTTACGCCGACCGTGGTATAAGCTCCTTGCAATACATAAGCACCGCCAGAAGGGCTGGGGGCCCTATTTTCTAAGATTGGCGGGGTTGAAGGGGCTATTTAAGGACCTGATTCTAAGAAAAGAACCTTGGACCAAAAACAATAATACAGTGATTTGCGCGCTCCAAAAACCGCCAAATGGGGCTGTTGCACACTTTTGCTACAGACGATCTTAGGGTCAATTCAGATGTAAAAACCTCCGACAAAAACAATGGTAGCACTAAAAACTTGCAAAATCCTCTCCTAACTTCATAAAATGATTTTAATTGCGCGACCGCAACGACGATGTTGGGCACTAATAATGGGAGACTCCTATCTATGAATACTGTCACTCCATCAAAAAGTGGCCAACATAAGTGACGACTTTCCTTTGGCACCGTGTCACCAGGTGTCACGGTACCATTAAACGGCTGTTAATCACTTCTCTGTTGATTAGTTACTCTGTGAATCTTCCTTCCCAGCATAGAAAGGGTGACGAAATTAAGATGGGAATCTCCCGTTATTAATGCACAACATCGCGCCATTACCAACGAGCAGATAATAGCATTTTAGAAGTTTAGGGGTGGATTTCGTATGTTTTTACTGCTACCATCGTCATTTTTTGAAGGTTTTTACATCTGAATCAACCCTTAAATCACCTACAGCAAAAACGTGCGAAAGACCCATCATATATGCGTACCCCCAAAAACCGGTGAGTTCCTTTTTTGTAACGGGTTTTGGTAAAAATTTGATGATCAAAACAAAGGTTTTCAATTTTTGATTTGTTAGCTTCCCCCCCCCTTCTTTTTTACCCGCATGCCGCCCATTATGGGCGGATCCAAAAATTTGACAACTACGCATTCTTCCCATTTGAACGTATGAGAAACAATCGATTCCTAAGGGGGCCATGGTCCTTTCACTAATCGATTGTTTCTCATACATTTAAATGGTAACAATCCACAGTTGCCATATTGTTAAATACGCCAGTGCCACCCATGTTGCAATCTGTAGGATTTTTTTTTTTTTCTGATTGAAAAAGAGCAAGAGTCGGTGTTTTCACTGTTCTTAAGAAAGCTGACAACATAATGCTGAAAACCGGAGAAAAGACTAACCACAAATTCGCTCGAATAGCATGCTTTTGCGGCGTGGAAGTAGGAAGTGACCATTCGGTGATCACGTGATCCACCTACAAGGTTATAACACCGTCAAAAAATGATTGGGGGGTTTAACAACGTTGGCATACCTTGTCGTTACGGTTACGAAAGCATGAGCGCATGAGCTTATGAGCTACACCCAGCTGTATCTATTGAAGTGCACATTTCGGGAGCCTTTGAACCGTAACCACTGTAAACCGTTCATCATCCAACAATCGCAGCATGGAACGACGACGCGGGGAGGCGCCCGATACCCGCTCACACCGCCGCGAGGTCGCGTCCACTATATCCACACTGCGCAAAATACAGCGATATCGTCTTTAGCTGGACATGGTAACTAATTTTAAAGCAATCTAATCATCGGAAATCAATGACCAGAAGCATGATAGATTTGAACTGTGAGCAAAATTAATTGGAACTAATTGATCTTTCGGGAAAGAAATCGATTAACGATCATGAACGTGTTCTCAATATATCTTTACATCATACCGATCGGTTAAAATATAGGGAAAAGTTTGCTTAAATGTGTGGGTGGTCAACCTCTCTCAAGCCCAGGGCACTATAGTCTAGACTGAGATCGTTAAAAAGAGGGCAAATATTAGAAAGTAAATTTCGCATCAATTTATCTTTTGTAAACTTGTAAGATCAATTTTAATTACAGAAAACACTTAAGCAAGTAATTTAACTTTAGAACTGTCACTGAAATGTTTTAAATTGCGCTTAAAAGGTCGATAACGATGATTTTTGTTGAACTTTGTTCGCTGATTTTTGACCAATTTTTTTCATGGGCATTTTCCAGCTCACCTTTCCGAGAATAATTGGATGACAAATGCTGAATGCTGAATGTAGATGTAAGTGAAACAGAAAGGAACCGAGTTCTATCGATAGAAGACATACGACTTGTGCAATGAAATATTTTCTGCGTAGTCCAATGATCATTTTATTTTACAACGGCCGGCTCTTTGATAACTTTAAGTGTTCTTAAATGTGTCCGTGGGAAAAAAAGCTTGGGAAAAATCGCTAGTTTGTAAGTATATGAGAGACTGATATGACCTTAAAAGGATCCCAATTTTTTCATCCATTTTTTTTTTTTTTTTTTTTTTTTTTTTTTTGTGCCACGATCGCGATAATTTGTGAGATTATAAATGAAACCTCTTTCTTTCTCTACTAAATTTGTCCTCTCGCATTCTTTTATATATTTTTGACCTCTATCAACTCTTTGTCATCTGGAAAATGTGTTGGCTTCGACTCTCTTCCAGCCAAAATGGTTATAGAAATCCAAAATTCATAAAAAGATAGCTTTGTATCCTCAAGATTATAACTGTTCAGACTTTTCGGGAAGAAATTCTCAAAGAGCGGAGGTGTGAGATTTGAATTTAACATTTAGTTACTGAATTAAATGCCTTAAAATAGATCGACAACACTCTCTTACAAACCGGAACACCATTAGGTAACTGAGAATATTATGTAACAGCGTCGCATCGAAAAGTGTTAGGATATCAATCTAAATTGAAACGCGTTGAATGGAAAATGGGGGGGGGGGGTGTACACAAATTACTCCATTAAATGAAAGTGACAATCAATAACATTCAGTATTCCACTATAATATCAAGGTAGTATTTTTGCTTCTATTTTTCGGATGTTCTACCATTGAGTTGTATCAAAGTATCAAATAGGAAAGGGGTGTAGGCCCGGGCCCCGGGTCACCGAAAAATCAATCGGCATACCTATATCGATGAAGTTGAAATGTAGGTATTTCTTTTAATGTATCGATGCATTTGTGCGATATCAATATCAAATATTGATCTGGAGTACAAAGGTATGATAGTTGATACTCTGCGCGGAATATCCGCCAGGTCTTCACTAAAATGCGCATATTTAGATTCTTTTCGTCACAGCTTGGCTGCAAATAGGTCAGTTCCTAAAATTTTGCCATGAACACTAAATAGTATAAATGATTTCTCAATCAAATCATGCTAGAAAATTGAAGAGGACAGAGAGGAATCTACTCAATAACTCGGGGAACATGTTTAAATAGGAGAGTGATGGCCTTTTATAGTACGTGCATGTTACAATTAATAGACCGATTTAGTGATAATGGATCACGATCAAAATGGGGCTCTTGCAAACTTTTGCTTTAAGCAAATAAATAGTCCAATCTGATGTAAAGACCAGCGGAAATCACGAAAATCACTCTAAGAAAGTCTAAAATTCAGTAATTAAGTCACATAACTGCTATAACGGCAAGATCATAATGGCGGTTCGACGCAGGTATCATAGGAGATTCCTGTCTATTATGTCACTTTCTCTGCGGAAACACAGAGATTTGTCTCAAATTAGATAGGAATCTCACATGATACCTGCGTCTCTCCGCCATTAAGCCCGATTCTGAGAGTGAATTTTGTGATTTTTTTGTGTACTCATCGTCATTTTTACAGGCTTTTATGCAAGAATCAACTCTTCAAACCCCCATGACAAAAGTTTGCAAGAGTCCCATTGGATCCAAACAAATGTTCTATCTCGCTCACTCTCGTGGAGTTATTCATCAGAAATTAGATCCAAATTTTCGAATGCAAATTCATGCTAGTAAACAAACAACTGTCTAAAATTAAGTATAATCGTATTCATCGTATCGAAGCTTGCTCGATGCATAAACGAGTGTTGTGATAGTGGTGCCGATGAGCCCATATCCTGTGGAATTCTGTGCCCAAAAGAAACTGTGAGTGAGACGAGGACAAAAAATAGGCCTTTCTTCGATATAACTGTGATTGTAAATTAATGCGTGATGTTTCAAAAATGCTGTTGAAGCGTAATCATACTCTAATTTAAGATAGGCATGGAATCCAATGGTGTAATGAAATCTGAGAGAACCAGTTGTTTACTTTAGCACGAATTTAGTGGCGTAACGTGCAATTTGAAAACGTTGCAGATCATCCATTTAAACCCGTGAGAAAGATCGAATCATCGGATGTTCGGCGAACACCTTCGCATTCGAGCTTTTACATGGGTTTAGATGGGCACAGTACTATACGTTTTCCAAATTGCTCGCCACGCCACTACATGAATTCGCTGTTGAAAATTCGGATCCGATTTCTGAAGAGAAACCGTGTGAGAGCAAGTGAGACAGGATATTCGTTTGGATCCAAATGATCCAATTATTTTCCTAATGTAGCTCTAAATAGGACTTTCTAGTATACCTGTTGTTCTTTCTGAATACATATAAGGGTCATTATTTTGTAAAGGGTGGGACATTCAGACGACTTTGAAGTAATTTTTTTCAACTTTTTAATAATTTAAATGAAAAAACTATCCCACCAACAGAAAGGTCTTAACTTCTAGATAGTGAATGGGATTTTCAAAATTTAAAAAAAGTCTATCCAAAGCTGAGGAAAGAGCAAAATAAGGGTGTAACGGGAGGGACAGAAAATGGACAAGGTTTTTAAATCACTTCTGAAAAAGTTGAAACTCTGTGAGTTTTGAAGAGATAAAAATTTGGAAAAATTATATGTCAAAAAGGTGCGAGGTTATAAGCTTTGATCCTACATAAAGTTTTTTTTTTCATTTACTAAATTATTTTTCTCTAAAAAAATTAAAAAGTAGCGTACCGGGTGGGACAGCTAGGTTTTGTAACGTGTAGGACACGTGTGATTTGGCCATTGAAAATACACATCAAACCTCTGCTGTAACATCAACACGTTTGACCTTATTATATATTTTAGATAATATTTTCGTCTCTGGTTGCATTTTAATGCAAAACAAGACTGCTAGACTAATTTTTAAATTTAAATTTTTGCATATCATGTCCACTTTACTATAGAATGACCCGCATAATTACTTACATATAGTTGTTACTCCGAGCTGTCAAAGGTAGTTGGAGGACTCGGAGGTCCTCGGAGAAAGCGACAGATGAGATTTTATTATCTTCCTGTTGTAACGTATGCTAAGTCATCATTTCGGCTCCGGTTTTTAAGGGCATTTTCTAACAATAGGCGAAAGAAATTTGGAGCTTCCTCCGATTTTCTTGAACTAGCATGGATAATTTTACCTAGAACTGCTGTTCCATTTCTTTGTATAGCGAAAGCTTGCAACAGACCCATTTAGCCAGCATTAGTGATCCTTGGTTTTGCTGCACGTATTGTTAGCCCATCGATTCAAAGTCTATTTTGTTATAGAATTTTTTTGTTTCAAAGGTGTTACATATTTTCGAGGTGATGGCATGTGATTGTGAGCAAATAGTCATAATATAATAAATCGTTTTGATAAATAAAAACAATGGAGCGCCTAATACTTTGTAAGATTAGCCGACACCCGGCAGGCGACAAGGAAGTGCAAAGTGCAACAGCGCATTAGACCCGTGCATCAATCGAGTTATATCGGGAATAATCTAAAAGTCGAAAATAGACCAGAGGTATTTTATCTCAAAATATGACATCGCATAATTATCTATATTGTATACCTCTCACCATCTCCCTTCATGATCAGTAAAACAATAAGCATGTAATTATTATTATTATTATACACTATAATACATTGCTGAGCTTAAGACCCGATACTTATACTTAGAATCTCAGATGCAAAAAGTTAATTTTAATAACCGGATCGAGTAAAGTTTAAAACCTGATCCAGGTTAACATGCTGGTTATGCATTTTATTATGTCCCCAACCTATTTTTGTTCAGTGACGTCGAGTCTCGTTGACAAACAATTATCACAGCAATTCTGACCAGTTGGAATGCATGTGAGTTTTTTAGAATTTCCGTTGCTATATTTTTCTATACCGGGTGTTCATTAAAATAATTTCCACTCGACTTTCTTTGGTTACGGTTTCGAAGTAATTGTTTTGAGAAAATTGTATTATTTTTTTCTGATGATATTTGCATGCGCTGTACAGCATTTTAGGCCCATAGTTATTTAAATTTGAACCATTTAAAAAGGAGTTACGGATTTTTGAAAATGGGTCCATTTCGAACTTCAAGCTTCGATGTATCAAAAACTAGAAGCGATGCTGACTTCTAGTTTTGGTTAAAAGTCTTAGAATTGTATTCTATTTCCATCTATCAAATAAAAAATGGGGGGGTCCCTATTTGAAGTTTTGGATTTAGGGGGTGCGTACCCCCGTGGGGGGGGGAGATCCGAAATCGGTGACCTCCTTCCATGGAAGGTGTCGTAACCGAAAAATGTCGAGTGGAAACTGTTTTGATGAACACCCTGTATAGTGTACAGTACATTGCGATCATCGCGCGAGGTAGGTATTCGTGAGAAGAAGTCGCCTTTTTACAAGCTTATTTTTGCGAATGCTCTGGCCTGCGTTTTTGACCCCACGGAGTTGTTGGAAACTAGCAAGGATCAGGTGCATCTCTGAACCCCACTTTACTTGCGGGGCACAGAAAAACCCCCAGCGATTACTATACTAGACGCACTATGTATCACTCAGATGAGCACTGAAGAGCGTCAAATTGGGTCAGAATAAAGTACACAATCGGTTGATCGGATTACCATAATCTACCATAGATCAGCCGCAAAAATATGCTTGCAGACTGCGGTGGCTTAGTGGTGAAGAGGACGTGGTAGTGTTATTCGGTATTCTAGGCCATTCATGCCGAATACTGGCTCAGCGTTGCATCCTATTTTTGCTTTTTCAGTAATTTTTAAACTTATGGACGGACATTTGCAGCTATTTGGGAGGGCTGGAAGGGCTCGTTTCACCCCCCCCCCCCTTAATTGATGCTCTGACCAATTATGGCTAACCTGAAGTTAGAATTAACGTTTATTGGGTGAAATTTTCAGTAATTGTCAGTGTAGTTTGAAACATTTTTAGGTGATGAGCGTGAAATTTGCGGTGAAATGGCCGCCATTTTGCTTTTGACCCCCTTGGAGGCCGTAAAATGGTTGATGTGGTCACGAGAGAGCATCATACCCGTGGTAAATTTTACGAGGGACACACATTTTTACATTAAATTGCCGAAAAAATGATGTTTGAAATTAAATTGTGAGATAACTGAGGATAGGTCGTCCGAACGGCCGCCATTTTGGTTTTTAGGCTCTAGTGGTATCGATTTCTGGACTTAGACACCACCAAAAATCGGACTCTACGCATCAAGACGAAGATAATTCGACCACTCCCACACTTTCTTCACGAAGCATCCCACGGATGCACATTTGCCACCGTACTACAGGTCAAATTCACTAATTTCAGGTACCATTTTCTCAGTAAGTTTTCATAGCAATATACTGATTATGAACGATCGTATCGTGATTCCATTTATCCGAGTACGTGTTATTCTTATGGGTGGTGTCATTCCGATAGAAATCCTTCCATCTCTGCAAAAATTCCCCAATGACTCCGGAGCTATCGGCGAATTTTCGCAGAGATGGAAGGGTTTCTATCGGAATGACACCACACATAAGAATAACACGTACTTAATCATGGACTCGATGGCATTACAATATTATCGTTCATAAAAGTGGCGTGGAGCGTGCAATGTGGCAATGTTGTAATGTGTCCATTTAAACCCATGAAAATTATCGAACTATTGGGTGATCGGTGAACAGGGGTTCACCGATCACCCGACTAATACAAAGGCTGTCCCAAAACAACTGTCAGTTGGTCTGTATTTTGGAAACTATTAAACATATCTAAATGCGGTTTGTGTGAGATTTGGCTCATACTATTAGCTTTCCAACGAGCCCTAGAGTTTCCAATTAGCCTAGCTATTTGGTTGAAAATTCGCCGAGTTAAAGCAATTTTTTGGGAGTGTGTAAAAAATAACCCTACGAGATTTTTGAGCCCAAAATAGCTTAATTTCTCAACTTAACAATTTCATCTTAGAGATTTGTTGGTACTTTTAAATCTGAGGATAGCATACCTTTACAGTAGTAGGTGATAATTGAGGACTATAATCACTCCTCATCTGAAGATTCATCATCCCGATCTTTTTCGAAGTAGTCGCCATTGACTAGGGCTCGTTGGAAAGCTAATAGTATGAGCTATAATCGCACACAAACTACATTTCGATATGTTTAATAGTTTCCAAAATACAGACTAACTGACAGTTGTTTTGGGACAGCCTATGTATATTCGACTTTTTACATGGGTTTAAATGGACATATTACAACGTTGCCAAATTGCACGCTACGCCGCGCCGCGCCACTGGTTCATATAATCAGCGTAATAATCAGCCTGCAGAGCAGTCTTTTTGTGCGTCACAGTCACGCTGCTTAACTGGACTATGTATAACCTTTGCAATAACCGGCGGAATCATCACTGAATTAAGCGCCTTCTGTGGGTCCATGATACTTACAATGTGATTTTACGAGATTTCAGTGAGGAATCGACCCTTTGTAACGCTGTCGCAAAATCTTGAGACGGGTCCATTTTTTTAACACCCCTTGCAGTATGTCGAATGTAACTAAAAGTGTCCTAATCCTAACCAGTGATTTCACTGGACGCCAATGAATTCCTGGATAATATGGACTACATGCCATTGGCCGCCAATGAAAAACTTTTACTAATAAAGATCCGCCAGTAGAGACAAAAATTGGGACCCAACGCAACGCCTGCCAGAGGTGTCCAATTTTCCAGCTCAATTTCGGTCGCATGACTCATCGAAATAACAGCCAACATATCGCCTACTGTTGAGTGATGGGCATACGTTATAAGATTTGATTTCCTCGTAGTTTAATTAAATTGCGTATTTTAGACAGAATGGTGGTTGCTGATAAATTATTTCAAAATAGCACGCATTAATTAATTGTAAGGTTGACTTCAAAGCGTAATTTCAGGTAGATTTCGGTTGGAGCAACGCTCACCGCACTTAAAGCCGGGTCCACACCTGAGCATTTCGCTGCACCGCACGGCGTATCGTACATCATTCGCCCGAATGCGCGCCAATGTGGACGTCGCGCCGCACCGAATGAGCCGTACTTGGTCGTCGAAATAAAAAAAATCTCCGCAAAGCCCACACCGCATGAGTATGCGGGCGAATGCTCATGCGCCGTGCGGTGCGCCGAAATGCTCAGGTGTGGACCCGGCTTAACAGAAGGTGACTGCGAAGGTGAAGGTGTTTTGTTGGGCCCCTGCGAACAAAAATGAACCTTCCTCTTTAAATGCCTCGCTTTCTTAACACGGGAAGCATAGCATGTGTACTGGGTCTCGGTTTTTTTTTTTTTGTATCTGCAATTCACATAAGAGCTCGTGTTTAAAAATATGTTTGCTCGCTCTGTTTTACCTACTTGCATCTGCCGTAGAGTATCTTAATTTTCTTAGTCACTACACCCGCAAAAGATCCTTTTTTCCAATCGAAAAGTATCATGCTCCCCAAGACAATAATTATATAACAATTTCCGGTGAAATCTCCTCTCATTCTAGAGAAGAACATGTGTAAAGCATGAGCGTTGCTATTTAAACGATTTTAATAAATTTACATTACCTAACTATAGTTCAAAGTCCACCGTGAACTGCATATAAGCGCCTAGGTACAAATTTCAAAATCTTAGATTCATTTTGCTTACTGCGCAGAGTGGCTGAGAATTTTCCTTTCAGTCAGTATGCACTATACATTCCTCATTATAACTATGTATAATTATAATAAAAAATAATAAATAAAGCAAAAAGTCGTTCACGTGAAAGGAGGAATGTAATTGATAATCTTAAATTACTTCCCCACACCTAGATAAATCGATCATACGTTCTGAAAGCCGCTCGCAAGTTCGCTCAATTGATTTTTCTTTTTCTTTAGCGTTAGTGAGACAGCCAGGCAAAAAATAATCGAACTTTAACAATTTTTTCAACCCCACTTTCTCTTTCTAACCTTACCTATAAAGCAAGGAACCGTTACATATCAGGAACAAGACCCCGAGGCTCTCTTTATTGACCCAGGGTTCTCAAATGTCCATCGAATGTTTGCCCGTCCAAAATGTCCCGAGTTAGTTAAACGCAAGTTTAATTGATTCTTTGCCAGTCGTGAAAGTTAATTAATTGGAGCAATCAGATCTACTGAATAGTTTCACGTATCTAAATGTATACTCTGATTACTCTAATGCGTTCATCTTTAAAGTAGGCTGCAAAGTTCTGATTTATACAATAGGTACCTACTATAACCTGCAAAAGAAGGTCCCTTGATTGAAATTGTTCATGTCGAATATTTCTATTATTTTTAATAGATTAAATTAGATAGATTTTTTTTATTTTTTTTTTTTTTCTATTTTTTTTTTTTTTTTTTTATCCGATTTTTCAATACATATATTTAAGTGGCGTTTCACCCGATTCTTAATCACTTTAAAGCCACAGAATTATTTAAAAATTGAATGCATTATTCAAAAAAAGGTTATCGGCCGTGGTTTCGCAGATTTAAACCCGACACCCCCCTTCATTAGACCAAACTTAAAAAAATAAAAACAAAAAACAAAAAAATAAAAAAATAAAAAAAAATAATCATAATTGAACTCCTGTGGTAGTTTTTTTTTTATTTATTTATTTTTTTTATTTTTTATTTTTTTTATCATCAATCATGTCGATTATTTTTGACACGCTTCAAGGGAAGGATGTGTTTAGTTGTCGCAGTGTACGCTTAGGGAACACTCGGAGCGCTTGATTAGAATGGCGCCAACTTTGAAAAACCATAACTCCACAGCCGATAATTTCTCCAGCATGCGGTTTGCGTGATTTTGTAACAATTTGAGTCTCTTTTTAACACGATAATAATATGTTATGATTTATGAAGATCTCTTTTATCTATACATTTAAAAAAGAAAAAAAAAATCGATTTTCCAAAAATCACAAAAATAACCACATGTTGGGCAAAAATCCAATGAAGTCAATTTCCTTACACATCAAAAGGTCCTGTTAAGATTTATTTTTTGACGCAAAGATCATTTCAATAGCTTTATTATATAAGAAAAAGATACAGACAGTTAAAGATATCGACTTTGACCCTCTCTCCAGCTCTTTACCTTGAGTTACATGGAAATAAAATTATCATATTTGGACTTCTGGAGTAACCCTTTATCATCCCTGAAAAATTCCCTCAACCTTTCTCCAGAGACATAAATGCTCGTTTTGAGTAATGTCCTTTCTCATAATTTTATCATTTATAAACAGTCAATCAAAACAAATCAATCTTTTCAATTTATAATTAAATTTAAACATAGAAATGTCACTGAAAAGTTGTAAATTAATGAGCCTAAAAGGTTGAAAACGATGATTTTTGTTGATTTCTTATTCACTGATTTTTGGCCACTTATTTTCGATCTCATGTCAGATCATAGTGCGTGGTGAGCTCGTTGGGCGATATCTCGTCAAAACCTATCTAGCGCCTTCATGCTGACGAACGCAATACCTGCTACACCGATGAGAACCCCACTACCCCCGCTCGCCTTGCTTAGCTCGCATATTCTCCTCCATTTCCCCGCACTGTCCTCAGTGCTATTATCACCGGAGTTCACTCGTGATACATGTTTGGCGTTCATTACTTCGGGAATTCAACAATCTCTCGTTCAGTGCCTTCTTAGAGTAAGCCATGCTCCAAGGTAATGACAGCATCAGAATTCACAGTCCACTTGCTTCCCTGTCCTTGTCGAGGTTGTCATATTTATATGTTCTGTTTCAGTGGTGACGTCACTGGAGGCTGAACCACCAAAATCGATGCGATGTTTGAATCAATAATGGGTCCGTTGCAAACTTTAGCTACAGCGTTATGGTGGAGTGGGTCAATTTCCTTGTAAAATCGTATGAAAATCACATCAAAAACATAGAAAAGTCTCTTAAACCATTCACATACAGGGTTTGAGGAAAGCCCCCCCCCTCCAACTTTTGAACGATTGAAGAAAAAAATACGAAGCTCGGGGGATGTTTATAACTTAAGGGGAACTACTTTTTGGTCAAAATTTGGTTTTAGAGCCCCCCAAAACTATTTAAAAAGATGACCCCTCAGGGGGGCTATCTCAAAACTTCCGAGCCACGACCCCTATCGAGTGATACATTGCTTGAAAGGATACACAAAATTGAGCATTTTGGCGCAAACTGCAGGTCAATTTCGTTTTTGGTTTTCGATATATCAAATACAAACTTGGATTTATACCCGTTGTCGAATTTCGATATATCGAAAACCAAAAACGATATTTACCTGCGGTTTGCGCCAAAATGCTCAGTTTTGTGTGTCCTTTCAAGCTATGTATCACTCGATAGGGGTCGTGGCTCGGAATTTTCGAGATAGCCCCCCTGAGGGGTCATTTTTTTAAATAATTTTGTTGGGCTCTAAAACCAAATTTTGACAAGATTAATGTCAAAACCGTATTTTCTTAAAGTACTTGCATTTTAGAGTATTTTTGACTCCTAGTTTTTTAAAATCCGACTTTTCAAATGGGAGTTCTGATTTTTCGAGAATGGGTCGAAATCGAACTTTGACTATCGATATATCGAAGACGAAAAACGATATTGACCTCCGGTTTGTGTCAGAAGTCTTAGAATTTTAAAACGAGGTATCACTACATAGGGGTTGCCATTTGAAACTTTGAGTTAGGGGGCAAAACCCCCCTTAGCGCCCCCCGGAAATTTTGGATACACCAAAAAGTAGTTCCCATTAAGTTATAAACATCCCTCGAGTTTCGTTTTTTATCTTCAACCGTTCAAAAGTTAGACAAGGGGGGGGGGACTTTCCTCACACACTGTATAGTGTATACTCAATGAATGCTTTTAGCAAAATTCAAAGATTACAGACGAATGAGCGGTTCACAATGGGATGATGGGGTAGTTTCACTTTTTAATCGCAACTTTCTATGTTGAGAAAAGTGATTCATCATAGACAAAGCTGCAATTAGATGGGACTCCCCCATTGAGACCCTCTCATTCGCCCGCCATCTTTGATTTTTGCGAACCGCATTTATTCAGTTTGGGAGTGGATTTTGAGACATATCGATTATCGATGCCTTTGGGATTTTCACGCGAAGTCTCCATGAGGCTGTAGCAAAAGTTTGCGATCGACCCAATAGACCCATTTAAATCTCCCGCTCGTTAAACCAGACTGTTATAGAGGCGAGTGGGGACTTTAGAATCTGATTGGATTTAACGGTCTTCTTAAATGTGAAACCGACATCTTATTGGTTAAATTTGAATTTTCCGCTGCTCACTGAAACAGTCTCACATAGGCTGCTGCGTGAAGATGGTTTGAAAACAATGCAATGGCATGACGTGCAATTTGGCAACGTTGTATTTTGTCCATTAAAACCCATGTAAAATGTAGAATGCGAAGGTGTTCACCGAACACCCAATAGTTCGATCTTTTTAATGAGTTTAAACAGATGAACAGCGACGTTGCCAAATTGCACGCTTCGCCACTGAAACCATGCCGCGTTCGTGTCATAAAATTCCTTGTTTTAATAGCACATTCCGTACAACATTCGTTGAAAATATTTTGCCCTGAAATTAACAAACAAACAAAAAATACCTACAATGTGAAAGTCTTTAAAAAAACAAAAAAATCATCCAGCAATTATACTCGCAATTAACACATTAATTTCTTGAATAAAAATATGATGGAAACCCCGTAAGAAATACATGGAGCTGAGAGACTAGAAGTAGGTAGTGACATTTCCAAGCCTCCTTTTTAGAAACCAACGATTTTGGAACTTCTGTATTTGATCACTGAAGTGAAATCTGACTTCCTTTGAATTCCAATCCAAACAATTTAATTGAGAAAGTTCGATTTTTTTATTTGATTTGAAAAAAGAAAGGTTTTTGCACGCAGTCATGGGTATACACTAGATATTTTATAGTTCTCGTGGTCCCGCAAGCGTGTCCGCGCACCCGCACCCCACCCAATCCAAATGTCTGGGGATGTAAAGCGTATTTTGGAGAATGATTTTTGCATGTTTGACTCGATGAGGTTAATGGAATTTGTTGGAAACTTGGAAACCAGCAAGCATCAGGTTCATTCTGAACTCTGGTCTTGTGCAGGTTTCAGAAAAAAACCCCAAAGTTCCTCACAAAACACTCCAGTCAATGGCGGGTTCAAGGGGGCATGGGGGCATGGGGGCACGTGCCCCCCCCCCTTCCCTAGAAGTCTCAAATGTTGCCTTTTCCCACAGAGAGTAACCCAAAATTGCTTCCTGCTAAGCTTCAAATTTCAAATTTCATAGGCGTGCCTCTCCCGAGAAAAATTTTCTGGATCCGCCACTGACTTAAGTCAAACCTTAGATGAGCCCCGTAAAAACGTCGAGTGGGTCTAAATAAAACGCGAGATTGCGGATCGAGGAGGTTCATAATCGGCGCCCCCAATCATTTGCAAAAATACGCTTCTTCAAAGTATACACACATTTATCTTCAAAACCTGGCAGCCGTGCTTTCGGAATCCTTTCTCACTCATAACATAATATCATCGGTATCGAAGGTGTCACTGTACGTGCGAATTGTCGCGGGTGAAGGGTCATTGAAAACGCGTGAACACGTTTTTTTTTTCTTTTTTTCTTCTTTCTTTTAGATACGGAAAGAAGTGAGGAAAAACAGAGAAAAGGAGATCACGAGAGAAAGAAAATGGGAGAGGAGACACAATCAGGAGTGAAGGAAGAGAGGTAAGCGGAGGGTAAAAGAGAGATATAGAGAGTGGCGAGGGGAGAGAGAAGAGAGAAGCGAGAAAGATAGATGGGAGAGTGAGTTACAGATGAAGTGTGATACTACGAGAGTACGAGATGCAAAAATTAAGCGCATTACTGAACTTTGAATTGATGAGTAAAGTAAATACATATAAAATCGTCGCTTTAAACTTTGTTAATGGATATCTGGATTACGGTGGCGGGAGGGTGTGTGAGTGTGGTGTGAGTGAGAAGGGAGTGGGTGATAGGGATGGGGGGAGGGGGAGGGGGAAGAGATAGAGGCGCGGGTGAGTCGATGTGATGGTGATGATGCCGTAAGATGTGATGAAGTGTGGTGAGCTTGGTGAGTGGTGAGGCGGGCGGTGACGATTGTGTATAGTGATTACTACTGAGCTGATAGTAGTAGAGTAGGTGAACCGTGGATTGATGACCTGCACACTTGCGCTAAGGTCGAAGTTAACACTCGCCTTTTCTCGCGTGGCGCCCGGGCCGGCGGGCCCCCTCCGCGCTTCGCTATAGCGCTACAGACCACGTTTGCAAGCACGCCGAATCCTATGTTTACTTTTTGCTCCATGGTTGCCGATTCAACTTGCACCCAACCAGGGGCCGATCAGTTATTTCATTGATAAACCTATCGTTAAGACTGTCAAAGAGTGGTGCTATTCGTCCAAAATTGTAAAACTTTGGTGTAGCTTTGGTGACCATTAATTCTTGAAGTGCCCGTTTTCCAAGCCAGGGTCGATTAGTTCCAATCGTAGACACCTCGTCGCGCTGCTCAAAAAGTCAACAGTTTTCGGCTGAAATTGACGAATTTACACCAAAAACACAAATTTGAGGAACGTCAGTATCTGCGAGCATACTTCAGGAAGATACCCTGAAAGTTTCAAGCTGAAACACTCGAAAGTAAAGCCGGAAATTATGAAATATGAAAATTCCCATATTCCTCAATGAGTGCGAGTGAGGCAGATAGACATATTATCACTAGCATTCACTCTCACTCACTAAGCTTATGGCGAGATGAATTTCATAATTTGCGGCTTTGATTCTAAACCAATTTTGCTCGTTTTGGGCTCAAAAAATCCATAACAAAATTTCGCAGATGCTGACGTTATTGGATTTTGCGTTTTATCTAACATTTCCGTTTAAAACGCCAAAAACACGACTTTTCCGAAAAGCGACTAAGCAGTGGCGCTATCCATTGGATTGAAATCTGGAAAAGTTTCGCCTGGAATCACCTTAAAGAACGGGAATTTTAACGATGGTTACCATGGCAGCAGCCAATGAGTCAAGTTTTACAATTTTGGACTAATTTTATTTTATCACTCATAGACAGTTTTAATGATCGGTTTATTGATGAAATAATTAACTGATCGGCCCCCGCCGCGGCCGTGTCATCATAAGGGCAAAATGTTCCAAAACGCCGGATGGGAAGTTTCTCGCGATCCGGGATTGTTGCCTCGCGGAATTTTCGAAAAATTGGAAAAATTATTTATTTTTTTTTGCTTATTTTAAAACCGCGTTTGCAATGGGCATGCATTCGGAAAAATAGCATACGTGAAAAAATCCGATTTGCCAGGAGAGACAAAGACTACGGATTTTACATACAGGAAACATATCGTATTGATGCAAACAAATTAATTTTGATGCGCAGTAGGATCAGAAAGAAGGCCCAAACAGAATGGGGCTGTTGCACACTTTTGCATTAAGCAATTTAACCCTTTACGGACCAGGTTTGATCAAAAGAACGCCACCGTGAATATAGGGAAGGTAGTTAACTATTCGTACTCGGGGGAGTTGGAATTGCCTATACGATGAATTGAAGGCGCCCAAACGAAACCTTATCTTGTAAGTGTCAACCTCCAGAATCGCGTTTATTCTGAATCGCTAAATACAGGAGCAATGTGAAATAGACAAGAGGAGAAAGCCGAGTATACTAGGTCTTGGTCCATCAGAGGTTAATAGTTGAATCTGGTGTAAAAACCTCCAAAATTAACGATGGCAGCACTAAAAACTTCCAAAATCCACTCCTAAACTCGATAAACGCTTTTATTTGCGCGGGCGTAATGGTGGCCGAGGGCAATGACAATGGGAGATTCCCATCTAACAATACTGAGACTCTATCAAGAAGTGACCAATAAGAGACGACTTTCATTTGACACCGGTGTCACTAGGTGTTGCGGTACCATTCATCGGATGTGGATCGTCACTCTGATGACTAATTACTCTGTGAATCATCCTTGTCAGCATAGAAAGAGTGACGAAATTAAGATAGGAATCTCCCATTGTTATTGCCCTCGGCCACCATTACGCCCTCGCAAATAAAAGCGTTTCTTTATTATTGGCATTAAATTCCGATTGATTTATTTTCGATGTTTCTTTTGTTGCAGAGGAGAACGAGTGCGCATCTCGCTCCAAAAACGGAGATGCGCCGATCGATTGTTCCACGTATGAGCTGCCAGTGCAATTAGAAGACGAACATGTTGCCTCAGCAGTTTTGTGGATACACGTAACACCAAGAAGCAGGAGTGGTCACTCGGATCTTGAGAATGAAGCTATGCTTGAAGTTAATATTGACTCGAAAATTCACAAAGAATATGCCCACAGTTATCAGAATTCATCACTGAACGGTGAGTCGGGTTCACACCCATAGAACAATCGCACTCTTTGCTAACTTTTTCTTTAAGCAATTAAATTAATTATTTCGGAGTGAAATCTAGCGGAAATTACGATGAGCACATTGAAAAATAAACTGTAGGGAATACCCTACAAACACTTTCTCACATCAAATTTAATCTAGGGGAGACCCCAGACTTCCCTTTAATATTCTGAGGGAAACCCCACGACCCCCTTTAGATACCATTTTTTGATATTTTTATCCAGATCCAAAGATTCGTTTTTGAAATATTTAAATTTGTCCTTTTTTTGGCCCATTTCTCCATTGATTTTAAGGGAAACCATTTTCCATCCATAACTAATCTAAAAATTAAAATTTAAAAAAACAAAAACAAAAAAGTCCCACCGGGGAATGTTAAAAGCAATATCTCTGCAAAATTTGGATGCGTATGGATCAATAGTTCAAAAGTTACTCTGGGTTTTACGTTTTATGGCTACGGACGAATAGATAGACGCCAGAGAAAGTTTGTGCATTTACACCTCCAAGCCATGTATGGTTAAATAGTATTGAAACTTCATGGATGGAAGTTCCTTAGAATAGCATTAGTCATGACGAGAGCCAGTTATTTTGTAATTATCCTGCTTTACTTAGTCGCAGTGGGCCAAGTATCGAAACAAAATACCTTGAAAATCTCTGCGCCTTCGCAATATTTTCTCAATCTCTCTAATTCCATTAGAGTGAGAAAGTAATTACGAAATTCGCTCACAGACTCACAAAATGACTTTGGAGATTAAGGCGAAACGGCGCGGGCGGCGGGCGGCGGAGCTACGCAGGTACACATACGCCCACTCTTCCGTTTATGTAGGGAAGGTAGTTAACTGTTCGTACTCGAGGGAGTTGGAATTGCCTATACGACGAATTGAAGGCGCCTGACGAGACTTTATCTTCATTGTGAATGGGGCCCTTGCAAACTTTTGCTACAGGGGATTGAAGAGTTGATTCTTGCATGAAAACCTGTAAAATTGACGATGAGTAAACTAAAAAATCACAAAATTCACTCTCAAAATCGGCTTAATGGCGGTTCAACGCAGGTATCATGGGAGATTCCATCTTCATTAGGACACATCTCTGTGTTTCTGTAGAGAAAGTGACATAGTAGACAGGAATCTCCCATGATACCTGCGTTGAACGCCATTCCGATCTTGTCGTTAAAGCAGTTATGTGAGTTTTCTACTAAATTTTAGACTTTTTCCGTGTGATTTTCGTGATTTTTGATGGTTTTCACACCTGATTACCCTATTCATTTGCTCACAGCAAAAGTTCGCAAGATTCCCATTGAAGTCAATGTCTCTCTAAGCACTCGAGATAATCAAAGGTTTTTCAATACAATTTTTCTATTTCTAATTTCAGATGGTTGGGTTCAAATTGATTTGGCTGCTCACGTTCAAAACTGGCTTGAAAAAGATGATCTTCGGCATCATATTGTAACCTCGTGCAGAAATTGCGGTCCAAATGTCAAGATTTCCGATGATCCAGAAACTAGGCCTTTTTTAATCCTCAACACAGAACCGATGAACAGAGTAAAAGATCCATCTACATTTTAAACCCTTCAACGAGACGATAGATCATGGTAAACCGGAAAAATTGGGAAAATATTGGTTTTAATGACTCAGATAACATACGTAATTTGGGCGTGATTAAGGTGTAAGGGGGAGTTTTACGTTGATCTGAACCCGTTGATTTTTGAGGCGTTACGAAATTAAAACAAAAAAGAAAAATGAAAAGAAAAGAAGAAGCTAAAAATATGAGAAATAATAATCAAACTATTTTACTATTATTTATAAGTACCTACCTTCATAACATACAAATATTATCTTTCGTGGCTATATCAGCGAGGGATCGGTCTCAGCTAGCTTTATTACAAGTTTCATGGCTTTGGGGGTCACTTGTTTCCTTTATAGGATAAGTAAAATTTGATTCCGTGGGTATCGCCTCTTAAAATAATTCATTGAGATCTTACGGCGACCGAAGCTGGCGACATTAGAATCAAATTTTAAGATGGGATATTTTGTTTTCTTTGTCAAACCAAAATTAAATTAGTCTCTTTCACTCCCTTAATGACGCAACATTTCTTGGGATCCATTTTTTTTAAAAAACAGAAATTCTTTTCTGACCAATAATACATGCGTATATAACTTACTTTCCTATTCTATACAAGGATACACGCAACCATTAAGTAAATAAAGCAATGTTTTATCCCCTCTTATTTACTTATTTTTTTTATTCTTTCGTCTTATTTTTTGTTCTTTAATTTTTTGTAATTCCTTTTTTATTCATTTATTTTTTATTAAATAGGTATATTGAAAAAAAAATGGGTGTTAATTAATCATAACTATTTGAGTTGATATAATATCTGTACGTAGGAAATTCCTTGAGAATTACACGTCATTTACGTTGTAAATGTATTTATTTGAATGGAAATAAATTACTTACAATTAGTTAAAAGAGGAAAGTTAGCGATGAAAATGATGTTTAAGTACATATTTTCCAACAAGGAAGGTTCTCTGCAAGTAAAAAGTAATTCGCAAGAAAAATCATTTTCTTTTTCCACACCCTCTCTTCTCGAAACAATTTTCTTGGAGATATAACCATTTAACCACTTCCTATTTATCAGATTTTTAACGATTCATATTTAATGTTTAGTCCTGTCTGAATTTTGAATTTCTTTTGTAATCACACGCACCTTTCGTAGTTTCGTCGGTCTTTTTCTCCCCTCTATCAGGGCTCAGCGTTTTGAAAACAGGGTGATTTTTTGTTTCAGACTCGGCGGCTGAAAAGGAACGTTAGCTGTGCTCCTGGCATCAAAGAGTGTTGTCGCGAGGGGCTGTATCTTTCATTCAAAGATATAGGTTGGAGTAACTGGATCATATGGCCAAGCGGATATCAAGCTTACTTTTGCAAGGGCTCTTGTTCGGAGGCAACGTCTTTAACTGTAAGCGGCTCTCACTACACCACCATCGTCCAGGTAATCATCACTCGATCGCATTTCCAATTTCAAATAGACAATAATAAGCTCTTGGAATGATTCTTACAGTAGCGTATGTAACAGAGTTGGGCAAATGGGGGTGGTAATCGATTACACGATTACCGAGTAATCGTAATCGTCGTTTTTTCGGAGGGTGATTTACTTAATGGTAATCAGGGCTGATTTTTTACAAGCCACCTATCAGAATGCAGAAGAATTAAATATAAGCAAAAAGACCCTAAAGTTTACTATTTATCAGTGAAAAAGACATGTAATTAACATCCAAAGGTTTGACGATTACCGATTACCCAGTAATCGTGTAGGTAATCGATTACACTCCTATTTGCCCAACTCTGATACGTAAGAGCTAGGGAGCTCAGGGCCCGCAGGGGCTTGAACGGCCGGCAGAGCAGAAAGGCGTTTTGAGAGCTCTGCGACCAGTCAGCGATTAAAAGCCCACCATAACGACAGGTCTGCTCATAAGTCTGTTTACCATTTAAAATTATACTGGCGGTGCCCCGGAAGAGAAGAGGGACTTTTTGAGAGCCCTGCGGCCCCTGCGCCTTGTCAGTGATGAAAAGCCCACCAAAAAGACGGGTCTGCTCGCATGTCTGTTGTCCCATTTAAAATTACATTGGCGGTGCCCCGGAAGAGAAGAGGGGACGTTTTGAGAGCCCTTCGCCTTGTCAGTGATGAAAAGCCCACCAGAAAGATGGGTCTGCTCGTAAGTCTGTTTTACCATTTAAAATTAAATTGGCGGTGCCCTGGAAGAGCAAGAGGGTCCGGTTGACCCCACACATCCTCAGTAACCTTTCAAAACTTAAGGGGGGCCCCCGAAATGCATCTTGCCCCGGGGCCCTCAGAGGTGCAGCTACGGCCTTGGCTTGAACCCCTCCTCCTTGTAAGGAATCTCCTTGTAGAACGCTCGCATCGCAAATTCATCAATTTTATGTTAGCCAAAAACTGTTGACTTTTCAAGCAGCGCATCGCGATTTTGAGCATGCGAGCTAAAAAGCCGGCTTCAGTACCTTTGAGCACACTTCAGGTAGATACCGCGGAGGTTTGAAGCTGAAATACTCAAAAATAAAGCCGGGGTATTGGAAATACAAAAATTCCCACAACCCTTGATGAGTGCGAGTGAGGCAGATCAGATAGACATAGTATACACTCGCACTCTTTAACCTTATGCTGCTTGAGTCGATATTAATTTCCAATATTACGGCTTTAATGCTCAACCAATTTTCCTCGATTATGACTCAAAAAATCCATAAAAAAATTACGCAAGTGCCGACATTCCTGTAATTTGTGATTTTCTTTGGTTTCAATTTAAAACGCCAAAAACGCGAACTTTATCCAAAAGTGACCTGGCGAAAACTTTTTCAGATTTCAATCCGATGGATAGTGCCACTAGTTGCTTTAAGGGAATGTCGAGTTTTCGGAATTTTTAACTGAAACCAGAAAAAAAACCGCAAAATTCAAGAGCGTCGGCACCTGCGATTTATGGGGGATTTTTTGAACCCTAAATTGACAAAATTGGTTGCGAAATAAAGCCGTAATATTGGAAATTCATTTCGCCATAAGCTTAAGGAGTGCGAGTGAGGCAGATAGACAATGGACATGGTATCACTCGCACTCACTAGGCTTAGAGCGAAATGAATTTCCAATAATACGGCTTTAATTCACGACCAAGTTGGTTCATCTAGGGGTCAAAAAATCCATACAAAAAAACGCAAGTGCCGACTCGCGCCTTTATTTTGCGATTTTCTTTGTTTTCAATTTAAAACGCCAAAAACGCGACTTTATCCAAAAGTGACCAGGCGAAACTCTTCCAAATTTCAATCCAGTGGATAGCGCCATTAGTCGCTTTGCGCTTAGAGGGAATATCAGAATATTTACTTCACATTTAACTGAAACTACTGAAACTAAAGAAAAAACACAATATCAAAGATCATTGACAACTGCGATTTTTGTTGTTGTTTTGTTTTTGTTTTTTTTTTTTTTAATTATTTGAGCCCTCAATGAACAAAATTGGTTGTGAATTAAAAAAGCTGTAATGAGAATTAATTTTGCCCTAAGCTTACAATCAGTGAGTGCGAGTGCGATACCGCGTCTATTGTCTATCTGCTTCACTCGCACTCATTAAACTTACGTCAAAATGAGTTTCCATTATTACGGCTCGAATTCTCAACTAATTTTTACGCTTGGGGCTTAAAATTTCAAAAAAAAAAAAAAAAAAAAAAAAAAATCCACCGGTGCCAAAGTTCTTGGATGTTGCGTTTTTGCTTTGGTTTCAGTTTAAAATTCTTTAACTTTCTCTCCATTTAAAACTTTGTAAGATGATCACTTCTTTGGTGAGGCACTCGGCCCTCTGTCTCACCTATAGACGTGCTGTCACTGTCTGAGAAACTCATCAATTCTGAACACTTTTTTAGAGAGGGGGAAGGATTAAGAAATACATACCAAAATGCATGAAATAATGATAAATAAACATAATTTATTAAAATTTAAAAGAGAACAAGAAAGTAACGCCAGCATAATATTTGACAACAGAGTGGGTCTAATAACTACTGGACTTTAAAGATTTAAATAGCTTTCTTCTGATTTATTACTAAAATATACCGCCGAATTCAACATTAAACAAAATTACTACCTACAAACATTAGATGATTTATTAAACACTCACGGAGTGATTCTCACTCGATATGATACCTGAGACTGCGGCCATAAGAAAAAAAATTAAAGCAGATTATTAACGTGAGCAGGGGCGTGCAGTGGTTTCTAGAGGGGGGGGGGGATGCAATCTTGCCGTCCTCCTCGAATTGGCGCCCCTCAAAATTATGAACTTGATGACCCCCTTTTTTTTGGCTTAATTGTTGCACACTGATTTTGCCGTCCTCTGTGGTTCATTTTGAAATTTGATAACCTTTTTTATTTCTTTTTTTTTTTTTTTAATTGTTCACCCTGATTTTGCCGCCCTCGGAGAGTGCCGCCCGGGCCAAGTGTACCCCCCCCCCCCCCCCCCCCCCCCGGGCACGACCCTGAATGTGAGTAAAGAGGGGAGTTGTGGACTAAGAATCAAGGAGAGTTCGATTATTTAAGAAAATAGAGATAAAAACTCAAACTTTACTCATGGGAGGTTTTGATTTAACATTTTTTTACTGAATTGAATGATGGCTGAACCCTAAATGTCTCTACTTTGATCTGGACTCAGGGGAGACACATTAGAAACAAAAACATATTTTAGTACCTATTTAGTAACAAATTTTGCAAAATCAATTTTACACAGTACAACCATAAATTGACAGGTAACTTTCCCGACTTAAAAACAGACATCCTTAAGAAGATATCTCTAACCTTTTTTTCTACTTCTTTGATAGAAAAATAAAAGTAAAACACAATAATTAAAATATCATCATAGCTCTCGAGCCTTGCTGATTAACTGTTTGCTAAAAACTAAAAAACAAGAATACTTTCTTACCTTCAGCAAATATGATTGAATGGTGAGAATGATAATGAATAAAAAAGGAAGGATTTAAAATGCAGAGCAACTAATTCATGTACAATAAGCCAAGAGAGCAGTTGAGTATAAGCAGGATGTTCACATTGTTCACAAAGGTGCTACAGAACAATAACTAC
Source organism: Trialeurodes vaporariorum (assembly GCA_011764245.1). Taxonomy (NCBI): domain Eukaryota; kingdom Metazoa; phylum Arthropoda; class Insecta; order Hemiptera; family Aleyrodidae; genus Trialeurodes; species Trialeurodes vaporariorum. The sequence continues at coordinate 32,670,048 of VMOF01000002.1, read as the reverse complement.
TAAACTAGAAAAACATGAGAGTTGTTCATGAAGCAGAAACATGAGATTTTCTACTTATATCTAAATGCTTAGTAATACTGGATAGTATGTAATAATTCACTTTCTGTTGCATACAACAGTGTTATTGGAAAATTTGTCTGACTCAAAGTGTTTCAGTGGCAGTGATTCCACGCGCCAACTCAGCAACGTTGCATTCAGTCCATTTAAACCCATGTGCAGAGGTCATTTCTGTGGGCGCACCAAGACCAATGATCTTTGGAATTTTCCAGCGACATTTGTGTAATATGTAATATCACATATGAAGAAGGAATGGAAATGAATTTGAGCAGTAGCTTTTCATTGAGGAACGCTTTAAAATCAAAAGTTCAATTTTAGTTTTGAATTGAAGGAATGAAAATTGAAAAAAAATTCCCAAAAGATTACATATCTAGGTGCGCCTACACTTCTGAAACAAACTCGAATATCCACTCAAAGGAGAGCATCCCCAGTATTTCGACCTTTTTCATTACTTTAATGGGCTTTATGCAACGTTGCCAGATTGCACAGGCCGCCACTAAAGCCTTTTTACCAGGAAACAGTTATTCATTACCTACAACTAATTTCAATGTATTAGAGAACCGCATTTTTGGGAGATTCTGTATATTCTTAATTTGTAAAACTCAAAAAAACTACGCTTAGGGGAAAAAGAAGGAGAATAAGAAAAGGGTTAGCGTTCAGGATTGTTCGATAATTTTTAAAATCCCTCTAATTTAAGTAAAATCGAGTGACTTGGATCAACCCATAAAAATTATATGTACCTATGGAAAATCCTAGCTTTTCCAGGGTGTTCCATGGAGAGTTTGGCAAATGGAACTCAACTACCGAGGTAGAACTGCGGAAAAATTTTAGTATTCGATCTGACTTACTAAGTACTTTTTATATTCGGGAAGATGACAGTTTCCAAACTCTAATTTTAGAGTAATATACGCTGATTTTAAAAAATCAAATATTTTTTTTTTTTTACTTTGCAGTATGATTACACAAGATCAACCTTGATTTTTGAAAAAAACCGTTTTGGATCACTCTTTAATAACAATAAGCAAACTTCTGAATCCGGATTACAAAATGTACCCTACTCGAAGTGTCGGAAATCGAATACTAAAAGTACTTGACAGTTCAACCTCGGTACTTGAAGTCCCATTTGCCCAACTCTGGTTCCAAGCTATCCTTTCTCACCAATACAAAACTTTTTTGGCAGCATATCCTTAAACCTGAGGCCTCTCATGGGTATCCAACCCTTTAATCATCAGAATCCTCTACATCAGGATTTCCCAGATTTTGAAGTCCACTGCAAATAAGGCACCCATTCTTAGCTACTGTTCCTGCAAACTTGCACCTGTTCCTGTACCTGCTTCATCTTAAACTACAGAAAGAAGAAGTCAACACCCTCAATCTGAACAGTTTTCATCTTCTGAAAAATTCAGTGTCCATCAGAATAAAATTTGTTTGGTATTTGGTCAAGCAAACAGTGCTTAGAACTCATTTTTATGCTAGAAGTATTCACAGAGAAATATGTAGGTATGGCGGTTCTATTTTACAATAAGTTGAACAAGTTAGAGGAAAAATTGAAATGGTTAAGTCCCGTAACAAATTGATGGAATTCATTGTATAGTTTTAGTGGAATCTGGGCAATGCGGCCCCATAATGCTACTATACAATGAATTCATCGAATCTCATAAAGGGTGAGCTTTCTTCAAATTTACTGGACGCAGCTTGGGAGCGTCAACGAATTCATAACCATAGTAAAAGATGGTTGTTAGAGTGATTCCTACCATGGATCCCCAAAACAATAAATACAGCAAAGTACTAGTGGTGTATTCATTAGGAGTTATTGCATTTGCCAAAAACATGGCAATGGCGATGACCAAGATAGAGGGGTATGTATAATATTTCCAACCTTTTGGCTGCATTAGAGGACTTGGATGGGTAACCTCTTCGGTTTCATCTACTATATATCTACCGTGGAACAGATCTATTGCATCTTGTCGGAAACCGTCTTTAAAGTTGTTTTTGTAGTATCTTGTCAGAGAGTTCACTCCATCCTTCAGAGCACCTTTCCTTGTTCGTTTCCCTGTCCTTGTAAAATCTGTTTTTAACGCACCGGTGCCAGAGTACTGTATTGAAATTAAATCAGCATGGTCCGCCCAAACGGATTTAAAAAGAGATTCAAAGGCGATCTGATTTTCAATGGATTGACCAGGTCTGAGAATATTCAAACGAATCAGAACATTATTGAGACTCCTTCTTGCTAACATAGACTGAACAACATTGGTGCGATCTAAACAATCAATACAGTTTGTTCTGAAAGTTCCATCTTGCAACGATACATGCCCTCCATCACGGCGCAATAAGAATACATCAAACTCGTCTTGTTCATGAGCTAAACGATTGATCAGTATACTGAGCCGATCCCACCGCATTTTGCGACATTCATGATGAAAATCAAATGATTCGTATCGGATTAAATTATTGTCTAAAACAGCTATTATGTCTTTGTATGCTTTCTCTAGTTCTCCTTCAGAGCCAGTATGATCAATAAGGTTGACTATCACTTGCCGATAATAGTTTCTAATTAGATCCTCAAAGTGTTTGGAACATCCTGAAAGCTGATTTTCATTCGGTAAAAGTTTGGGCGGAGATTTCAACTTGAGATTGGGATATTGGCTCCAGAATAACGGTATGGACCCTCTAATTTGGACGAATGAGCTGCGATCACCACTTGACTCAACAATCTGCTCCGTTTCGACAAAATTAGCTACATTACCATTTTCATCGGCACCGCGAGTAAATAATCTTGTGCCAGCTCTGGCCGTACCTCTACGTGATACAATACTATACTTGAAAGATACACCATTTAAAGTACAAGATTGTATGGAGACAAAGCCTTGAATCAAAGGCAAGCAAAATGAGTGAAAGGCTGGTATTTCACTAAAATCACTGAGTAAATGCTCATTCCATAAGAACTTGTGATTTGCCCTCGACCACATTGTCTTCTTGGAAATTTCGTGAGACATTAAATGAAGATTCTGCATAGTATGAGTGATATCGTATGAATAAGAAAAGTAAAGCGACGGGGTTGATAATACATTTTTTATCATACTGATATAAATTTGATTCAGTTGATTCTGCCTTTCGTTCAGATGCAGTGTAGACCGGGAAAACGAGATCAGTTCAGTTGCACAAACTTTCCACACAACTTGCTGATTGATGGCACCTACTTCGACTGCATCTGTTATAATGACAAGATAAGGACCAGCAAGAAGTTTACAGGTGCCCACCAAGCCAAAAATTTTCCTCCGTACTCCGCTCTGTGCCACTTCATGCTGAAATTCTTCTGGCCTTAAAATTTTCGTTTCTTGATTAACTCGATTGATGGACAAAACTTTTTGACCTTCATTGGATTCAAGGTAGAATACCTCAGGAGTTGTCACTAGAAAAAGATCGCTGAAAATTTGATGATTGGTAGCGTTGGACACCATCGTAAATTTACCTGGCATTTCGGGATTCCCAGGTGAACAAGATAACCATTAAAAGTTGATCAAGTGTTGATCTAATTTCCAATGCTTTCACTAATTTTCATGCTTTCAAGGATAAGCAAATGATTCATAAACCACTTGTGGTGCACACTATTTTACACTGAGACAAATCCTGAGCCACATTAATGAGACAAATTGAGTTGCATATTCTTCAGGAGAAACGTTGTTTTCTCTACAACACTTCTCATCAACTAACACTGTTATCACTGGCAAGTCACGGATAAAAACGTCGGTAAGTTGTGATAAAGAAGTAAAGTAATGATGATAAACAAAGCAGAAGATTGTTTATGAATTGACCACAACAATATTGAATAATTTGCGTCGCAGTTACTTCCAGTCCTTGATAAAACTCAGGTATTACACTCGAAAAGTTATTTAAAACTTCAACTTGATGATGAATAGATTACTAAAATTACTAACGACTGGATCTTATAATGATTAATAAAATATTCACTGATTTCAAACATGAAAACCTTATTATCAGCAAGGTTAGGTTAGGCCAGTTGTCATCATCATCCCGGCGCAAGTCATGACGTCATCATAAATCCACTCTTCCCTTCCCCGCATCGTCCCACATGAACACGACTCACCCGTCACCCACCCCTCCACCCGACCTTTGACCTTGAGATGAAGCGGGCGAGATGAACAGTGACCTACAATGTATGCAGCACCCTTTCAAGATCTATAGATTGAAATTAGTAATAAAATTATTTTATTCATCATGGGCGGATCCAGCTCTCGGGAACGGGGAGGAGATACAATTTTTATTCTTCCCTCTGAAAACCCCCATTTTTTCTCTCTCTTTTTCATTCTTATTTGCTTCCCGTCAGTGGCGTAGGCAAGGATTCCGGGGCCCTCCCGCCAATTATTTTTAGGGGCCCCTCTACTTTCACTCCAAGATAGGGGGTTCAGCCCCCCCCCCCCCCGCGTAGGACCTGGGATCTGGGGTGTTTCCCCGAAAAATTTTGGAGATTATAGTTCATCTAAAAATTGTCACACAATTCATGCTTATAGTTATCGTTTTTATTTCCTTCCTTCTTCTTGTTTTCCTATCGAAGTACTTAAAACTCGCGACTTTTTTTATGGAAAAGTATTTCCGTAAGAAAATGCTAAAACAGTGTTGGAAGACGGAAGATACTTACAAACAAAAAACGAAGGAGAAATGCTATTTCAATAATGAAAAAACTTGCCTTTCTTTACTTTGAAAAGTTTTTCCTTTCATCAGGCCCGGGGCCCCAACATCGTCGGTCTTCAGGGGCCCTCAGAGCCTGGGGGCCCTCCCGCCTGGCGGGGTCCGCGGGGGCCTTATCTACGCCACTGCTTCCCGTCCCCCTCTTGACCCCTTTCTTGGCCGAACGGGGGTGGGGGGGGGGGGAGAGAGATCGCCCGTACATTTATTAAGTAAGTACCTCCCTCCCTCGTATCGCCAATAATAATGTTATTAATCTTTGTTTCACTTGTAACCTCTTCAAATGGAATTTGGAATCATTGTGCAAGATGTATTATCCATAGCAGGACAGGACTACAAATGAAGATTTCCTACCCTCTATACAATACATGATAGGGTTCTAATTCTAACCACTCTGACGTAGATTTACTACTTAGGCCGGGAATCACCCCAGAAAATCCAACGTTTAAAAAAAAACTCAAATTTTCTTTTAGTCTGAAGAAAATTCACTTCAGTTGATGAAACAGGTTAAGCTGAGGTAGGGCAAAACTAATTGGGAAATGCTAAATTTTTAAAATTTTCCGTGGGAGGACCAAGAGCCCCCCAGCCCCCAGTGGGGTTTTTTTGTTTGGCCCACCCTTGAAAATTTGTCTGGCTACACCAATGGTTCTGACTCGTAGTGATCAGCACAGAATTTAAATAAAGAGAAACAACAACAAAAAATGTTGGGAAAAATAAACCGCTGCTGCAACACTTAATGCCAAACTCTTGTGCAAATCATTATTTAAGTAATGAAGATGGATTTTAATAGATCAGACATACCAGTTTTAATGAGTCGAATGTTATTTTATAAACAAACTGCTAAATGCTAAACTGTGAAAAACCATTACTCAAAAAGTTACTCGATTAATTTTGAAAAGTAATAAAAAAATGAGCCATTAATTACCGTTTGCCCAAGTCTACCGTAAGCACAGCAAGTGTAAACCTCCATCTTCTGCATAAGAGTAAATGAACCATAAGTGGTTAATATGGATTGCATGCCTACACACTATACCCTCACCAATTTGAGGGGCGAAAAATAACTTGGTCCCTTCTAAAAAATTGTTCTCATTAATTCAATTTAACTTCAATTTCTGAAATTTTCTTTTTGCAGAGACTCATCCATACAACGCCAAGAACACAGAACTTGGGTCTCGTGCCTTGCTGTACTGCAACAAAACTTTCGTCAATGACTTTGCTCTATATGGATAAGGACAACACCATGACCGAAAAGATAATACCAAACATGATTGTAGAATCTTGCGGCTGTATGTAAAATGGAGAGAATGCACTGTAACAGTGCGATCTCTTCATGCTTTGGAATTAATTACCTGTTGAACTAATGTGACGACAGTAAACAATTGTTCACAGTATTAAAAAGAGCTACATTATTAACTAATGTTGGTGGGAAGATTCTCAGCTTTTGATGGTTGTATCATAAAAAAATGAAATGTCAAATCTAATTAAAGTAAATGCTTATGATTAGCAAATTAGAAATATTCGGTAATGAAACTGTTGTGATACACTGCATCTTTTTCCTTCCGAATCAACCGTCCACAGAATTTTAAAACTAATTCAGTATTTTCAAGAGCATAAACATATGTGTCGTTAAAAGAGCAAACGAAATACCGCTCTAGCAGCAAATAACAGGTAAAAGTAAAAAAGCGTCTCGTAGAGTCACTGAAAAGTTAAATGGACAAAAAAGGTGGAGATTATTTCAGAACTGTAAGGACACCTAATTGGATAATCTTTAGCGAATTGTCAATTTTTTTCTTTCAAATCAAAATAAAACTTGCCTGTGACTCTGACCTATTGATGTTAAAGCGTTTCTCAATGAAAAGCCAACGCTCAAATTAATTTTTGTTCATTTTTACTGCGTTAAATGAGAAATAACATTGGAATATTCTAAAGATTACAAGTCTAGAGGCGCCTACAATTCTGAAACGACCTATAGAAACCATTTTTTCTCCGATTATTACTACCAAATCCTGTTATAACTAGGCCAGCCTCTGATTGGCACCTGGCGCCGCTTTTTGTTGATATCAAAATGTGCCAACTTCTGTAAAGAAAAGGGCTTCATCTTGCTCAAAGGAGGAAACCCTTCAAAATTAATTAATTAATTAACAATATTTATTTATTTATTTATTAGTTTATTTATTTTTATTCAATGTCCCTGTTTAAATTTTAGACGATGAGTATTTTTGTGTAAAGCACAATATGACACTTTAAAAAATGTCCCGAACTTTGAGAGGTGGATCAAAATTCAATCTGTGATACTCATTGCCTTGTGCACAAAAAGCAATCCTTAGTTTGAATCTGAGTGTTTAGTTCCTTACATTTCCTTTAAAAAAGGAGCCCAGTCTGGAGAAACTTTTCCATAAAAGAATCATACAAGAATTGGGCTCTTGCTAACTTTTGCTACATACGATTGAATAATTAATTCTTAAGTAAAATCCAGGAAACATTATCATGAGCACATTAAAAAATTAAGAAATTCACTCAACAGACTCACAAAAAGACTTCAAGCTTTAAGGCGTAATGGCAGAGCTAAGTTGGTACCATGGGAGATTCCTATCTGATTTGAGTCTTTCCTTAGTGTGTTTCCTTAGAGAGAGTGACAAATTAGACAGGAATCCCCTGCAAAACCTGTGTAGCTCCGTCATTTAAGAGCAAAGATGGCGTAGCAAAGATGGCTGCAAAGAATGCAGGTATCACAGGAGATTCCGATATAAATTGTCTCTCGCTCGACAGAAACGCACAGAAGAAAGCCTCTGATTAGATAGGAATCTCCCATGGTATCTGCGTAGCTCTGCCAATACGCCTTAAACTTCAAAGTAAATTTGTGAGTCTAAGAGTGAATTTTGTGATTTTTTAATGTACTCCTCTTTATTTTTGATGGATTTTACTTGAGAAATAACCATTCAATCACAAACAGCAAATGTTATCAAGAGCCCCTTTAAAGGATAAATGATAGTCTAAATGTATTCATTCACACCTGATTGCGGATGAGGAAAGCATGGAAATGAATTCATGTCCAAAACCGCCTTAGTTCTGAAATCTTTTGGAAGTTTGTAGTTTACTTGATTAATTTAATCAACTGTAGTAGTAGTTTTATTAATTAATTCTTGTTTGCAATGGGAAAGAAAGAATATAAAAAAAAAAATTAAAAAAAAATAGAAAACAGCTAGCTTAGAGCAAAAACTGACAATGCACAATGTGATTATCCTCTTGGGAATTTTTCTATCCTACCTATAGCCTTAGCTTTAACTTTTTCTAAAGAAGTAAAACAGAAGGCTGTTGTCAGAGAAAGACTGATTCATAGAGAGTAAGGTTGTATATAAATATTTTACAAATGTTACATTTACTTTTAATTCTAGCGTAGACAAAAGGCTCAAGTATTTTTAAGTAATTTGAAACTAGAAAATAGGTATTAAATATGCTTTAAGAATAATAATATCTGAGAGTGCCAACTTAAGAAGATAAACTGAAAAAAATTTATAAAATAAATAACATGATTTTCAACTCTCAAACTTCTGCTTTAATTTTATTCAGCCTTAAAAGGGGGAAAAAAGAGAGAAAAAAAGAAGACATATTTCTGTGTATATATCGACTGATTTCCTTTGTTTTGAAGATTCTTAAAGGGACGCGAGAGAGCGCTCGGTTTAAAATCTTAAACAGGGCTATTTTACCTAAGTTTAGAATTTGGAAATTTTCCCGATTTCGCTCACAGAAATAGAATAAATTTACAAATATTCTGATAAAATATAATACTCCAACCATATTTGGAAGGAATTTTTCATGAATTTCTCTGAATGTTTGGTCTTGCTTTCTCAAGGAAGATGTAGGAATTAGAAAAATTCTACACTTATGTATCAATGAACTTAATTTATTTCTTAGTGGGGAAAACTTTTGATTGCTGAACAAATTTTAAATGCTTCTTAGAAAAGGCAACAAAAGGGAAACTTCTTAATAAACATAACACTTCAATCTTTTTGCATTTTTTTTTAATGAAATTTTTTAATACTAAAGACATAGAATTGGACGCAATAAAAATATTAAAAGAGGAGTGTGAAATGGTTTCAGCAGCCTACTGACATCAATTTGTTCGCAATTGATAGTCACCATTTTGCGTGATATATCTAACCCATGGTAAAGCTTGATAGCCACTCTTTTCAATGATTTTTAAATACCGAACCTGAAAAAGGAATAAATTATGAATCATCATGAAAATTCATCACAGCAGAGGCATTAAAAGAAGTTTCTCGAAAAGAATGGATCTGTTGCTAACTTTTGCTACAGCGTTAAGATGATTCCAGGGTCGATTAGTTCCAACTGTGGACACCACGTCGCGCTGCTCAGAAAGTCAACAGTTTTTTGCTAAATTTGACGAATTCACCCTTAAAACACAAATTTTAGGAAGGTCAGCACCTGCAAGCATACTTCAGGAAGATACCCTGAAAGTTTCAGGCTGAAACACTCAAAAATAAAGCCAAAAATTATGAGATACGAAACTTCCCGTAAGCCGCAAGGAGTGCGAGTGAGGCAGATAGACTTATCATCACTCGCGCTCACTCTCACTCACTAAGCTTATGGCGAAACGAATTTCATAATTTACAGCTTTAATTTTAAACCAATTTTGCTCATTTTGGGCTTAAAAAATCTGTAAAAAAATTTTGCAGGTGCTGACGTTATTGATTTTGCATTTTATCTATGGTTTCAGTTTAAAACGCCAGAAACACGACTTTTCTGAAAAGCGACTGGTGGCACTATCCATCGGATTGAAATTTCGATGACAAATCGATTATTTCTCATGCAAACAAATGGGGAGAATACACTGTTGTCAAATTGCTGGATCCACCAATGCCCATTACCAACAATTTTTTACCCCATGACTATAGTCTGTTCGTTCTAACTTGAGACCTGAAGATTCAGGTAGATTTGCCTTCTGTGGCAACGCAGGAGTGCTAACCGTCGTCAGTCGGTCGAGGTGACAAGGCTGCTGCTTGACTCTCGGGCTATGACAACCTATTGAAGTGTTGCCATTCTCTATTTTCGAAATTCGTTTATCGCCCGCTCAGGTCTCAAGTTAGAACGAACAGACTATAATAAAAAATACTTTCAACAAAATTAATATGAACAGCTGACAACAAAAACGAAAGCTGAGTACTAATGGGTGAAAGTAAGCAGATGATTCTTGTTTCTTTTGTTTTTAGTTACACTGCAGTAAGATGTAGAGCAGATTTCAATTTTTTTTTGGAACAAGTTTTCACAGAGAAATGTAAAATTTAACAATAAATGAAACAGGTGTAGAACGGGTAAAATGCTGGAATCAACCTAATTTGGAGAGGACATTTTGCCAAGTTTCGGTCGCAGGGCTTTTTGCTGTCATGCGTGGTTGCCGGCGCATCTTTGTTTTATTAATGTCTCACCACTTTGTCCTTGTTGATTGTTAGAGTTTCGGTCCGTCGCACTTGCACAAAGCGTAGATGTTCTTATTCCTATGTTTATAGTTTGAAGTGGTGGCTCTCTCTATCTTTTGAAATTTTTAACTTAATTTTTATTTTTTGAGATGAAATGGCTGCGATTTGAGCCGAAAAGTCCTCGCCATATTAGGTTGATTCCAGCATTTTACCTGTTTTACACGTCTGTTTCATTTATTGTTTAAGTCGTCGCTGGTTAGTTTTTTCTGTTACATTTCTTTCTAAAATTTATGAGGCTTAAAACTCTAAAATGAAAGCAAGTGCTTGCAGAAGGCACATTTGCTTACCTGGATTCCTGATGTTGTGAAGTACGGGATTTCAAATTTAACTTGAATTGGAGGTTTGCCTTCATTATCTTCATTTTCAACACTTGGAAGGCCAAAATGAGCTCGCATAAGGAATTCTTTTCCTCCCTAGTAATGAAGAATAAAAATATTCAGTAAAACGGACAAAAGTAGAGAAGAAAAAGAAAATTATACCACTTGCAGAGCAATCCAAAATAAAAACAACAATTGAAGGGCATAGAAGAAAATTTGTGCATTCGAAAAGAACGAGTTCGAAAGCTTCAAAAAAGTTTCTTGATACTTCAAAATAGGAAATCAATGAAACCAAATCTTGGTCTTATTTATTTCCTACTTTAAAGATGGCAAATCGCCATCTTTGCTGAGAAATGGCAAAGCTACACAGGTGTCATGGGGGATTCCCGTCTAATTTGTCACTCTCTCTGTAAAAACACAGGAGGAAAGTCTCAAATTAAATAGGAACCTCCCATGATACCAGCATAGCTCTTCCATCGCACCTTAAACTTTAAAGTTGTTTTGTGAGTCTGAGAGTGACTTTTGTAATTTTTTAATGGACTCGTCATAATTTTCACACTGAAATGATTTATTCAATAGCTAACAGCAAAAATTAGCAACAGCTCCATTGTTGGAAATGAACTTACAGGGAATGATTTGATAGTCCACATGATAGCATTTTGTTCTGGGGCATACTTGACACTCCCAACAGTTGTTTTGAATTTTGGTGAGTCAGCATCGGCAGGAACTGGAATGATGACTTCAACGTTATTAGCGGTGGAACGGCGCTTGAACTGAGACTTGGCTTTCACCATATATTCGACTCGACTGTGAGCATGCCTTTCTATAACACTCTCAATCCAGATCAATGGTTTCACCTGCAAAGAGAGAAGATGTACAAATGAATACAATAACCTAATGGAGATTGGTTTTGAAGGACAGCTTCCCTAATAACAGAGGAGTTTGCTGAAGAAAGGGCAGATCTCAATATTTGTGACGTCTTCTGACAAAACCGACCTTGTCTTCACACAGACGAAAAATGAGATATCGGTACCACTAGAGTCCCTATATGTATCGAGTTAAGACAAGTGAAACCATGGGTGCCGCCATTGGAGGCAATTTTGCACATTTGTTTACATTCTGAAGGTCGTGGTTGTGTTTCGGTCCACTGCAAAGATTATAGTGCCGCAGAGTTTCTGACAGTGTAATCTTTTCTGCTTTTGTTTATCGGCGTTTATTTACGCTTTTGAAGGTTCTTTTGAGTATTATAGACATTATTCAGGTGCATCATGATTAAAATTAACAATTTCCTCCAAAATTAACTCTTTAAACCGTAGAATACCGTTGGATCCCTTCATTTGAAAACATGGCAGCGTCCGTAGAGCTTAAAACTCATTAACCAATCAGAGGTTGACTACCCTCTTGTCTTAACTCTCTACATATAGAGACTCTGGGTACCGACAGAGAAAACAGAGGCAGCACTCTACCTATATCGCCCATAAGATCTGTAAAAGCAATTTTTTCCAGGGTCGTAGTAAATTACTGGCAGAGTAAATTCAAGGAAGAGCGTATTTATTTTTTCTCAATTGTTTTTAGGATTCATATTATCTGACCCATTTCAATTTCATTCTGTTGATACCATATAATGGAGCTTTTGCAAACTTTTGCTACAAGCGATTCAGTTGTTGATTCTTGAGTATAATCCAGCAAAAATTACAATGAGCACACTAAAAAAATTATAAAATTCACTCATAGACTCACAAAATAACTTTGAAGTTTAAGGTGTGCTGATGGAGCTATGCAGAAATCATGACAGATTCCTTTCAAATTTCAGGCATCCCTCTGTGTATTTCTGTGGAGAGAGTGACGGTTCAGACAGGAATCCCCCATGACAGCTGCGTAGCTCCGTCATTTAAGAGTAAAGATAGCGGAGCTATGAAAGTATCATAAGTGATTTCTATCCGATGGGTCTGTTGCAAACTTTTGCTACAACGATTAAGAGTGTTTCAGCTAATGTAAAATCGCCTGAAAAATCCATTGGTGGCATCAGAAAGTCATAAAATGCAATAATAAACTCACAAGAGGTATTTGATGAAATCCAAGATGGTGGAGAAATATCGAGCAATTTGTATGCATGCACCACGAACATCCAAGGATGGCCAACTTTGACAACCTCGCTGGAGGTAGAGGTTATGTGTTTGTTTACGTTGCGATTGGTTGTGATTGATATTGTGAGGTTGGCTATCCTTGAATGTCCGTGGTGCATGCATACAGATTGCTCGATATTTCTTCGCCATCTTGGATTCCATTCAACGCCTCTTGTGAATTTATTATTGCCATTTTATGACTTTCTGATGCCACTGATGGACTTTTCAGGCAATTTTACATAAGATTAATCTCTCTTAATTGTTGTAGCAAAAGTTTGCAACAGACCCATTTGTCTCTTCTTCTACAGAAACACTAAGAGGAAAGCCTTAAATTAGATAGGAATCTCTCATAGTACCTGCGTAGCTTCGCCAATACACCTTAAACTTTAAAGTCATTTTGTGAGTCTATGTGTGAATATCGTGATTTTTATTATGCTCATCTGATTTTTGCTGGATTTTACTCAAGGACCAACTATTCAATCGCAAATAGTAAAAGTTAGCAAGAGCCGAGCTTCATAATCTTTTTAACGAAGATATCTAAGTGTAAGTCCTAAGAACAAGGATGGTCTCTCGGGAAAGAGTTCAATTATTTAGTAATGAGATCATATGCCTGAAAGTTTTCCTGCAGAGTAAAAAAACAAGAAAATCACAAGTTGGGCGATGGGATTTGAGTACCGAGGTTGGACTGCTGAGCAATGGCGTAGCGTGCAATCTGTCAACGCTGTGCAGTGTCCATTTAAACCCATGTATAAGGTCGAATGCAAAGGTGTTCACCGAACACCCAATAGTTCGATCTTTTTCATGGCTTTAAATAGACGAGCTGAAAAATTGCCAAATTGCATGCTACGCCACTGCTGCTGCGTACTGTTAGAATTAGATCTTACTTGTCGAGGACATTTTGCATGTTCGGGATTTGAAAAGTTTTCAAACCGTCATTGAAGAGTGATCCAGAGCTGTTTTTCCCCCAAAAATAAAACGTAATCATGCCATAAAGAAACCGAAAATAATTTTTGATTTTTGAAAATCAGTGTAGATTACACTGAAATTTGGAGTTTGGAAGCTGTCAAATCAAGCTTGAAAAGTCAAATCGAACATAAAAAGTACTCCGCAGTTCAACCTTGGTATTTGAGTGTCATTTGCCTAACTATGCTCTGAGTATGGTTCAATCTAAAACTTGATCTGTTTCTTCGGAAAAATTAAACTGCTCAGTATTCATCCAAGACCTACATCTATTCAAAAGAAAAATGACTTGACTTACATGCGTATTCAACCTATACGACATCAATTCAAATTCACCATCTGGTGGGATGAAGGATATAGTTCTATCATTCTCGAATCTGAAGACAAGAAAAATTTAAGACAGGGGAATTAATGTGGGGAAGAACATTTAAAAGTGCATCTGTAAGACAAAAAAAACAATAAAAAAAAAAACAAAAATAATGATAATAATGTGTGGTGTTGCGAGAACACCTCGTGTAGATGGCGCTGATTGAAGATAGGGAACCCCAATGAAAACCGCGGTCCCAGCCGCCATTACGGTCTCGCGTTTAAAAGCATTTTGAGAGTTTAGGAGTGGATTTCGTGATTTTTTAGTGCGCTAATCGTTATTTTTACTGGGTACCACCCCATTATCAACTATTAATAAGCCTGTAGCAAAAGTTTGCAACAGCTCCATTTTGACTTTAAAATTAAAAATGTCTTTTTTCACTGCAACAAAGCTGGCAAGCAAATAGTGACCTCCAACCTTTACAAGTCTTAAAAAGCTGACAATTTTAAGTTTTGAAGTCAAAATCTAACAACCCGATACCTTTAATTCATCTTGCATAAACTTTCGCTACAGCAATATGGAATATGAATCCTCAAAGTCTTTAACCCAAACAATCAATGAACACACGAAAAACATTTGAAATCCCCTTATAAAAACATAAGTGCTTCTGAGAAACCCAGCAATTCAAATGGCACGCCCGCAAATTTTATACCAAACAATCATGGCCATTTCATTTCGTTTCATTTCACTTGTAATTTCTTTCATTGACATTTTAACACTGATAAGAGCAGAAAAGAAAGGCAGCCTCTAATAGGCTGGAGAGTCTGCGTTCTAATTCTTTTTGGCCTTATGGAAATTAAGACACAGGAGTTTTTGCTCGTTGTTTTTGCAGGAACCAGTTTAAAATTTAAATGTTTTGATATACTTACTGCTAGATGACAAGAAGCAAATTTTTGCGATCAAATATGATTAACAATACCAACCTAACCTACATATTCGAGGAAACTCATTTGTGTTTTTAGGTGTTTTCGGGGCATCGATGGCATTCAAAATCGAATTGATGCCATCGATGCCCTGAAAACACCGAAAAATTTCGAAAGACAATCCAGTTTCGCGTCATCCACCATTGTCATGCGTAGGTTGGCAATGATTTAGTATAATTCTGTCTGATATATCCGTCGTGGAAATTCACTTAAGGGCAGTAGCTTCAAGTTTCAGAAGTTGCCATCAGAGACCATGGACTACCTATCATGCCCATGTGCAACTATTTTTTTTTCGGGGGCTCAAAAAAACACCGCAAACATGGTCTGTTGACTGATGAGCAAAGTTGTTGAGCAAAGAACAATTGCGACCAATGAGTACATTGTTGTGGTTGTTGGCTAACCGTTGACTTCGCACTAAAACCGTCTATTGTTGAAAAAAAGACACTTACCTTGACAATCTTACACATTGATGAAATTTCACATCTTCCAGTTCCACAGATTTTGATTTACCACGACCCGTACTTTCGAACAAAACTTTATCATTCAAGCCAAGTCGTAATTCTGGCATTCCAGAAAGATAAACTCTCATCTTTATAGCACCTACTATTTCACTTCGTAAAACATTTTTATTTGCGTTTGTCTGAAAGACAAATAAAATCATCAGTTTATTTAAAGGTAAATAACAAGAAAGAAAAAAACAGAAATGTAATGGTAAGCTTGAGAGAGGAGTGTTTTTTTAAAAAATCAGCAATGAAAAAATTTTAACTGAACCGCATTAAAAGGGCAACTGATTCAATTGAAAAAAGAATAGTAGGTATTTTACAAAACAGGAACTTTTCCCACCAATGAAATTAACCCTCACGAGTCCAATGTCGGATATATATGACAGTGTAAAAATCCTGTTCAGGTCCAACGTCGGATATATTCGACACGAAAGTTTGACTTCTCATAGGGTCCTATGTTGGCTATACTCGACTCGTCCATCGCAAGGCCAGCTCTGCTGGACACTCAGGGAACTTGTTTCTCAATTTGCAGTGCAAGCACGGCCGTGGACCTGCTGCGGCAGCCTGCCAGAAATAGCCGAGGTCCGGTAAGGGTTAAAGCTACTTCAAATTTTCAAATGTAATGACTGAGATACTATCACACCCCCATAGTTATTGTTACTAGAATTAATATCTATCTCATGAAAATCAGCTCCAAGTTTCCAAGGTTTAGGATGAGGCAGTTGCAAGGATCCAAATTTTTGTGTTTTTAGTATCTAAGCAAATTATCGTACTCTGTGAGCAGAAAACAGAGATGCCCCTGGTTTCTGACTAGGTTCCATAGTTCCCGAGATGCAATTTTGGACAAAAATACATTGTTGTAAGTGGGAACTCTGCGTTCCGACAATACAACACAAACAATTTTTCGCAACTTTACGAGAGTGTATCTCTGAAACCTAGACACTTAGGAAAAAACTAGAGGCACTTTTGTTCTCTGCTCATCAAGTACTTTCATTGTCTTAAAAAAAAAAAAAATACCAGATGTCAGCCCCTTGCAACTGTTCCATTACATGAATTTGTCAAACAATGAACACAAAAAAAGACTTACAAGCAAATTGACAGACTCAATGACATCTAAAAATACTTCATTTTTCCTATATTTTATACCCTCTGATCGCCAAGAAACAGCATTGGTAACCGCCATAGGTATTCTTGGTTGAATTTCTAGTTTGTGACCTTCTTGGGTGATATACCTGTATTTAAACATTCAATTCTATTAATATCTCCTGTCAAGGTAAATTAGAGGATCTCTTACGCTAGATGAAGGATAAGACTATTCACTATGCAATATTAATGTATGATATTCACGTGGAGATAAATTGAAAAAATCCAGCCATTCTTTAAAGAGTTGTTTAAGCTCAATTTTTGACAGATTAAGTTATTAACTGGTAGAATTCTTTACTTTTTCTGTGAAATGTTGACAAAGTTGACGCCACTCACAATTTTCAAAAATGACTGCAGTTTAATACAAGAATACTTTGACTCTGATGGAAGATCTGAAACTTCGAGTGTGTTTTTCTTAAAATCAGAATAGTTCAAGGGTGAATCATGCAAATTAATACTTCAACAGGATCACCGACCAATATTGAGCTAATACTTTTTTTCTTCAGTGCTTAGTTTTCTTGGACCAAAATGTTTTTTCATTTTTTTTTTTTTTTTTTTTTAATTAAATTGCAATTTTGAATCTTTCTTTGATGAGAAAATAAAAACGATTCCAGAGATATTTTCTTTCCTTTTTTTGTAACGCGTAAAGAATTCAATATGACAATATCAATGGAATGGATGAAGGTAAGATCCTAACGGAAGAGATTATGGTATCTGGAGAGAAACTAAAGTTACATAAAAACTGTAAAATACAAAAAGTATAAAAGGAATATCAAATAAAAACACACTGAGGCAAAGAAGAAATATTCACCTTATGCTTGGAATTCTTTGCAGCATATTTTAAAAATACAACCAGGATAAAGTGGAATTTTAATAAAAATACCCAAACAGGAGTATTGACAGTGGAAAAAATAGTAGGTTAGCTTAGGTTAAATAAAATTGCGGGCTTTAATCTAGCAGCTTCAAAAGAGGTTGCAATGAGCAAAATATTTTAAAATAGAATTAAGGTTTTGGGTCGACAAAGGAGGGACAGGATTTCACTGGTAGTAGAAAAGATTGGTAAGAATTTCCAGCAACCTTGCATTTTATCTGCAACACTTTTCCGCTCAACTGCAACCATAATGTGAAGCACTGAGCTGCATCTACCAGTGTTACCATTTTTTGGAGTTTCCTTCAATTTTTCCTATCTAACCCAATGTAAAATTTTTGAATTTTATGCTAAGTTCCACAACACAGGCATCTACTTTCAGGATCCTTTTTTGGATCCTGCCTTGTATAGAGAGCCACTAACTAAAATCTTTTCTTCAGCTCTCTTCTGTTCAAATTTTATTCCAAGAAGAAAAAGAATTCTAAGTAAGAAGAAAAAACTTACTCTTGTAAAATTTTACTATCAGTGGTCTGGGGGTATCCAAAATCTAGAATTTCATCCAATAATTCGTAGATAACAACAAAATTATCCCTTATACTTTCTTCTTCTATTTCTTTAAAATACTCAGTCATAACCTGAATGAACATACAAAAAGATTATTAAAATTACAAAATAATAAATTACAAGCAACGAGTGCTTAGCAGCTAATTAGAACCAAAAGTTATTGATTTGGAATCGCACATTTCAGAAATTCACTAGAATAATCTTATCAATCTCAAACTGATTCCAAGAGAAGTGAACTTAAGCGAAAGATTTGAGGGATGTGAAATCTGACCCCTTTTTGACAAATGATGTATAATGTTACCAGTGGCGTTACGTGTCATATGGCAACACTGCGACTCCTCCATTTAAATTCGTCAAATATATCAAATTTTTCTTGTACACTGTGCACTCCCTGAATTTGACCTATTACACGAGTAAATTGATATAATGCAGTGTTGCCAAACTGCACACGACGCCACTGAATGTTACAAATTTTAAGAGTCACAAAAGCAAAGTAGTTTCAACGGATACAAACAACACATTTACAAGTACTCTGTACTCGTAGAGCGTAATAGAACAATTGAGGACTTGAATGCGAGAAGGGCACTTCTTCATTGCAGCGTTTCATTATCTCATTTCCTATTTTATTTTTTTAAAAGAAAACAAAGACATAATTTTTCTTGAAGGTTGTACTAAAAACACCCATAGATCGTGAATAATTCTCAGTAAAATTTTCAGCAAGATAGAAGTATTTGTTTTCCTTGGAAAGATAAAATAAACTGAGGAGATAATGAAACACTGTAATGCAGAAGTGCCCTTCTTGCACCCTTCAGGCCGATCCTTGAAATTCAAAACTTTTGGGTAGGCTGGATAAGAACTGAAAACGGTGATAGGTGGAGACGGAGTCACGTGGTTGCCAAGTCTAATCAAACTACAGAATTTATCTAATTGGTTATCAGGTACTCCAGGACTGCCCGATAACCAGTTAGATAAATTCTGTAGTTTGATTAGACTTGGCAACCACGTGACTCCGTCTCCACCTATCACCGTTTTCAGTTCTTATCCAGTCTACCCAAAAGTTTTGAATTTCAAGGATCCGCCTGCAGGTCCTCAATTTTAAAATCAAAAATAATTTTTAAAATTGGCCTACACAAGTTGAAATTTTTTTTAAAAAAAGCTATCGGAAGCAAAAGCATTGTAAAAATAGTTACCTGTACAATTTTATGTAAAAAAACAAAAACTAGAGCGATATTGGCATTCTTTTTGGTAGTAGACACTATATACAAATTATTGTATTTAATGTACGAAAAAGTGCACTCTGAAGTTTGAAGCATCGGGGTTAGCATGCCTTCTTCTTCTTTCTCCATTAAGAGAGGCATAAACTTTTCAATGACATTCATGTCTATGTCCCCACGATAATTCCTTGAAATAAGGACCTGAAATCAACAATTAAGAATGAGTAAATATCGACAAAAAAACAACAAAAAAACTTGATAACTGAACAGGTTTACGCGAAAACGTCCGTTGTCCATTTTTTTATATTTGACTTTGTGAGCGCACATCACTCTTAAGAAGACACTGCGTCTTTTTAAGTCCTAATCAGAATTTTTCCTCGGCTTCTTGCTCATATTTCCCTTGTCTTACCAGGTTTCTTTAATTTTTTATTTTTTAATTTGCTAATTTTTTTATTTTTTTTATATTTGTCTTCTCATTCAAAATATTTTGGACATTGGACGTTTTCGCATGAACCTGTTCAATTGTTTCACAAACAATTTCAGCAGAGGAGAAGTTAATGACAGTTTGTGACACCCAATTTTGCAGCATTTGCAAACTGATCATTGATTTAAGGCTTAAATTTTCATGCAAACTTCATGGGGAAAATTTTCCTTCCATTCCCAAAATGCTGTCTGTAAATTGCAGTTTTAAGGTGGATCCTCAGCGTTTCGTTCCATATCCTGCCACCACAAGAAGATAAGTTCTTTAAATGGAAAAAATCATGGTAAATGCAAATAAATGGAAAAAAGGGCTTCGATGGAGCCTCGGAAGCAATCTAAGGAAGATTTTAATAACAACAGTAAGCTAAAATGTTACCAAATAAGCTTGAAACTATTGAATTTAAGAAACCCCCCAGAAGACACCATGATGCCAGTGGCCGATATAGGGAGGTTCATGAAATTCAATAGTTTCACGCTTATATTGTAACATTTCAGCATTCTGTTGGTAATAATATGTTCTTCAGATTGCTTCCAAGGCTTCATCGAAGCTCTTTTTTTCATTTATTTGCGTTTGCCATGATTTTTTTCCATTTTAAGAATCTAACTTCTTGTGGTGGCAGAATACAGAACTGAACACTGAGGATCCACCTCAAAGTCATTCTTTTTAAGAATGAACCTTGTTTCGTACTTACTGTCTCCGAAACTTTTAAATTCACATGGATTTGGCTTCACAAATATTACAATTTCTTGTACAAGGAGGTGGGTTACAGTGAAAACACCCAGATGGAAAAAAATACTGTCTGCATGATTCACGACAATGTACACCCCAACCATTTGCCTGATGATTCTCTTTTGGAGCTTTGAATGGAATCAAACTCTTTTGAGCTGCCCGAGAGCTCATGCATTTAGAGAATCGGGTTCTTACAAATAGCAGTGCCTGCGTCCAAAATGCATCCGTGAGCATTTGGTTCACAATGAATTGAAACTCTTTGCAAACCAACCACTTACTGATGCGTTTTGTTGCACTTTGGATGCAGACACCGCTACTTTTAAGAGCCCGAGAATCTGGAAGTATGAGCTATAGTTGACTGTGTGATGTGACAGCTTAAACGTGAAAAACACATGATGCTTCAATCATTTGTAAGCTGTTGAGAGGATAGATTTCTCAAGCATCTAATACGTAGCAATAACTTGCTGGACCACAAAGTCCACTGATGTGACTAACTCACAGTTCTCAATTTTGCTCAGCTACAAGAGGGTCCACGAGAAGATTTCAGAGTTATAGAGAGGTCATAGTCCCTCTTATCAAAAAGCAGCAAGTTTGTCTTACTCAAATGAACAACGAAATCATAGGAGCAATGTATTTGATGAAACAACAAAATTTCTCACTTACAGATATTATTTGTCAATAGAGACAGTGCACAACGCTAAAATACGTAGGACAGATTTGAGGCACGATTCTTGCAGATTCAATAAAACAACAGTCAACACCCTTTTGATGTCACATGACGTTGAATGGTGACATACAGTAAACATAGGGAGGATAAGCTGGGAAGTAACAAGGAGGGTCCTCACTTTTCAAAACCATACGACATCACAGGGGTGCAAAATGTGCATTGTGCCCGATCTAGCAATCCGCGGATCGCGGGGAAAGTGAGGAAATTTCTGGGAAAGCGAGGAAATTTGTCCAATTTTTTTTTTCTTTTTCCAAATAATAGCAATGAGGATTTCCCAGGAAAATAGTGTAAAAAATGGGCAAATATCGGTCATTTTGCGAACATATGGTGCTGAAATGTTAAAATGAGCAAAAAAAAGTCATCACTTTCAAATTTTAGAGAGGAAATTTTTTAAAATCCTGTGAGGAAATAAGTCATGGATCGCGCGAAACTTCCGAAGTTTGGAACATTTTACACCCTTGCGACATCAGAAGGGTGTGTTGACTGTTGTTTCGATGAATCTGCGAGTATATCTCGTGCCTCTGCCATAGCCATTTCATTAGGAGCTCCGTCTCTATTTGTCTCTGACAGATACAGAGATGATTCTGACATGGAAAAATTCCAATTCACAAACTTACCTTTCCTTTTACATCCAGAATATAAATAGCTGATGCAGACATGTTGACCTCGCAGTTGGATGATAACACTTGCCTTGAATATTAATCAGCAAGAACCTGCAAATTTCATCAACATCATTTGAAAAAGAATCAATACTTATTCAGCCAGGACTATTCTTGATCAAGGCAAATATACAAAAGTATACATAAGCATTTCAAGTCTGGTGGCCACATTGCATGATGTTTTACTGGCGCAATGCCATCAGAGGCTGAAGTGAAGGAAGCGGAGTTTCGCACCACTCACGTCTCACACCCTTAAAAAATTTTGCACGACTGTGACATCATGCTCATACCGAGATGCACACTCCTTTCATCTTATCATCTTGCTCCTTCATCCAGATAGGTCAAAATGACCACTAAACCGAGATAGGGTTCTGAGAAAATCTTGGATAAAACTTTAAGGAAAAGTTCCGAGATGAATAGAATTAAATTAAAATATTCAGAGCTGAGTACAGGGTGCAGTTAAATTTCAAACTGGTGAGATTAAATGAAGTTTTGTGGAATTAAGAGCAACATTTAGAGCAGAAGCATATAGAGTATGAGATGTTAACAAGTAACGGTGCCTGCTTCCGAAACGCATGAAAACGCATTGGTGAGTGGATGGTCGACGCAGTGTTACAACTCGTTGCTAAACACCCACTCAACGATACGTTTTAATACATTTCGTAAGCAGGCACCGCCAGTGGCGTAGCCAAGGGGGGGAAGGGGGGGGGGGTCCAGGGGGCCTGGACCCTCCCCCATCACACCAAAATTTGTCCTAAAAAAAGGTTATTTTTTGCGTTTTCAGACAAATTTTGTTACCAAATTTGTATCTTTGGACCCCACCCCATGATAATTTTCGAACCCCAGACCCCCCCCCCCTGGAAAAAGTCCTGGCTATGCCACTGGGCACCGCTATATCTTGGAACCCGATACTCAAAATGCTTCTGCTCTAGCAGAGACAGTGGTGCTACATATTGTGTGTTGAGATGTTCATTGATAACACAAGTGAAAAATAGAGCAAAGAATTATGGAACAACGAAAGACAGGGACCGTTACTTATTTACTCTTCTTCATGATGTAGCCAAAGGCAACTTCAAACATAAAGGCAACAGTATCATAGGAGCAACTCCATATTTTCCATAGAAATTCACGGAATGCGTCTTCGTTAAGACGCATATCGACAAAACAGTGGCTGAACCTGAGACTAAATACTAACCCTCTGAATGCTATGAGAAGTCAAACAACTTCAGAAGCACCACATTATAAACTAAAGAGCTCAGAAAATTTAGGGTGAGCGCAAATGGACTCAAATCAAATTTGGCGAGGAGTTAACCTAAAACTTGCAAAAACACAACATTGATGATGTGGACATGAAAAAGGAGCAAAATTTGTGAAATACTAACTGTCACATCAGAAAGGACATCTACGCAAAGTACGTGATTACCAAATGATTTGAAGAATTACAAGAGATTCAGGTAAAATAAAATGAGAAATAATGGGTTGCACTTGCAAGGATAAACAGTTGTGATAAAACTTCGGCCGACGTGGATTTAGATAAGATTTGATAAAGAACTGGCTGTCGTAAAAATAACTTACGCTGATAAGAAACCTATTTACAAATCGGACTGAAAGCTAAAATGAAATTAACGGATTTAAATAAAAACATTATTCACGAGAATTAACGAACTCCACCCTCTGTCACTTGTCAAGGAAAACGAAAAAAAGTTAATTGCTGTGTTTTTCTAGTACTAAAAGGCAACATTGCCAATGGCTATCAACAGCGCCATGAATGATATCTATCAACAGTCGTTGGAACTAAAACTGGAACTTTAGCGCTTATAACTTTTGAACAAATCATTTCCCCGGATCGCGGTGTGTGCGCCATTCGAATTTCGAAAGAACATACTTAACTATGACTTTTATATTCTCTTACGCGCGTTGCGCGTATTTATTAGATTCAACAAATCATTTTTTTCTCTTTTTTTTTTTGTAAAAAAATTAGAAAAAATTAAGGTGAAAGTTACGGGTCATTGAAATTTTGACTTTGAGCCCCCCTCCCCCCCCCGGCCCAGTTGACCAAAATTAAAAATCTGGACAATTTTGAACGCATCTCGACGAGCTCTGTCGACCCTGAAATGAGGGACTTTTTTCGACGATAGCCCATTTCTTATGGGAGCTGGATCAACCTCTTTGCAGGCGTGGTAGCCGGAACCTCCACTACCTCCAATCATCAATGAAATTTAGAACCCCATGACAAATTTCAAGATCCACGCCACCCTCCTTCCTCTCCCTTACCCCTCTCCCTCTCCCTCACCCTCACCTTCACCCCCCTCCCACTCCCCATTGTAATGAATCTAGGAGTGCATTTCGAACAGTGATGGAGTGTGACCTCACCAAGACCCTTCATTTCTACTATGTATATGATAATATTTATAACCTGTATCCTCTTCGTCTAGAGTTGGTCTAGAGGTCGTTCCTTAAGTGTAGGCGTACTTAGACGGGTAATATTTGGATTTTTTCAACATTATTTCCTCATGTTACAAAATGAAAACATTGAAAACAAATAAAAATAAATTTGAGTGTTGGCTTTGCACTGAGGGACGCCGTGCAATATCAAACGTTGAAAGTTGGAGGTATTTTTTTTTGTATTTGGAGGAATGAAAATCGAAAAGTCCCCAAAGATTATGGTGCAGGTACGCCCACAATTCTGAAACAAACTCTACTTCTTTGCGCGAATGAGTGGTTCGCACAATTAAATCACGCACTCTTCACTATCATAAAACAGTCTATTTCATCGGAAGGCATCATTTGGTCTAAGCACCTCCACGTGCGCGTGCATATGATTGAAGAAAGGAATTCATAACTGATATATTTATTTCAGAACGGGTTATTGAAGAGGAAACCAATTGTTGCCACACGACTGACTCCTGCAAAAGGTATTCAAATTACTTGGGCCACGCCACGCCACGCCGCACAGTGGGGCCAGTCAATGGGAGAGGCCGGGGAGCGCGTGGCGACTTTAAATATGCATACATCTTTGTTAATACGTAACATAGACGTACTTTAAAGTAATTTCATTGGTTTTATTGTAAAATTTCCCCCAAGAATCACCCCATATAGTTTGTTTTTTACTGTAAAAACGTTCGGATTTGCATTTTAAGTACAACAATTTTATGTTTGACCTCTCCCATTGACTCGTTCCTTTGAGCGCCGCGGCGCACTTTAGTCTCCGATCGTCAAAAAGTAATAAAAAATCAGAAAATAAATTTCTCATCAATCCATGGGCGCCCGCCCTGGAATCCTAGAATTCAAAACAGTCAAAATTTCACGAAGAAAAATGAAAGGACCAAAAGAAAATGAATTGTAAATCAAAGAAGTAATAGTCGACAAATTTTATTATCAGTTTATCATAATATTATTATCAGGAATGCTCAGTGGCGTTCCGTCCATGTTACCTTTGACACCTAAGGTGTTGGTTGAAAAATTGTGAGTGCAAAGATTTATTTCATTTGCAAAAAGCATTGAAGAATATCGAAGAGGGTCAAGAGAATTGCCAGTAGTGCGACACGCAGAAAAGAAGAGAGACTGGCATAGACTCGCTCACTCGCACGCTTGACTAGCACTTGACAAGCACTCGACAAGCGTGACTAAGCGTGACTAAGCGTGACTAAGCGTGGCGAAGCGTGACAAAGCGTGACGAAGCGTGACGAAGCTGAGGGACGGTAGAGACGTCTTCTAATCCAGGTTTTTCACAATTTTGACCGTTTTTCGAAAAAATTTGCTCTTCGAAAACTTTTGACAGTTTTTGACCGTCCAAAACTTATTTTGCTGACAAATTTTTGAAAAAGTATTTTTTCCTTTAAAACTCTTATTTTGTAGAAAATTTTGCACACAACGTTTTTACGGTTACGGTAACACTCATGGTTTTGTCACGGCACGCCACTGAGAACGTCACGCGAGTTTTGTCACTACAACCAATTGCGTCCGATGTGTGCTTTGTTGTGATTGATGGCTAACAATTTGACTTCGCTTTAACCCTTTATGGACCAAGCCCGAGTATACTCATTTTTATTCTCAAGCCTGCTTCACATTGTTTCAGTCTTCATTCTGGATGAACGCGGCGACTATCGATGAAAACATGTACAAGATAAGATGTTTTTGAGCGCCTTCAAACAGTCGTATAGGCAATTTTAACTCCCCGAGTACGAACAGTTAACTACCTTCCCTTTATAAACGGAAGAGTGACGTTCTATTGAAATAACCTGGCCCTTAGCTTAGAGAGTTAAAACCGTCTATTTCATTGCTTCGGCAAAAGTTTAGAAGAGGCCCATTATATTCTATTCACATTGCTTAGTGAATAGAAAAACGTGGCGAGATCTGGCAATGAGGCTCCTTCTACCCTGAATCCTGACCCTTTCCCAAAGGTGAGGAAAGGTAGGTACATGCGAAGCGATGATGATGAGCCCAGGGAAGAAGAGGTGGAGGTGGAGGGGGTGGATTAAGAGTTATTCAGAGGGTGCACGAGAGCGAACAAATTCGACAGCAGATCGCGATCGCACGAGTAGTCGCGTAAAATAATTCCGGTTCGCCAAAGGTGCGATAGCGTTATTAATATACCCTCGCGCATTATCATTGTACAATATACATATAGATTTATTGAAGAGGCGTCGAGTCGAGGGGAAACATGTGTATACAGCCACATTATACAGCCTCTTTCATTTAATCCTGTGCCTTGTCCACGTCCTGTGTGGATCCCGAGTATGAGACGTTGGATCGGACACTGATCAGCATTTTCTTCAAATATTTTCTAAAGGGGTCTCTCCACCTGCGATTTTAAAAGCGCGAATAAACTGATTGAGCCAATGGGCTTCTTTCAGTGGCGGCTCGCCAGGTGAGGCGAGTGAGGCGACAGGGAGCCATCGCCTCACATTTTTTGAAGTTGGAGAAAGAAAAAAAAAATTAAAAAAATAACATATAAAGGTTGAAATGGTTATTATTCCATCATTATTTGTTTCAATAGTCCAAAAAGTATGACTGGAACATGAAATTTTCAAAAAAGTTCATGTGAACCTGTGCACCTCTCATTTTCGTCGCCTCACCTCCACGAGTCGCCAGTGGCTTCTTTGTTGTAGATACATCAGACTCGACCTATCGACTTCAAGGCAACTCATTGGTTCAATCAGTTAATTCGCGCTTTTAAATTCGCAGGTATAAAAACCTCTTAAAATGGGGCTCTCGCAAACTTTTGCTTCAGGGGATTGAAGAGTTCATTCTTGCATGAAAACCTATAAAAATGACGATGAGTATAAGTACACTAAAAACTCACAAAATTCAATTTCAGAATCGGGCTTAATGGCGGAGATACGCAGGTATCATGGGAGATTCCTATACCGTTCTTGATTAATTTGCAATTTAAATTCAATGGGGCTCTTGCAAACTTTTGCTACTGGGGATTGAAGAGTTGATTCTTGCATGAAAACCTATAAAAATGACGATGAATACACTAAAAAATAAAAAAAAAGTCACTCTCAGAATAGGGCTCAATGGTGGAGAGACGCAGGTAACATTGGAGATTCCTATCTAATTTGAGACATAGTTTCCGTAGAGAAAGTGACAAATTAGACAGGAGTCTCCCTGATACCTACGTTGAACCGCCATTACGATATTGCCGTTATAGCAATTTTTTGAGTTTATTACTGACTTTTAGACTTTTTCAGCGTGACTTTCGTGATTTTCGCTGGTATTTTCATCAGATTTGGCTATTTATTTGTTCACAGCAAAAGTGTTAAAAAGAAAACAGACAACAAAAACAGTTAAAAAAAATAATGTTGCTTCGAGCGCCTTCCATCCACTGAGTATGCGAAATCAGCACCGCGATGTAGGAACATTTAACTACTCACTTAAATTGAGCGAGCGAATATTGATTTGTCATTGTAACCTGGAAGGAAAAGGGTTAAAACACGAGCTTTATGATTTGGTGTGATACCTCTTT
The DNA here is from genome assembly GCA_011764245.1 of Trialeurodes vaporariorum. NCBI lineage: Eukaryota > Metazoa > Arthropoda > Insecta > Hemiptera > Aleyrodidae > Trialeurodes > Trialeurodes vaporariorum. The sequence continues at coordinate 32,642,234 of VMOF01000002.1, read as the reverse complement.
TTACTTTCTATCTAGTTTCAAACAAAGTTAGAAATAGAGGAAGTATTGCAATGGCGCAGAGATTTTCAAGGTATTTTGTTTCAATATTTGGCCCACTACGACTCATTGTCAGTAAATCATGATAATTATAAAATAATTTGCTCTTACTATGCCTAGTGCTATCCTAAAGAATATTCATCCATGAAGCATCAATATTATTTAACCATATGCGGCTTGGAGGTGTAAATGCACAAACTTTCTGTGGCGTCTGTCTGTCCGTTTGTCTGTCTGTGTGTCCGTCTGTCCGTCCGTAGCCATATAAAACGTGAAACCCAGCATAACTTTTGAACTATTGATCCATATGCATCCAAATTTTGCGGAGATGTAGCTTTTAACATTCCTCGAGGGGACTTTTTTTTTTGTTTATTTGAAATTTTAATTTTTAGGTTAGTTATGAATGACAAATGGTTTCCATTAAAAAAAAAAAAAAAAAAAAAAAAAAAAAGACAAATTTAAATAATTCAAAAACGAATCGTTGGATATCTGGATAAAAATATCAAAGTCGGGTTGGGGGTCTCCCCCCGTATGTCAAAAGGGGGTCTGGGGGTCTCCCCCAGAATATTAAAAGGGGCCAGGTCTCCCCCAGAACATTAAAGGGGGGTTTGGGGGTCTCCCCCAGAATATTAAATGGGGTCCGGGGGTCTCCATCAGATTAAATTTTATATGAGAAAGTGTTCGGAGGGTATTCCCTACAGTTTATTTTCTTTCTTCTTTTCTTTTTTCCGATTTTGTTCCCTACTCGTTGTTGGATTTGCGGTATAGGAATTTCACCTAATTATTGTGAGATACATTTTCGCTGCACAGCGTGTTTTGTGGACCTCATTATTGTACGGCTCGCCATTTTCCCTCGAACATCTTTCATGTAGGAATAATCACCTTTCCACTCCGAGCAAGTTTTTTAGTTCGATTTGTGGAGTATTTGAAATACACTGCCCGACCGTGACGCACAATGGAACGAGTCAATGGGAAAGTCGGACATGGTATGTAAATTTTAGATGCGTGTATCTTCGTTAATGTACGCAACGTAGAAGTTTGAATGTGTTGTCATTGGTTTTCTCGTAAAATTGTCTACACAAATCACTCCTTCAAATGTATTTTGTGACCGTAAAAACACAACTAATTCTCATTTTTAGTTAAAAAATTCCATGTCCAACCCCTCCCATTGACTCACTTCACTGTGCTACGCAAGGGCGGATCCAGCAATTTCGCAACCATGCATTACTTTCATTTGAACGTATGAAAAACAATCGATTCTTGGGGGGCCATGACCCTTTTACTGATCGATCGTTTTTCATTCATTCAAAAGGGAAGAATCCACAGTTGCCAGATTTCTGGATCCGCCTTTGGCGACGCCCGTCATGAGCTTGCCGTTTCATGTAAGTATATTTAATGACATCTCTCAAATCACCCCCATGATTTCATCGATTGAGGAAAGATTACACAGTTCAGTTCGGTTTAGGACTGTAACGCTTGAAAATATTCAGATCTGCAATCTTTTCTCAATCGGTGAAACCGAGCCGCTAAATTATTAAAATAATAATCCACCAGTTTTTCCCCCCCCCCCCAACCACCAGGTTGAGATAATATTTTAGATTAGAGTGTCTTTGTGGTTCAATAGGCATAAACTAAACTGAACTGTTTAATCTTTTCTCAGAAGGTGGAATCAGCGGTGAATGGGAAAATGTCATTAATTACACAAAACGGCAGGTCTGACCCGCGTGCCCACTGCTCCTCTCTTCAAATATTGAGGAGTTTTTCTTTAGATAAACCACGCATATAAAACTGATGAGGGTATGCTCGTCCTTAAAAATTCATAATTCAAGGTGTAATGGGTCTGTTGCAAACTTTTGCTACAACGATAAAAAGTTATTATTCCAATGTAAAATCGCCTGAAAAGTCCATTGGTGGCATCATTAAGTCATGAAATACAATAACAAACTCACAAGAGGCGTTTATTGAAATCCAAGATGGCGGAAAAATATCGAGGAATCTGAATATATGCACCGTGATCATCCAAGGATTGCCAACGTTTACAACCTCATTGGAGGTAGAGGTTATGTGTTTGTTTACGTTGTGATTGGTTGTGATCGATGTTGTGAGGTTGGCTATCCTTGAATGTTCGTGGTGCATGCATACGGATTGCGCGATATTTTGCCGCCATCTTGGATTTCATTAAACGCTTCTTGTGAGTTTATTATCTCATTTCGTGGCTTTCTGATGCCACCATTGGACTTTTCAGGCGATTTTACATTAGATTAAACACTCTCAATCGTTGTAGCAAAAGTTTGCAACAGACCCATTGTGTTTATTTCTATGAGTTAAACGCAAGTTGTTCTATCAACGTGAAAATTTTAACTTGGTCTGTCTATTAGTCATTATAAAAGAAACACACCGGTTAGTTCCTCAGAAACACAGACTGCACTAACGCAGCGGCGCGTGGGTCGTAAAGTTGGGGGGGGGGGGGGGCTTGAATGAGAGACTTTTTGTTTTTTTGTTTTTTTGCTCATCTAATTACTAGTTATTGATAGTTTAAAAGCTTTTACCGCGTTTTTTTTTTTTTTTTTTTTTTTTTTTTTTTTTAATGAAACAGCCCGTTGAAAAAAAGAAAACCATAGCAACGTATTATTGCGCACTGGATTCCTCATAAATTCTTTTCTTTTTCCGCGCATTGCCTTGCCGAACATTTTTCAAAAAGAGGCCGGGCTAAGCCCCCGCCACTCAACCGGGCTAAGTCCGGCCTTCCCGAAAATTGGGGGGCTTGAGGCCCCTGATACGCGCCGCCACTGCACTAACGCTTTGAAACGCAATATTCTAATACGGGCATATCCTCGATCTGTTTTATAGGTGCCTGGCATAAAAAAAATAAACTGTAGGGAATACCATACGAACACTTTCTCACATCAAATTTAATCCGGGGGAGACCCCCAGATCCCCCTTTAATATCCTAGGGGACATCCCAAACCCCCCTTTAATTTTCTGGGGGAGACCCCTAACCCGCCTTTAATATTTTTTTCCAGACCTTAAGATTCATTTTTGAAATATTTAAGTTTGTCCTTTTTTTGACCCCCCATTGATTTTAATGGAAACCATTTTTCATCCATAACTAACCTAAAAATTAAAATTTCAAAAAAACAAAAAAGTCCCTCTGGAGAATGTTAAAAGCAAAATCTCTGCAATATACGGATGCATATGGATCAATAGTTCAGAAGTTATGCTAGGTTTCACGTTTTATGGCTACGGACGGACATGCAGGCAGACAGACGGACAGACGGACGGACGCCACAGAAAGTTTGTGCATTTATACCTCCAAGCCACATATGGTTAAATAATGTTGATACTTCATGGATGGATATTCTTTAGGATAGTGTTAGGCATGATGAGAGCAAATTATTTTGTAATTATCATGATTGACTGAGTCGTAGTGGGCCAAGTATCGAAACAAAATGCCTTGAAAAACTCCGCGCCATTGCAATAATACTTTCTCTATTTCTAACTTTGTTAGTAGTGAGAAAGTAAAATTATGAGGCGAACAAACCGTGCCTGTGTGAAAAACGTCCTTAAGATATTTCCATCATGGCTACTATTCGTGAAGTTTCATCACGTCTCATAAATCCTCTCTATCGCTATTGATCGTTGGTACTCCCTATATACAGGGTGGGGCGTAGAGATCTGACGATTTTCAAAAGGCTATAAATAAAGAACTATTTGATTTAGAGAAAAAAACTTTTTTTTATTGAATTCAGTACAAAATGCCGTTTTCTTACATTAAGTTTTAAAAATTACATCTCGTAGATGTTGACCGTCAGCGTCAATACACTCTTGAAGTCGATTTCGAAAGGAATTCACCGCTCTTTCACACATTTGGATGGGTATATTATCGATTTTCTCTCTGATTCGCACTTTTAATTCCTCTTAAGTATGGGAGTGACTCCTAAAAACCCTTTCCTTAAGGTAGCCCCATAAAAAAAAGTCACAAACACTGAAAAAAAAATCAGCTAAATTTAACTAATTTCAACTTAAAAGTATGGACACCACTTAAAACTGTTAGTTTGACTATTTGAATTAGTAAAATTAAGTCCGTGCCTTGTTAATTAACAAATTAACACGGCACGGACTTAATTTTACTAATTCAAATAGTCAAACTAACAGTTTTAAGTGGTGTCCATACTTTTAAGTTGAAATTAGTTAAATTTAGCTGATTTTTTTTTTCAGTGAATGCTCAAATCGGGAGATCGCGGAGGCCACTGTAAATCTCCTCTGAGAGAGACCAACCGATTTGGAAACATTTCCCGCATAGTGGCTAGGGAAATGCGAGCAGTATGAGCTGTTGCTCCATCCTGTTGGAACCAGACGTCTCCTAAATCATTTTCTTCCGCTAAATTTTCGAATAAAAAATTTTCGCTAAAAGTGCGAATCAGAGAGGAAATCGATATTATACCCATACAAATGTGCAAAAGAGCGGTGAATTCCTTTCGGAATCGACTTCAAGAGTGTATTGACGCTGACGGTCAACATCTACGAGATGTAATTTTTAAAACTTAATGTAAGAAAACGGCATTCTGTACTGAATTCAATAAAAAAAAGTTTTTTTCTCTAAGTCAAATAGTTCTTTATTTATAGCCTTTTGAAAATCGTCAGATCTCTACGCCCCACCCTGTACAATATTTCTATCAAGGGACTCGAGATTAGACTGTACCGAGGCGAGAGGTTGATGGCGCAGCGATTAGATAACTATTCGTACTTTGCGACATTGTTATTGCATACACTGTTAATTGAAGGAGAATTTCCACTTTCCCAACAGCGTTCGATTCAACTAATTGTAAGTGCTTTGAACTCATCTAAGCTAAACATACCTATATGAGCTGATTGTGATGTTTTCCCCTTCCTTCCTGTATCTTTCCTTTTTTACAAATGTAATATTTTGTCAAAATAATATGCAGAGTGCTACTAACTTACTTAGTTTACCGTATTTTCTGACTAGCGCCAAAACCTGCTATGCGTATAGTTAATTATTGTGCCTCGCTGGTTTTTCGTGTCGATAAGTGGTTTTTTGTTAATATTATTAAAAAAAAAAAAAAATAAAAAAAAAAAAAAATAATCTATTTTGTAAAGTTTTGTCTCATAAATATCTGCATGGTGGGATGTACCATTAAGAAAACCTACCATTAAGATAAACTGTCGATTAATTATTTTCTAGATAGACTTGCACTAACGGAACTCACTGTATCTGGGCATCTGTGGAATGGAAGGTAAGCGGAAGCGGGGAGCGGTAAGGAGGAGGAGGGGGGGGGCTCGAAAATGATCACCGGTGCATGAGCACTTGCAGAGGTGAGCTGTAGCTGCCGATGACGACGCCTGCCTAGGTGAGTCAGGCGCGCGACCGGGGCTAAAGGCTAAACGAACGCGGGCGCACGGCACAGGTCGGAGAGGGGAGTTTTACGGGAACCCTTTGGGAGAGGGGAAGTAATGGCGGGGGGAGGAGAGATTCGGCTCAGAAAAGAGGCGATGAGCCGTGAACGGTGGCGGGACTCGGGAGCGCGCGACGCGACGCGAGCTGCAAATGCGGATGCCTCTACCATGGAAACGCCTTTTTCAACCCCCGCCGGTGGCCCGCCCTCCTCGAGGACCACCCTAGTCGCGCCTCCTTATCCCCCCCACCCCACCACACCTAACCCCTTGCCATTCTAGAACCTCTGAATCTCTGAATACCCGCGCACCTTTTTCCCTTGGCGGATCCAGGAATCTATCCTTCTCTTTCTTCTCCCATTAGAACACGTACGATAGAAAAGGACAGATTAGGGGCAGTCACGTGATTTTCGCCCCCTCCCTTCTATCTCTTTCTAACTAATGCATTCTAATGGGCGGAGAGAGAGAGAGAGAAGGACAATATCTTGGATCCGCTAGTGCCTTTTTCCCTGACTCAACTTGCTTCGCTTTGCTCGGCCCATGCTCCATGCATGAGCAAAGGTATCGTCATGCCGAATGTTCTGGAGGAAGGGGTGGGGGGGGGTTGAATGAGCAACGGTGAGTTGGAGAGGGAGGGGGGAGCTTTCCGCTTAGATTGTTCACCATAGCAAATATTATTACTTTCGTCGGCGCCAGCTTCGTTTCTTTTTATTTATTCGGAAGCACGAGCTTTATTCCAGTTCCCGCTTGCTTTATGCCACTCCTGTATATCTCTTGTATGATATGGAAAGTTGAAAGTTAAGCATCGGTATATAGTGGTGGTGCACAGAGCTGAGACGGAATAGAGGAAACACAATTCAAAAAGCAGGGAAGTAACAAAATGATTATGCAAAAGCAGGCGCATTATCAGCACTACCACTTGAACTTGAATTCAATGACGAATGACGGGGCTTGATTATTATTGAAGCACCGTTAAACTGTTGTTTTCAAAATGGAGCTGTTGCAAACTTTTGCTACAGATGATATTGGGGTAAAACCCTGCAAATATAACGATTAGCGCACTAAAAAATCACAAAATCCACTCCCAAACACAGAAAATGCTTCCAAACGCGAGACTGTGACGGCGGCCGTTGCCGCGGATTACATTGGGTTTCCCTATCTTCAATCAGCTCCATCTACACGAGGTATTCTCGCAACACCACACAAGAAGAAGCATATAATAATGCCATAAGATTTGGGCGGCAACCAGTGGCGTACGCAGGGGGGCTAAGGGGGCTAAAGCCCCCCCCAGACCTCCGATTTTTTGGGGGTGGAGGGGAAGGGGGGAACAATTTTCAGTCAAACGATCATCAGTGCGAGCCCCTCCCAAGAAAAATCCTGTGTACGCCGCTGGCGGCAACGGCCGCCAATACGGTCTCGCGTTAGAAAGCATTAATTATGAGTTTGGGAGTGGATTTCGTGATTTTTTAGTGTGCTAATCGTTATGTTTACAGCTGGTTTTACCTAATTACCAAATATTAATAAGCCTGTAGGAAAAGTTTGCAACAGCTCCATTGGATTTTCAAAGGCAGTGGCTCGTGCAATTTAGTAACCATGTTTTTTGGCGTTTGTACCTATGAACAAGTATCGACTTCTCAGGGAATCAAGATTTTCGATTTCTCATGAAGATTGATTATTTTACGGAGGTTTATATATAATTGGAGAGAATTCGCCGTTGCCACATTGCACGAGACGTCACTGCACTATGGTGTGAGATCGTCAGAAAGTGGCAAAAAATTAGAGAGTAAATTCCTCTTCAATTGATCAATTATAAACTTTCGAGACCAATTATTAAATAACAGAGAATACTTTTAACTATAGTGATTTAAACCTAAAACTTTGAATGAAAAGTTGTAAATTAAGTTTGAGAGGTCGAAAACGATAATTTTTGATTTTTTTTTTTTTCACCGATTTGTTGTCACTTTTTTTCGATCTCAGACTATAGTTGTTCAAAGGATTTAAAGCGGAATCAAAGTGAATTAGCGCGCCCGCCAGGGAACCTACAAACGAAACAGCTGGGGCGCTGGGCACTTCTTTTAGGAAATTCGGCTTTGTATTTTTTTTTTATCACTATGTGATCCATAAAATTATAAATGAATAAAAAAGTGATCGCAATGCCACTGGAACGTTAGTTTATAGATGAAAGTATCGAAAGAAACAAAAAAAAAACAAAACAAAACAAAATAAAAACAAAAACAAAACAACAAAAACATTGAAATGATCGAAGTCTCAGATCTTTGAATCATGCGAAATGTGTCAAAAAAAAATCGAAGAATGTCGAACCCGCTTTTCAAAATTTTGCTGTAATAAAATATATTGAAAGGAAAAAACGATAGAAGAGAGCAGAAACGTTTAAAGAAAGTTCTTAATTTTAGGTTACACATAGGTACTCGATGCTGTTCGATACAAAGGAAAATTGGGAAACCAAATTATATTCGTGTCAATCGATTTTTCATCGACAGAAAAACACAGTTGTTCATGCTCTTGTTTGTGAGTTCATATTCCTCTGATTTTTGAGCTAAGGTAAAAAATTACGTCTACAATGAGAAGCTAGAGTTTCAAAGGTTCCCGGGCGTGGGTAGGGGGACCGGAACCCTTTTTAGTAGTTGGTCACTAGACAGGAAATTATTAGCGATGAATTTCTAGAATTCATCCGTTTACTGCATCCGTGCAGAAAAGATTACATTGTCCTGTGATGTGGTATATCTGTGGATATTGAAAAGTACAGCTGCTATTCATGGTCTTTTCTGTATCGAGACCGTAAAGGGATGAATTCTAGAACGCGCTACCTATAATACTCCTCAATTTGTTCAACTAAACTCCGTTCAAATCATGCGTATAGTCTTTTAAATGGAGCTGTTGCAAACTTTTGCTACAGGCTTATTAATAGTTGATTATGGGGTAATACCCTGTAAAACTTACGATTAGCGCACTAAAAAATCACGAAATCCACTCCTAAACTCACAAAATGCTTTTAAATGCGAGCTCTCAAGTAGTACCCTTAATGAAGGGTAACTACACTCATGTGATATAAACTTCGTGAAAAAATTTTCTCATAGCATTATAAATAATAGCTGATTGTAAATAGTAATCATAATGAAGAAAAGAAAAGAAAAAAAATGCGAGACCGTAATGGCGGCCGAGGCCGCGGTTTTCTTATGGTAATTGTATGCTTCTTCTTCTTCTTGGTGTGGTGTTGCAAGACTACCTCGTGTAGACGGCGCTGATTGAAGATAGGGAAACCCAATGCAAACCGCGGCCGCGGCGTTTAAAAGCATTTTGTGAGTTTAGGAGTGGATTTCGTGATTTTTTGGTGCGCTAATCGTTATTTTTACTGCGTATTACCCCATAATCAACTACTAATAAGCCTGTAGCAAAAGTTTGCAACAGCTCCATTTTTTGATTACGCCGCACAGTGTTTTGAAAAGGAGGACCGGCGGACATTGGCTTATAACTCTACTATAGCGCATAAAAATATAATCAAACCCATGCCACCCTACGTAGATGGGTACGAGAAATTCATAGGAAGGGTCGAAATTGTCGCACAGTGGGTGTTTTTTAAGTAAATCCTAGACAAAAATTAAAAAAGGTGAAAGAAAGCGGGAAAAATGTCAAAAATGGCAATGACAACGTTCAAATTTATCTTATTTTCTATGGTTTACCATGGGACACACAGAATTACTGCTCTACCGCCGCACAATGATCAGTTTTCAAGAAAAAATAATTTTTTTTTTTTTTTAGTGAGTTTCAACTGGAGGCACTTATTTTATGAATATTTTGTTTTGCATGATAATGAATAAAGATAAATCGAGACTCATTTAACAGATCCAAGAATGAAGGTTTTCTAATTTCTTCCATTATAAACGCACGAAATAAAACCCCCCTCCCTCCCTGAGAACAGACTTTTTCTATCAGTAATAGTTCTGCAAAAGCGCTTTTAATGAGCTCAGGTCAGTGAAAATGAGATAAAATTTGGAACATGCAATGCCTCATCAAGAAAAACTCGAAAATTCGGAAATTTAGGTTTCTAAAATCTGCGTTTATATTTCTATTATGAAAAGTTACCATCATCTGTAGGCAATAAAAATAGTGGGAAAAAGTATCTTGGATGGAAGGGAAAATGGAAATTTAAACCAAAAATGTGAGCAAGCCGAAAAAAAATTACAGGTACCGGGATTCGAACCCCGGTTTAATGCGTGCAAGGCAAAAATGTTAGCCAGACGACCAGCAAATAAAGATGAAATGATGTGGCGCGCGTCCAACACATACGCAGCCCCTGCCGATCGGCCTGGACGTGAGACAGTCGCTAGCGCGGCGAGAGAAAAACGTGGTTATATTACGGAGGTCGACTTACAAAAATTAAGATTTCTCCAAGAGTCGCAAAAAGTGGCAGCCAATTTTTGGATATGTTGTTCTCTAGATGTTTCTCTATCACTCCCTGAAAGCCGTTTCTTAAGGCAATTTAAGGCTTTTTTTATAGCTCTGCCTAAAGTTGAAAAACGGTAAATTTTTCCTCAACTCTTTGAACAAGCTTATCAAGGTTGTAAAAGTAGAAAAGTTTAACTTCATATAGCTCATTTTAAAGCTGAAAGTACGCTGAATAAAATGGTGTATTTCATTTTTACAAAATTTTGAATATGAACAAAGAAAACACCCATACATTCGGAGCATGGTTTAAGAAAAAATCGGAACCTGCCGAAAGTGATATTTTGAAAGCTTACAAAAGTATCAAAAAACAAATTATAAGCCAAAATTATGGTAAAATGGGGTGCACAGGATACTAAACTGAAGATTTATTCATGTTTTGACTCTAAAAACACGACTTCGATTTTTGGCCCTATGTCCGCGCCGCGCCGGATTCAAAACACTGTGCGCCGTGAGCAAGTGGAAAGCCTGAATCATCATTATTCTGCTGGACGGAGATTTTTATTCAATTTATAACTTCCAAAATATCCCAAGTCACACTTAGTGGCGGATTCAAAAGGGGGGAAGGAAAGTGAACCAGGATTTTTCACCATCTACGAAGGGATTTCTGAGGAAATTGTGGGATTTTCGTTGAAAAAATAGGTTTTAGCCCCCCCCCCCCCCAGAAAGATTTCTAGATCCACCTCTAGTCACATTTCGTGATCTTCCTTTTTTGGAGTGGTGTGTTGACAAAAGACAACCCAAATAGGTATATACTTTTTCCGATTTATGGGAAGGAAGTTTTCTTATAGGAAAATTCATTTGAAATGAGAATAACAATATATGCTCATTTGATTGAATATGACAGAAAAGTGACGCTTGGCTTCTTCAGTTGAAATGAATTGTTGGAGAAAAGCACGTCTTGTCGAGAGAGGTCAAAAGAAAACGTATATAAGCTGTCCTCTTATTATGAGCTTTGAAACGACGAAAACTGTGAGAAAAAGTTGAACGGCAACATGTGACACTAATCCAATCTGAATGCGGTTTGCGAAGGGTCAGACTTACCTTAATACCTTGCGCCTGCATAAACCCCATTGCAGCGATGGTGCTCGCGTTCAAAAATAGCTCATAACTTGAAAAGGTTTCAAATAATATATGCTGCAGGATTTTGTTAGTAAGTGCGAGAAACATTTCCAATGGAAACCAGAGAGAAATTCAAAAGCACAGAGATGAAGTTACTCAACGATTACGTGGTAAAAGACATCAACGAACGAGAAGCCCTATCCTCGCTTGAAGCCCCCGTGGAGGTGGTTTGTTTGCCTGTTTTTTTTTTTGTTTTTTTGTTTTGTTCTTTATTTGTTGGTCTTGTTTTTTTTTTTTTTTTTTTGTTTTTTTGTTTTTTGTTTTTTTTTTTGACAATTTTAAATGAATTTGGTTTAAAATGAACAAATCAGAACTAAGAGCGAGTGACTGGACTCAGAATCTTATTTCAACTATCAAGGAAGAACATTTTACCGGTTAAAGTTGAATGGTTTCTGTCTTGCGGAAAATTTTCTAAAAGAGAAGTTATATTATTGATTTCTATGGCACTTTGCGCACTGATTCGATTGACTTTACACTATAAAAATTGTTTCTGTTAATATTAAAATTTGTAATACTTATTAAGTTAGCAAAAGAGGCAAACAAACCACTCGATTCTGCACTCAACCAGCACTCAACCGTATTGCCATGCGGCGTCATTACGCAGGTACCATCGGGGATTTCTACTCGTCTCTTAATGTGTTACAGTTTTCTATGCCGTCGAAGGAGATTCATTGAGTAATTAACTGCTAAAGTAGTGATTGTTGGGACAATATTGCGATTCACGAATTAATGGCGCCGTTATTACGAAACGAAGCCACCATTACCATTAAGTATTCCTACCCAGTGGCGGATCTACGGAGCGGACCCGAGGGCGCGCCCCCTCCCCCGAATCCCTGGCAAAAATGGGTCATACAGGTCCATAAGGCCCATAACCAATTCCCTATACATATTGTGGAAATGTATAGATTTGTAAGGATGTCAACACGTATACCCATTCGATATCCATGCATTTCCATGGATCCATATACATAGAGTCCCTGTATATACTATGAGAGTTGCGCCAAGTCTCTGAAAATGAAGAAGAAGAAGTGGATCAATGGAGCCCCCAAGAGGCAAATTGCAAATGACGAATGATCATTTGCCTCTGGGCTGTTGCCGCTATTTCGCTATCTCTGATAGGTTAGGTTCAGATTCTCGACAATAACGGTCGTTATTGAAAGAGATAATGTTCTCCTGAATAACATTCAAAGAGAGGAAAAATGAACAATAATTACTGCGTTCACTGTCACTTCAAAAGTGTAATGAAAGCTATTTCGCGAAAAGTAATCAAACCCTCCGCCATTAATTGCATTTGCCTCTTGGAGCTTTCTTGACAGCCTAAATCTGAGAGCCAATCAGAAATGGATTCAACATTGGCGCAACATCTCATAGTATATAGGGACTCTACATACACATATCCATACGCTGTACCTATAGGGAATTGGTTATGGGCCTTATGGACCTGTATAGACCATTTTTCCCTGGTAAAAGTTTTTCATTGGTGACCAATGAAATTACATTGGTCACCAATGAAAAATTCATTGGTCACTGGAGAATTGGAACCGTTTTATTGGTCACCAATGAAAAACTTTTACCGCAGGGTTGCCTGAGAAGAGCCTCAAAAATTTCCTTGCATGTTTTGACGATGATCAAAACAAAACAAAAACAAAAACAAAACAAACAAAAAATCGATGGAATGCTTCATGCTATAATTTAAAATTTATTAGGCGCGCCCTTTGCCCCCCTCCCGCTAGAAAAACTCTCTAGATCCGCCACTGGTCAGCCTATCTAATTTCTCTCTCTCTCCATCTTCATGGACACCTCTTAACAAAGATAAAGATATAGAGAGACAAAACTATACGGATAGGAATCCCTCATGATACGTCTGCATTTCAACGCCATTACGGGCGTAAAAGCTAGTTTTATGTGGTTATTGATTTCGGAAATTTTCCGTGGCGTACACCATCATTATTTAAATTGTTTATTACGTGAAGTCTGCGGCACTAAATACATTTGTAGCAAAAACTTGCAACAGCCCTATTATTGATCCAAGTTTTTCAAAACAATCAAAATGTTTCCTTTAATCAATTATTTAACACCAAAGTTTTAACCGTCAAGAATGCATACGGATTGCGGAACGCAAACGGTTAGTTTGATTACACGAGAATTCGTCACTTATCTCGAATTCTTAACTGTCAAAACTTTTGCGTTTGATAGTACCACAAGATACGAGGTTCGTTTCAAAAGTAAGTATACGTTTTTTTCCCCCCTAAAAAACACTATAAACCCTATAGAGGAAATCTGAAAATAGTGATAGATGCGTCGTATCCTTAGCTTCAAGACCTTTTTTTTTATATTTTTTTTTTTATTTTTATTTTTGTTATCTTTTAAATTGAACAAACGGCGGCGATTTTACCGCGACCATCTCCTGTCACAGTGGGCCCAAAATTTTACGGAATCAAAGGTATCGTTTTTCAGACATGGGGAATCAATACATTGTATAAAAGAACAAAAATGAGGTAAAAAAAACTGTCAAAAACTGATAAAATGGCATCTAACTTTATTTTTTGACAGTCTCCTGCTTTCTTTAGACAGTTTTGATACATTTTACACAAGTTTCCTTATTCCATCAGAAAAGAACTCTCAATCCTGGTTTAAGATCCAAATGTTGATGTTCTTCTCTGATGGAATAAGGAAACTTGTGTAAAATGTATCAAAAATGTCTGAATAAAGCAGGAGACCGTATCAAAAATAAAGTTAGATGCCATTTTATCAGTTTTTTACAAATTTTTTTACCTTATCTGTGTTCTCTTATACAACATTGATTCCCCATGTCTGGAAACGATACCTTTGATTGCGTAAAATTTTGGGCTTACTGTGACGGGAGATGGTCGCTGTAAAATCCCCGCAATTTCTTCAATTTTAAAGATAACGAAAATCCAAAAAAGGGCATTGAAGCTGAGGCTACGACGCGTCTAACACTATTTTCAGATTTCCTCTAGGGCTTATAGTGTTATTTAGAAGAAGAAAAAAAAACGTTTACTTACTTTTGAGACGACCCTCGTAAAATATGACCCTACAATCCTACATTCGCTATTCGCAAATGTTACGCTCAACAAAAGCAATGATATAAAGCTTTGATTGAATATCTTCGCCCCACAACTTTACGCGATGAATAGTTTGTATCGTGATCAAGATTGTAGCTTTGTTTTTTATTTCATTTCTTTTTATTTTTTCACAGTTATTTTTTAAAAGGTTCTTTGACTATTATATAGTACCTTTAGTAAAATGAGCAATCCCAAGATAAAATTCCGCTTGTCCCTCCCCAATCATTGATCAAATGAGAAATGAGAATGAATGTCCTTGCAAGGGATAAAAATGACGGATAATGAGCAAAAAGTATCATACATACCTACCAACTTTATTACAAATAAACAATACCAACTTTACTTATGTACAATATACAGAAATATCTGACTCAAAGAAAAATGACAGTTAGTACATCTAATTGTAGGTGTCTATATATTTAAAAACAGATTCGGTATAGTAAACTTAATTCAGATACATTCTGCATACATACCAAAAATTGCATGTATTATAAACATCAGGACATACACTGACAAGAAAAGAAGTTATTGTAATACAAAATTTTGTTTATCATAGATATTAAACGAAACATGATGAGCAGAATTAAAGGTCGTTGAGACAGTCATGAATCAATGCTGCAAGATTTGGCAAAATAAATAAATATCTATATACACACATTTCGACATTTTACATTAAGTCTTATGGAAAATTTGAATATTTTTTACCAAATCTGGTAGCCCTGTCATGAGTATCGTTGGCCAAATTGACTCTCTTTATAGATCGATTGACCCCACAAAATCTTTTTGCTAGCCTCTTATACTTAAGCAATTTTTATTACAAAGGTTCCAATATAATTCCGAAAAATTGTCATGCACACCAGAATACTATAGACATAGAAAATTATGGTTTGAGTTTTTAAGGCGTCAAATATACGTAGCACCACATAATAGGTGCAGCGTATTTTGGCTGCTATGCATCCAAAACTATCTATCCTTCTTAAAGGAAGCATGAACAAATTTCAACGAAGGCTCCGAGAAATCAAGAACGGGTTCTACTCATAAAAAAGATTACCATTTAATCATTTTCTGTGGTAGTGAAACCAAAGTTTGAGAAAATAAGATCGCAATTTTAAATTAGATTCATATTGATGCAATAACTATGATAACTTGTACAGATATCTCCAAAAGACCATTAATATAAGTCTTTTTAGTGGAGGATTTATAGCTTTAATCGTAAAGACTTTAACGAAGCCTTCTTCATTCCGGAATATTTTTCGAAAGGAATGCCTGGATGAAAATTATACGAGTCACAGCCATAGTTGTTCGAAAAGTTCTCTTTTAGGTCTGAAACAATTTTGATGATAACTAGTTGACTTTTTTGCGCTTTTTGCAAGTGAATAAAGAGGCGAACATACCACCTCGTGCCTCTTGGAGACTTAAATTAATCGACCAATCCAAGTAACAACCCCCCCCCCCCCCCCCATGGATGATGGTCTCGTTGATTTTATCCGTAGACTCATCAATATTGCTTCGATGAATTCTGATAATAACAAGGTCATGTTCATACAGAGGTTGGAAAACTGGATGCAACAGACAGACCCATTTCATGAGACTGTCACAAAAGTTTAGCAATGTACGAACTGGATATGGGCGATACCAATGATGAGCTAATAAAATCAGACTCACTTGATGTCGCCGAAAAAGACGACCTTTGATTGTGAATTTCGAGACTTTCAGCGGAGGTATTAGCAAAATCGTGAAGTTTCCTGACATGCTTTTTGAGATCGAAGTTGCGGCAAAATCCTTTACCGCAAACCGCACACGTGAAAGGTTTCTTATCATTATGAGTGTGCATATGAAAAGTCAAATTGTATATCTGATGAAAAGCCTTATTGCAGATGCTGCATTTGTAGGCTTTTTCTCCGCTGTGCGTTAATTTGTGGTTCTTATAGTTGCCCTTCTGATGGAAACCTTTACCACAAAATTCACACGTGAAAGGCTTGTAGCCGGCGTGTATCCTACTGTGCGTGTTTAAGGTTGAGCTTCGGTTAAAGGCCTTTCCGCAAGTCGCGCACGTGTGCGGTTTTTCCTCTGTGTGAATTATTTTGTGCCTACACAACGTAGAGGCTTGCCTGAAACCTTTACCACAAATTTTACAAACGAAAGGTCTAGCGCCAGTATGCACTGGCATGTGCCTTGTAAGGTTGTAGTGTGCGTTGAACATTTTCCCGCAGTCGGGACAAGAAAAGGTCTTTGGTTTTTGCTCCGCTTTGTCGGCATCATCGGGAGATCTCGTTTTTTCTCGTTTATCGAACGACACTTCATTATTTACAAAATTTGACTTAACGTCCTTTATACTTGTTGCAGTAGTACTAGAAAGGATTTCACTTTTGGCTGCTGCTCTTTCGCGCTGATCGGTCGAGAGTTTTTCAAAGTCACTATTTTGGGAGACCCTGAACCAGCTGCTAGGATTGTAATAGAAAATCGGATAGTGTTGGAAGATATCATGTGGTCGATAAACGGGCACATATTTTTTGAAAGCTGAGTCTAAGTTGAAAGGATAAGAAAAATTAGGTATCCTGAGCAGAGGCTCTGTGTTTTTCTTATCAGGTTCCATAATTTTGGCTATCGAAAATGTTAGCCCATTCGAGCCGGACTTGAGCTGACCTTTCTCCTCCTTGATGGTCATCTCGTAGTTTTTCGTCTCACTTTCAACAAGACTGTTTTTCAGCGGCATCGGCTGCATAGTAGATTGGAACAGACCCCAAACTTCAGATCCAAGCTCAGATCCTGAAACAATACCAAGGATGAGTATAAAATAGTTTAAAAATGTAATGTAGAATAATTATCATTATCTCCTGTAAAATGAGTCCAAAAATGTATTTACTTCCCTTCCCAGTGTATTGCAGTTCGTATTCAATGATTCTAAAACCACGGATTTGTAATCCTTCCAAATTCTGACAATAGTATGGTATGTCTGATTGTCTGATGCTTACATAATTTTCCAATGGTTTAGTATACCTAGCTCCTCCATGCATTTAAGAGGAAAATTGGTTGAGCTGGTATGGCTCTGCAGGTTTCATGGGAGATTCTTTCCTGCATTTGTCTCTGTCTCTCTCTGTCTACAGAAATACATAGAGGAAAGTCTCAAATCAGATAGGAATCTCTCATGGCACCTGCGTAACTCCGCCATTATATCTCAGACTTGAAAGCCATTTTGTGAGTCTGTGAGTGAATTTCGTGAGTTTTTGGTAAACTCGTCGTTTTTATTGCTGCTTTTTACGCAAGAATTAACAATCCGATCGCACATAGCAAAAGTTACCGAAAGTATCATTATGTATACTGAATTTTGAGGTGAAACACGCAGTGGTGTATAATAAGGATCCGCGGCTTCCGGGGTGAAGCACTACAGTGTCACCCCCCCCCCTAAAAATTTTCCCCCCCCCCCCCGTTTTTTTAGCCCATTTTCTGCCGAGAATCAAATAAAACAAATTATGAAAAATAAAAATGAAAATTGAAAAAATATACGAGGGGCGTTCAATAAGTAAGTATCCCCCCCTCTAAAATCCACGAAAATGGACCAAATTTTAAAAAAATTAGATGAAAATCTTCCTTAGGATATACTGAATCCAGCTATTTAAGAGTCAATGCAATCGGATAAAATGCGGCCGCACACGGGCCGTGGATGCGCGTTGCGGCGTGAGCCGCTCCCGCCGGCTCGGCCGAATTTTTAGTAGCGCGCGGCTTGAGAGGCTTCTCTTCAAACGTTCATACATTTAATCAACAACCGGGGAGGGAAAAAAATCATCGGTTAAAAACATGAGTTGGCCTTATTTCTCCACATATTCACCTTTTCGGTCTAATGTTTCCATATCTCAAGGCGGAACTTGGTGGTGTGCATTTTGAATCTGTGGAGGAGGTCAAAAATGCTTGCAGCACTTTTTTCAAGAATCAGCCCAAGGATTTCTACGCGCGAGGCCTCAAAAAGTTGGAGTCTCGATATCAGACCTGTTTGGACCGAAAAGGTGGATATGTGGAGAAATAAGGTAAGCCCAAATCATGTTTTTAACCGATGATTTTTTTCCCTCCCCGGTTGTTGATTAAATGTATGAACGTTTGAAGAGAAGCCTCTCTAGCCGCGCGCTACTAAAAATTCGGCCAAGCCGGCGGGAGCGGCTAACGCCGCAACGCGCATCCGCGGCCCGTGTGCGGCCGCATTTTATCCGATTGCGTTGATTCTTAAATAGCTGGATTCAGTATATCCTAAGGAAGATTTTCATCTAAAGTTTTTTAAGTTTGGTCCATTTTCGTGGATTTTAGAGGGGGGGATACTTACTTATTGAACGCCCCTCGTACATTAATTTTTCAAATTATTCAAACAAGTCTTGAGAATTTAATAAATTACCCTACTTCAGGGGGGCATTTTTTGTTTAGAGTGGCACTTTCCTGCTTCAGGGTGACTCCCTTTAGCCTGGTTGATATTTTAATCATACATCCTTCCACACCAATTTTTCTCCTGTTTTCCAACATTTTTTCAGAATTTCTCTATTTTTCCTATCTATTCCCAATTTTTTCTCTTTATTCTTCTTCGTCTTTATTTTTTCCTCGTCTTTCTTCTCTCTTCCCCCTCTCTTTCCCCCCTCCTTTTCTCCATTTTCTTCACAATTTTCTGCATATTTACTGCGAGTGTCACCCGGGGCGGACCGCCCCCTCCGCCCCGCCCCGCCCCGCCACGCCTTCCTCCGCCACTAGAAACACATCTGACGCCTTGCTTTTTATTTACTCTTTTTTTTTCAGTATTTTTCCAAACTGACTTACTCAGAAAGCTCAAAATTCTCAGTTGAAAAGATTGAATGAAATGAAACCCTTGTTTATGAGGTACCCTTCTATTTCCAGTCCCACAAAGGTCTCCCCCTTTATCGTCTAACAAGTGTCATATTCAGTTTTATTTCAGCATCGAAATAAAACCACACCGCTCTCCCTCGCTGAGCGTATAGCGTAGCGTCGCCCACGCCGCGCCGCAACGTCACACCAATCACCGGTTTGTTTCGTGGAAGTGTCGTCGCGTCATCGCGGTGTCGGCGGGTAGTCGCGGTAGTCTGGTACCCGCGATCTTTAAATGATCATCGTGTCATTCGTGTCACCGTTTTATTCGCCCAATGGAAATCAAGAGTGGGTTTCGGGAGCGTCAAAAAATGGGCTTCATCCCCTCCCATTCCCATCCCAGCCGCCTCTCGACATCATTCAACTGTCAAAAGCAGCAGCGAAATCGCTGTTAATAGACTCTCCGCTCTTCCCCCCCCCCCCCCCCCCCCACCACCACCAAACCCCAACCGCCGACGTGGTGCCCGCAATCCGCTAATAATCTTTGCCACTGTATAAGGAGTCGCTTTGCGGTCCCTCCCCTATAAACTCCTTGCACCCGTAAACTTGACAAAGCTTTCTGACAATTGACAAAACAACTCTTAAAACATCTGATTAAAGTGAAAATTAATAGAATGGGTCTGTTGCAAACTTTTGATACAGCGCTATAGAGTGTTCAATCTCATGTAAAATAGCGTGAAAAGTCCATTGGTGGCATCAGAAAGTCATAAAATGCAGTATAAAACTCACGAGAGATGTTTGACTGAAACCCAAGATGGCGGTAAAATATTGAGCAACCTGTATGCATGCACCACGAGCATCCAAGAACAGCCAACCTCACAATATCGATCACACCCAATCACAACGTAAATAAACACATTGTCTCTCTCTCTCTCTCTCTCTCTCTCTCTCTCTCTCTCTCTCTCTCTCTCTCTCTTCTCTTCTCTCTCTCTCTCTCTCTCTCTCTCTCTCTCTCTCTCTCGCTCGCTCGCTCTTTTCTACCCTCCTTTTTAGAATGGGTCACCAGAAACTTGCGTTTCTACATTTTACTGTCTATTCTATTCCAGGAGAAAATCAAATGGCGATGAATACAAGACTTGTGCTCGAAGAGGGCGTAAAATAGGCATCGTTGAAAACTTATTGGAAAATACCAGAGACAAATAGAGACGGAGCACTACGCTAAAATACGTAGGGAAGATTTGAGTCACACTGACTTTTCTGGGATTGAACCAAATAACATGTAGAACAACAGTCAACACCTTTTGATATCGCATGGTGTTGAACGGTGACGTTCGATAGACACATGGGGATCACTTTATAAGAAAACATAAAACGGGCTCAAACATTTTCCGAAATGCTACCAGCCCTCATTATATAATGCATTTAGTAATGGAAATCAAGCCGAGGGAAAATTTGCCCCCATATCCAAAATCAACCCCAATTTCATTATTTTTACGAAGCTTTCTGTATTTGCGTTTTGAAAAATCCGAGTAAGGTAAAAAAAAAAGTTGAAAAAAAATTGTTTTCTTCTTTTCCCGCCATTTCTGATAGTACTAAGCGGCATGTGTAGAACGGGTGTAAAGCAGAAAAATAATAATTTTCACGGAAAAACCGTCCAATTATTTTTTTCACTATGTTTCCGATGTATTTGACCACCTAGTGAATTGAAAAATCTATATTTGGTTGAAAAAAAAAAGGTCGTGCAATGGAGGGTTAAGGTTGAAAAAAAATGAGACGAACAAACTAGAAGCAGGGTAAATGCTGTCACACTTTGGGATAGGATTTATAAAATGTATTAGCCTCTAGAGGTATAACTCGTTGACCGAGACCAAGAGGTAAGCCGACGACTCGTAGCATTTAGAACTCCCCTCTCGGTAAAAAACACAAATGCCTAGCTACGCTCACGGCTATGCCCTGCTTAGCAGCGAATATAAATTTTCCGCCGATTCTCCGAATTTTTCATAGATTCTTGCTTCCAGTTTTCTTCTTTTCCAGTTTCCCGATGACCCGCCGTGCGGATCGCGGACCCTAGTTTGAGAACCGCAGATTTTGACTGAGGCGAGTGGCCGAGAACATAGCTAATAGATAACTATTCGTACTTAGCGACTTTGTTATTGCATACTCTGTAAATTGAAGGCGAATTTCAACTTTTCTCAATCTTTTCAACAATTTTCGATTGATTTCGAATAAGGTCAGAATGTTGTTCTCCGCTTCAATGCATTGCTTGTGGTTCCAAGTAAAAAAAAAAAAAAAAAAATGAACTCAAAATCGAAGGCGCAATCAACTACTGGTGGGAAAAAAGTTTACAATCAATAGGCCAGGCAAATTAGATCCATTATTGGCAAATAGAGGAAAAAATTCGCACATATCGGGATTTTTGCAGAGATGTTCCCTAGGGTATGTAGAACAACATACTAAAAGTCCCCATCGATACCGTGTGAGCTTTCGCCGCAGTGACCTCAAAAAGGGCGTATAAATTGGTTTTTCGTGATTTCTAGCCAAACGGCTGCAGATAAGGGAAAAATACCTCAGTTCAAAAAGATTTGTCTTAAAATTTTCTATAAAAAAGGTTCTTACGTTGTGTACTACTACTATTACTATGTAAGTCCAAAAATTAATGTCCAAAACATTAAAGTCAAAAAAAGTAGGTCCAAAGAGGAAACGCCCAAAAGAAGAAAAAGCCAGCATTAAAATGTTCAGAGATTATGAGCCCATAAAATGAAGTCCAAAAATTTGGCAAGTCTAAGGGGCAAATGAATTTTGCAAGCGATCAGTATGCAAATGTATCGTTTTTTTATTTTTCTTTTTTTTCTCTTTTTTTTTTAAGTAACTCATAACCCTCAAACCCTGGTAATCTTTTGTCAATAAGTTTGATCAACAAGTAAGTTTCTCAACAGGTATATAGGCCAGGCAAATTAGATAATTTAAAGGAAAAAATTCGCACATATCGGGATTTTTGCAGAGATGTTCCCTAGGGTATGTAGAACAACATACTAAAAGTCCCCATCGATACCGTGTGAGCTTTCGCCGCAGTGACCTCAAAAAGGGCGTATAAATTGGTTTTTCGTGATTTCTAGCCAAACGGCTGCAGATAAGGGAAAAATACCTCAGTTCAAAAAGATTTGTCTTAAAATTTTCTATAAAAAAGGTTCTTACAAGTTTTAACGATAAACGACTCCTTCACCCTTTATAGCGTGAGAAACAGATTCCCGACTGGCGCGGCGCAGCGCGCGGCTCGTAAATCGCATCCCTCCCCCGCTCCTTTTGCGTCAGCGTGAGCGTGATTTATTTTTCATATGTTTCTCGCACTGATGTAGCGTGATATGTACTGATTCTGCCTTTACTTAACTCTACCAGCACAATCCACTCCCCCCCTCCCCCCTTTAATTTTGATGGACGCGGAAAATAATCAATTGTTTTTATAGTTTGATTAGATACATTGCCGATTAAAGGCTCAAATTCGCATAGAGCAGGTTTTTGGCAGGGATTCTCAAGTTGTATCGAATAACACGCTGAAAGTCCCCATTGTAATCGTATGAGATTGATCTCGCCTCGGTGACCACTCGAAGTTCTTTACTCAATGCACGGCGTCAGCGCAGCTTCGGCGATCCGTCTACTTCTCTCAGCGCGAGGCAACGCATGCTTATCTTAATAAGGGGAGCGTTCTAGAATTCATTGAATTATTGCTGCACCGGTGCAGCAAAGATTATAAATGGCAATCGTTTCCGATATGAATAGATGTACTACAACATGGAAAAAGGTAATCTTTGTTGCATCGCTGCACTAATCTGACGAATTCTAGAACGCTTTGTATTCCTTCAACTTGGAACTAATGATAGGAATAGAGAAAAGTTCATTTCATTCATCATGACCAAGTTTTCAGAAAAAGGAATTCAGATGCTCCAAGCTAAAGGCGACGCTGACACGACTATGTTAAAACTGCTGTCGACCATTCTTCAATAATTGAGTCAAATGATGCTTGCGCTATAATTGGAGAAGATATTAGATCTTCTAGTGATTTTGACAGCTTTGGCGCCACCGGAAGTAGATTTTTGTTTTTTTTGTTTTTTTTTGTTTTTTCTTTTTTGTTTTTTGTTTTTTTTTTTTGTAAAACCTAGCAGAGGCAAAGTACTCACCAAAGTTTATCACCAAGTTCATTCATGGCAGGGCACTGAACTTGCTCCACTTACTTGGGGCTGGCGCCTTCAACCTTATTTCTCTCCAATAACCATGAAATTGCAGCTCGCACCCAGAAAATATTACAATCTATCTATTGCGGTTGCGTCAAAGGTTGCGGAAAAGCTTGCGGTTGTAGAAAAACTGGACTTAAATGTTCGACCGTCTGTCAACAATGTAGCGGACTTTCGTGCGAGAATTCAGCAAAGGATGAGGATACAGAAGGAATACAAGAGGAAGAAGAAGAAGATCCTGACGATCCTGAGGAGCTTGTCTGCAACCCTTCTGAAATCGACGAGAAAGACGCTGAAAAAATTACCGATACCGACGAGAGTCAACATCCGTTGATGAACTTCAGGACGTTGTTGAAAATTACGAAAACAGAATGAAACGAATATCAAAAAAATTGCTTTTCGATCCAACGTCTTAATTTTGATTTGTCTTAATTAGCGTTTGTGTTTAGTGCTTTTGTTTTCATCCTATATGTATACTCACTTTCTGCCTCATTATTTTATCATAATCGTCACTTCAATAAAGAGAGATAAACGATCTCCGATCCACCGAGATTCTCGTTCCTATCACTTCCGAATCTGGTGAGCGCCTATTTTCTTTCTTCTTTTTATTGTTCTCTAAATAATGCTGCCTATTAAATTGAATAATATAAGGTATTTAGGTTACTCAAAGCAGTGCGAGTGGCGCAGCGTCAGTTGCTGCGAAAAGTTACTGATTTGCCTTATACTTGAACCTATCAATTTTCCGCGTCCATCAAAATTAAAGGGGGGGGGGGAGTAGATTGTGCTGGTAGAGTTAAGTAAAGGCAGAATCAGTACATATCACGCTACATCAGTGCGAGAAACATATGAAAAATAAATCACGCTCACGCTGACGCAAAAGGAGCGGGGGAGGGATGCGATTTACGAGCCGCGCGCTGCGCCGCACAGTGTTTTGAATCCGGCGCGGCGCGGACATAGGGCCAAAAATCGAAGTCGTGTTTTTAGAGTCAAAACATGAATAAATCATCAGTTTAGTATCCTGTGCACCCCATTTTACCATAATTTTGGCTTATAATTCGTTTTTTGATACTTTTGTAAGCTCTCAAAATATCACTTTCGGCAGGTTCCGAATTTTTCTTAAACCATGCTCCGAATGTATGGGTGTTTTCTTTGTTCATATTCAAAATTTTGTAAAAATGAAATACACCATTTTATTCAGCGTACTTTCAGCTTTAAAATGAGCTATATGTAGTTAAACTTTTCTACTTTTACAACCTTGATAAGCTTGTTCAAAGAGTTGAGGAAAAATTTACCGTTTTTCAACTTTAGGTAGAGCTATAAAAAAAGCCTTAAATTGCCTTAAGAAACGGCTTTCAGGGAGTGATAGAGTAACATCTAGAGAACAACATATCCAAAAATTGGCTGCCACTTTTTGCGACTCTAGGAGAAATCTTAATTTTTGTAAGTCGACCTCCGTAAAATTAACCACGTTTTTCTCTCGCCGCGCTAGCAACTGTCTCACGTCTAGGCCGATCGGCAGGGGCTGCTTATCTGTTGGACGCGCGCCGATTCTCTTCATGCTCACATGCTGGTCGTTTGGCTAACGTTTTTGCCTTGCACGCATTAAACCGGGGTTCGAATCCCACTACCTGTAAGTTTTTTTCGGCTTGCTCACATTTTTGGTTTAAATTTCCATTTTCTCTTCCATCCAAGATACTTTTTCCCACTATTTTTATTGCCTACAGATGATGGTAACTTTTCATAATAGAAATATAAACGAAGATTTTAGAAACCTAAATTTTCGAATTTTCGAGTTTTTCTTGATGAGGCATTTAATATTCCAAATTTTATCTCATTTTCACTGACCTGAGCTCATTAAAAGCGCTTTTGCAGAGCTATTACTGATAGAAAGAGTCTGTTCTGGGGGAGGGAGGGTTTTTTTTTTTTTTTTTTTTTCGTGCGTTTATAATGGAAGAAATTAGAAAACCTTCATTCTCGGATCTGTAAAATGAGTCTCGATTTAACTTTATTCATTATCATTTAAAATAAAATATTCATAAAATAAGTGCCTCCAGTTGAAACTCACTAAAAAAAAAAGTTTATTTTTTCTTGAAAACTGATCATTGTGCGGCGGTAGAGCAGTAATTCTGTGTTTCCCATGGTAAACCATAGAGAATAAGATAAATTTGAACGTTGTCATTGCCATTTATGACATTTTTCCCGCTTTCTTTCACCTTTTTTAATTTTTGTCCAGGATTTACTTAAAAAACACCCACTGTGCGACAATTTCGACCCTTCCTACGAATTTCTCGTACCCAATTACATAGGGTGGCATGGGTTTGATTATATTTTTATGCGCTATAGTAGAGTTATAAGCCAATGTCCGCCGGTCCTCCTTTTCAAAACACTGTGCGCCGCGCCAGTCGGGAATCTGTTTCTCACGCTATAAAGGGTGAAGGAGTCGTTTATCGTTAAAACTTGTAAGAACCTTTTTTATAGAAAATTTTAAGACAAATCTTTTTGAACTGAAGTATTTTTCCCTTATCTGCAGCCGTTTGGCTAGAAATCACGAAAAACCAATTTATACGCCCTTTTTGAGGTCACTGCGGCGAAAGCTCACACGGTATCGATGGGGACTTTTAGTATGTTGTTCTACATACCCTAGGGAACATCTCTGCAAAAATCCCGATATGTGCGAATTTTTTCCTTTAAATTATCTAATTTGCCTGGCCTATATACCTGTTGAGAAACTTACTTGTTGATCAAACTTATTGACAAAAGATTACCAGGGTTTGAGGGTTATGAGTTACTTAAAAAAAAAAGAGAAAAAAAAGAAAAATAAAAAAAACGATACATTTGCATACTGATCGCTTGCAAAATTCATTTGCCCCTTAGACTTGCCAAATTTTTGGACTTCATTTTATGGACTCATAATCTCTGAACATTTTAATGCTGGCTTTTTCTTCTTTTGGGCGTTTCCTCTTTGGACCTACTTTTTTTGACTTTAATGTTTTGGACATTAATTTTTGGACTTACAAGTTTTGGACATAAATATGTGGACTTATCATTTGTGTCCAAAATAGATCGAACAAATGTTTCCATTGGCTCTTATGGAAGTTTCCATTCTGATTATACTATTCTATCATCTGTGGTGTTAGGGCTTGTGGCATGGACGTAGCTAGAAAAGTTTTCTAGGGAGGGCCAAGTTTGGGAGCCCTACTGGCGGGAGGGGGTGCGCGGTGCGCCCCCTCTCTTCAGGGAATTTCGTTAATTTAGCCGCTCTAAGACATGATTTCAGGCTGTCTCCACCTCGCAAATGATAAGAACATAAACACGCGCGACAAGTAGTGTCATTTTATGTTCCTTTGCCAAACAAAAAAACAAACAAAAAATTGATCTAATTAAGAAAAACTAATCTTACAATTTTATTGTTTCCTAATCGTAAAGTCAAATAATAATAACATCTTAGAACACGAAATAGAGGGCAAAAAGAAAAGAAGGCCCTTCGGAACGGCTTTCCCTATTGATTTCAGTGGCGGCTCGTCGGGTGAGGCAAGTGAGGCGACGCCTCACCTGTTTCGAAGAGGGAAAGAAAAGGAATTGGGAGGGAATAAAACAGAGGAATAGGAAATTAGTTTGTGAATTGCTGGTTCCTCAGTGCCAAATTTTTTATCCATAAGTAGTAATTGAAAAAGATAGGTACGAGATTTGATAGAGAAATAATAGCCACTGCGTTGAGAAATAAGTCCGTCAGCGCTGTGGTGCGGAGGTGGCCGGCTGCGAAAGCGAAGCTCATGCGGCGATCTCCCTCAACGCTGCATGTCACGATGGATAGCGGGAGAAGGCGGTGAGTGCGGCTATGCCAGCGGAATCGAAGCTCATGAGGCGATCTTCATCGACGCTGCATGTTGCGATGGATAGGCAGGCGGAGAGCGAGAGAAGGGAGGTAGTGAAGAGAATTTGGAGAGCGTTTGGAGAAACTGGTTCCTTCACTCGGCGCTGCTGCTCGTCGCCTCTTCGCACACACTGACTGGCAGGGTCGGAGTGGAGGGGGTGAACGAAATCATCTCTCTTCTCTTCTCTCAAGTGATGCTTCAGGCAACTGGCGGTATATCCTCTGCCAGCAGGTTTAAAAAGTTTGTTTACTTTGATTAATTTCCTATTCATTTACGTTTTGTTTTCTCCCGCCTTTCTTTCTCTGTCTCGCTCTGCCTCTCTCTTTCTCTTTAAACTGTGTTGCCACTGTATTCATGTCTAAAATTAGGGGAGTGAGAGGGTGGTATTTGCTTCCTCTAGTTTCTCCTATATTCTTTACATACTGTCTTGAGTGTTTCATTTATTCTTTATTTGTTTCTTTTTTGTTGGCTGATTTTCTTTACTTTTTTGTCGGACGATTTTCTTGATTTTTTTGTTGGTCGATCTATCTTTCACTTCCTGTCGATAGAGACTTTTACCTTTCCCAATTTAAGCGTGTTTTATTTTGATAATTTTCATTATCTCCCATCAAATGCAGTATTTAAATGTATTAATGAAAAATAACAATATAACTGTCATTAATTTTAACCGATAGATATACGCGCGAACCATCGTGTAGATCGCATCAAAAGCCCCTAGAATTTCACGATTTGGCCTCTTATTATTCAAAATTTTCTGAGGGAGGGCCCCCAGACCCCCCTTTCTCCTGAGGGGTATTCCATACCCCCCAGACCCCCCGGCGATATAGATTTGTTAATTTTCGCCTCATCAGTGCTGAGGTTCACGAGCCGCCACTGATTGATTTACTCTTTTTAATCACCAAAAGTATAAAAATACTTCACGCCTGTTAGAGCTCGTTTCAAAAGTGTAGGCGAACCTAGACCGAGAATCTTTGGAATTTGTCAACATTATTTCTGATATTACTCGATGAAAATGAATAAAAATGAAATTGAGTGTTCACTTTTCAATGAGGAAAACTTTAAACACAAAAGAATAAAGTCAGGGGCAAATTCGGTGTTGATTTGAAGGAATAAAAGTTGAAAATTCGCCAAAGATTATGGTTTTGGTCCGCCTACACTTCTGAAACGAGCTCTAACAGTGTTTATTATTACAATATTTTTTCTCTTTCAATTATTACTGCATTTTTTTATTCAACATCAGATTTTCTGGGGGGGGGGGTGGCCCCCCTGGCCTCATAGTAGCTACGCATATGGCTTGTGGTAAGTCACACACTGGAAATAGAAAAACAGTAAAAACAGACAAATAAGCGCGGTCTCCTAAATTAACCCCTAATGCACTTTAACCCCCTCCGCGGGCGCGGGCGCCTCGGCGTTCTTTTCACGCAGGATCCAGGATCCTCCCCGCGTGAGCCCCGTGACAACCTGCGACAAGAGGACACGTGCCGCCACTGCATTGCTCGTCCTCTCATTTCATTTCCTGTTTGATCTCTCACACGTTTTCCGGTCGACTTTCGCCCAATTACTTCCTCCTTCCCTCCGTATCCCTCTCCTCAGTATTGTTGATCCCAGTATTCCTGGTTGCATATCCTCCATACCGTCACGGCGCGGCATGGCGTCACCAACCGCGACTCCTCGCTCCGTGCGTGACCCGAGTCACAAGTGAATCCGCTGTGCAGATATTTTACCACTCGAGTCTCTGCTGAAGAAGCGCCGGCAACCTTTGATCTTCGGCGGGAAAATGAGGAGACTAAAAAACAACTTGCCGCCTTTCCACTCGAGATCAATTAGAATATGCTCTCTCGCGAGGATCGAGCGACCAGGAGCCGGGGCCAGGGGAAGGAGGCGGGTGGGGGCGACTTTCTTTTCTCTTTCTTTTATTTTCTATTTTTTTATTCGCTCACAATGCGTCAACCGTGATCGAGTCCCATTATATTCAATACCCACTCGTCGACTTGATGGGCCACATGCTGCGTCTTTGGCAACGTAAATATTTGCACGAAGAGTATTGAGATTATAAAATGTACGCCATCGGTAAATATTTATCCTCGCAAATGTTGGTGTTCAGTTCACGTCGACAAAATCTGGAGGGAATCAAACGATTTTTTTTTTTTTTTTTTTAAACGATTCGATACATCGATTATGCACGGACTCCAGGGATAAGAGTGTGAGACGATGGCAATAGATATGGTTTCATTCTTAAATAAAAATTAAAGCAGAATTCAATGCATATAGGATGGGTCTTTTGCGCACAAATCAGCCGCAACCAGATGATTTTAACGCCTTTACGACGTAGACGCGTCTGTCCCCAATGAGCACAAAATTAGGTTTCTTTCTGAAAATTTAGACCTGTATTCACGTACCCGAGGATTCTAATGTAACTTGACCTCCCAAATTCGAATTTAGCCTTAGTTTAGATAGGACTATCCTAGTTTTTTTTAAAGCCCTCTCCTAACAATTTTCGGACCCCTGACCCCACCCCCCCACCCCTTGAAAAATTCCTGGCTACGCCACTGATGGTATATGATTACATCATCATTGATATAATTTTTGAAATCAGTGTCCCAAATTCTAGCCCATTTTTAATGAAATTTATGCTGAAACCAATGAAATACATTGAAATTTAGTTGAAAAGAACACTGCTGTTTGAAGGCGCTTGTCACGGACAGTGTTATGTTGTAGAGATGGTCTTCGAGCCTTAGCAATAATGAGCATATGCATATTCTCTCATGGATTTTAACCAAATATTACAGATGAACACATACCTTCAAAATTCTTGCATAAAATCGTAAATACCTTCCTCAAAATCCATAAATTAAACAGCGCACTTGAAATTAATTTCCACAGAAAACAAAATTGAAAAACTCCCAAAGTCATCTAACCAAGCAAGCAAGTTATTGTAAGGAATGCTTACAAGAACAAACGGGGGCGTTCAAATTACAGCGCATCGATTGCAAACGTACATACGTTTACCCATTGTTGTGTCAAAATAAATGGGGTAAAGGCTCAGTTAACGATTACGATCGATGTGATGGTGTGTTTTAATTAAAGGGTAGAATGATTGGGCATAAAAGGGTCAATTCTCAGTTCGTCGTCAGTCATATTCTTGCCAGAAACAAAACACAGCGTCAGCATGTTTACTTAATGAGGCATATAAAGTTGATCTTGTTTGTTTTCAATTAATTATACTTCTCTCTTAAAAACAAAACAAGGTTACCCCTTGG
Organism: Trialeurodes vaporariorum; assembly: GCA_011764245.1. Taxonomy (NCBI): domain Eukaryota; kingdom Metazoa; phylum Arthropoda; class Insecta; order Hemiptera; family Aleyrodidae; genus Trialeurodes; species Trialeurodes vaporariorum. Next base: position 32,611,950 of record VMOF01000002.1, on the reverse strand, counting down.
ATTTTTCTTTCTGTTCAATCGACGTCTGATTAGAATTCAAGATTACATTTTTTCGCGTAAAACAACTCTTCATTGCAGGTTCTGTCCGACGGCCGAAAACAAAAAGCATCAAGTCGTGTTTTACGTAGTTGTTAGGATGAGGCCCTTTTTAGTTTTCAATCACTGAAGGGTGGGAAAAAACTAGGGATTTCTGTTTTTTTTCTTTCTTTCTTTTTTTGTCAAAACCTATTAATGAGCGAAACTCACGCCATTCCGGCAAGTGCCACTTGAACGTTGGGATCATAGCGTGACCCATTATTGTCTATCACGGGGTCCGACTCAGTTTGATTTTGAGCAGATAAAACCTGATGAATGAACACCAAATGTATATACAAGACTACGCTCTGCGCCCGTTTCCTGTGCTTAGACGCAACCAACAAAACGGCTTGTCGACGGTGTATATATACACTCTAAGACTTAATCTCCAGCTTTGATCGCCTTCAACCCCTCTATACCCTCCACATCCTCCCATATACAATTCACTATACCCCTCCACTAACTTCGTGTGGTGCTCATTTGTTCATTAATTGCTTTAGCAAACTTCAACCCATTACTTATTAATCAAATGAAATTAAAAAAAAAGGAAAGAAATGAAACATTCTACCTTCGGGCAGCGCACAGAGAAAAATATCCGCAGCTTTTTAATTTGATCAATTTCGAATCTCTTCATTGAGCAAGCGCTGAGTTCAGTGGCGGATCGAGCCAGTGGCGTAGCGTGCAATTTGGCATCGTCGTATTGTGTCCATTTAAACCCTTGTAAAAGTTCGAATGCTAAGGTGTTCACCGAACACCCAAAATCCGATATTTTTCATGGTATTAAATGGACAAACTGCAACGTTGCCAGATAGCACGTTTCGCCACTGGATCGAGCTATTCGACAACCTTGCATTTAATTCATTTAAACCCATAAAAAAACATTTAATGAGATTACCTGTGCGGTAATTGTCCTCGAATGATGCGTACTTTAAATTCGCATGGGGTTTTAAATGGAATAATTGCAACATTGCCAGATTTGTGCGCCTCCTTAGGTGCACCAGTCAAACCACGTGTTTATACACAAATATTTGCAGATATCGTCAAAACAGGAAAAGTTTACGAAAAGATAATCAAGACTAATGAAAGAGGGGTAAATAAGCATTTAAAAATGCATAACAAGTCAAGATTAAATTAGTTTAAAGGCTTAGCTTTTACGTTTGTTTAATAACGTGAAAATTGTAAGAGGGCCAAAATGGTGATCACCCTTTTCCGCATTGACTGAATCGCCCGACACACTTGATTTTTGGAATGGGGTAAGCAATATTATCATGTTACTCAGCTCTAACGCCATCTATAGTCAATTTATGAAACTAACTGAAATAAACGGGGGTGGGCAGGGTGGGCCAACTTAAGAGCCGGGCCACCTCGGGGCCATCTAGATTAGATGCTTTCGATGTGATTGACACGCGATTTTACTCAGAGATATAGATCCTCCATAACGCTGCAGCAAAAGTTTGCAACTGACCCATTTCTTTTAGGTATATGTCACAAGCAAATCGCATTCCTAGGCAAATCGCAATCGGCTTGCAATTTGCCTAGGCAAAGAGCAAGCCGCTTCTTGACTATAGGAAAAAATTCAGATCAAGTGTCATGGTGACTTACAAAATAATTGTATCGAGATTTACTTTAGCTTATTTGAAAGCTAAAAATCTGACAAAAATGGTGATTTCATCAGGTTTGGTTTATTTTGATTGGTTCTTGACCTAAGGTGTTTTAAACTAAGTTTTTTTGAACACTGTATTCAATAGCTTTAAATGCTCATAAAAAGAGAACCACTTGAAAAAAATTTAATCTATGGATATTAGAACGATCGTTAGCTTATTAGCTGTAGAATGAGCTAACAATCAAATCTCGATATAATTATTTTGTACGTCACCATTACACTTGATATGAATTTTTTCTGATAGTAAAGAAGCGGCTTGCTCTTTGCCTGGGCAAATCGATAGCCGATTGCGATTTGCCTACGACATACACATAAATCCTGAAATTCCGGCGGTCCGATTTCAGAAGTAAATCCGTTAATGAACGCGGTTCGCAAATCGATACATCTACGTAAATGAAACGAAGCGCCTGAAATCACGTTAATATGCAATTCACAGGCTCTGTCAATCATCAACAGCCGCGTAATCCTCCGTAAATCCTTCCAATTACCCGTTAAACGGAGGTTGATTTGTACTCACGCGGATGAGATCAACCGGTAATTTGCATCAATTACTTGAGTGTCGAGACCAGAAATCGGCTTATACGCATGCGCGTGCGAGTGTGTTAGAGCGGGGGTGCACCATTCACATTCATCTAAATATGTCCACGTACCCACCATCAACCACAAGAGAGAGAGCGTGTGTGTGTGTGTAAGAGAGAGAGAGAGAGAGAGAGAGAGAGAGAGAGAGAGAGGAGAGAGAGAGAGAGAGGGAGAGAGAGAGAGAGAGAGAGAGAGAGAGAGTCGCGAGTCGCGGGTCGCGATGCAAGAGATGCAGAGATCAAGTCGCTGAATGAGCGGGTTGAGGGGGGAAGGGGAGTACGAAGAAAAAAACAACTCGACACGTTTGTTTACCCTGTGTTTATGGGGATGGGAAAGGGATAAAAGATTATAAATTGACATTTCGCTGTTAAATTGGTATGTCTAATTATAATGTTTACGTCGAGGGTGAGGAAGGGCGAGGGCGAGTGAGAGTGAGAGCCACCGCGGAACATCCCCCTGATTTGGCCCGGCCGCAACCCTCACCCCCCTCCCACCCCCCGCATCCTAGAGCAAATAGGCGCGTGAGCCACTGCCGCGCCGTGAGCACTCCCGTGCAACTCCCAAGCAGACATATGGCAGGAGGAGTGCTTGGTTTTATTATGTGATGCCTCCTCTCCGTTTCCTCATGTCAATGTTCAATATTTGAACTTCTTGATAGCAACTTTCCTTGTTTACAGCCCCCTCCCTCTGATCTCCCTCCCTCCCTCCCTCTCTCTCTCTCTCTCTCTCTCTCTCTCTCACTCTCTCTCTCTCTCCCTCTCTCTCACACTCTCCCTTAGCGCACCCTCCGCCTCTCCTCACCTTTTTCTCAATCATTCGGAAGATTTTTGATTAGGTGTCGGCACGTGATCTCACGCTATAGCTGCTCCATATGGACCAACCCTGCCGTATATGTACAATATATGTTTTTAGAGCAATACGTACTTACGAGGGTCGTCTCAAAAGTAAGTGTCGGGTTTTTTTTGTCTAAAGAAAAAAAAACAAAAACTATTAACGCTAGAGAAAATCTGAAAACAGTGTTGGACGCGCCGTATCTTCGGCGTCAATATCATTTTTTTGGATTTTCGTTATCTTTTAAATTGAACAAATGCCGGCAATTTTACTTCGACCATCTCCCGTCACAGTGAGCCCAACATGTTACGCAATCAAAGGTATATCGTTTTTCTGACAAATGGGGAATCAATATTGTATAAGAGAACAAAAATGAGGTAAAAAAATCTGTCGAAAACTGGTCAAATGGCATCTATTTTTATTTTTAGACACAGTCTCCTACTTTATGGAGACATTTTTGAGACATTTTACACCAGTTACCTTATTCCATCAGAAAAGAACACTTAATCCTGGTTTGAGATCCAAATGTTAATGTTCTTTTCTCATGGGACAAAGAAACTGGTGTAAAATGTATCAAAGATGTCTGAATAAAGCAGGAGACTGTGTCAAAAAATAAAGTTAGATGCCATTTTATCAGTTTTGTACAAATTTTTTACCTCATCTTTGTTCTATTATACAATATTGATTCCCCATGTCTGAAAAACGACAACTGTGATCGCGGAAGCCCACTGTGACGGGAGATGGTTGCGGTAAAATCCCCGCCATTTGTTCAATAATAAAGATAACGAAAATCCAAAAAAAATAGGATCTGAAAGCTGAGGATACCTACAACGCGTCTAAAGGGGTCTCTCCACCTGCGAATTTAAAAGCGCAAATTGACAGTTTGAGCCAATGGGCTTCTTTGTTGTCGATACATCGGACTCGACTTATCGACTTCGAGGCAGCTCATTGGCTCAATCAGTTTATTCGCGTTTAACACTGTTTTCAGATTTTCTCTAGGGTTAATAGTTTTTGTTTTTTTTTTTTTTTTTTTTTTTTTTTTTTTTTTTTTTTTTGCGAAAAAAAGATACTTACTTTTGAGACGACCCTCGTACAAGTGGATCTCATTATTAGCCAAGAAAACCTAAGTAAGTATAGCGGAGTGCTCACTACTTTAGCAATGTTGCAAATATGTATATCACGACATGTTTTTATTGCATCCCCAAAAATGGCCTCGTCTTTGTGAAAGAACATTAAATAAGCTTTCAGAATTTATTTTTATATTGTTTCGAAATAAGTTCGTTTTTTTGTTTTAAGAACGCTCCACGCAGATCCCGCGACTTTCAAGTGCTTGTCACGTATAAGAATCAAATTTCTTAGACGAGTAGTTTGATGCCTATTTTTGTCATGCTCTCGTGCAGTGACAAAACTGTTAGCGCATTTCCATCTTTTTATTGCAAAAGAACTGAACTGAACCTGAACCCGAACCCTCCTCCCCCGTTACCAGAAGTTTATCAAAATTCGGTATCATGCAACATCTGCAATGTAAGTAATCTTAGGAACAACCCTTCGTCCTTCGTATTCCAACAGCCTAATGTAGGTATACTTTACATAGGTGGAAGTAATCGTGATGCATCGTGCATAAGAGCGTTTTGCGGTTTGCATGCGCAACGAAAATCGTGTATAGGTAGGTGGTAGGTGGTAGGTATAGCCGGTTTATATAGGTACCGCTTTTTACCTTTTTTGATTAGCGATTGACGATCTTAGATAGGACGAGAAGGCTCGACTCGGCCGCGGCGGCCGGCTTCGGCTCACCACTCGCGCCCATATACCGACGCCCACACCCCACAGTACTCGCCGCGATAAACGATAAAGCTTTGGCACGGCGCACTTTGGGTCCAAACATGGTTACTTCCGGTTATAAAAATAAAACTTCCTATGGTTTTAAGTAGCGAAAAATTTCGTTGAATTGAAACATTCTTGCATAAAAACCTATAAAAATGACGATGAGTACACTAAATAAACTGTAGGGAATACCCTGAGAACACTTTCTCACATCAAATTTAATCTGGGGGAGACCACCAAACTCCCCCTTAATATTCTGGGGGAGACCTTCGGACCCCCCTTTGACATTCTGGAGGAGACTCCTAGACCCCCTTTTGATATGTTTATCTAGATCTAAAGCTTCATTTTTGAAATATTTAAATGTGTCCTTTTTTCGACCCATTTTACCATTGATTTTAACGGAAACCATTTTTCATCCATAACTAACCTACAAATTAAAATTTAAAAAAAAAAAACATAAAATACTCCTCTGGGGAATGTTAAAAGCAACATCTCTGCAAAATTTGGATGCATATGAATCAATAGTTCAAAAGTTATGCTGGGTTTCACGTTTTATGGCCACGGACGGGGCAGACAGACTGACAGACAGACGGGCAGACAGTCGCCACAAAAAGTTTGTGCATTTCCACCTTCAAGCCACATATGCTTAAATAATATGGATACTTCATGGATGAATATTCTATAGGATAGTATTATATTCATAAGTCGTAGAGTAGGCCAAATATCGAAACAAAATACCTTGAAAATCTCTGAGCCATTGCAATACTTTCTCTATTTCTAACTTTGTTATAGTAGTGAGAATGTAAAAATCACAAAAGTCACTCTCAGAATAAGGCTCAATGGTGAAGCTACGCAGGTACCTACCATGAAAGATTCCTATCTAATTTGAGACATATCTCTGTTTCCATAGAGTAAGAGAAAAATTAGACAGGCATCTCCCATGATACCTGCGCGTAGTTCCACCAGCCGGGCCGATCTTGCCGTTGCTGCTGTTTTCTGAGTTTATTACTAAATTTTTGACTTTTTTTAGTTTTGATTTTCGTGATTCTCGCTGGTCTGAATATCGGATTGGACTATTTATTTGCTCACAGCAAAATTTTGCTAGAGCCCCATTCCTGTATTACTATACATATGACGTCGCACTGTCGCAAGGTTACGGTTGCATTATCGTCTTTAAAAACCGACTTTAATCCTTTCCATACCACACCCGAAAGCCCCGAGTTATTAGTCTTCGTTGCTCGATCTCTCATTGGCAGTAAAAGCAACTCTATGAATTGTTAATGGTTCCAAAATCATGTTGCATCGAGCGCCCATTGGAGTTCAACAATTTTGCCCCCTCCAAAAACAAATTTCTGCTGGCGCCCATGCCAGCATGCATAGAAATAGTGACGCAATAAAGGTGAAAATCTCCCATCATTAGTGCTAAAATCCGCCATTACGATCACGAATTTTAAAGGCATTTCATGAGTTTAGGAGTGGGTTTCGTAAAATGTTAGTGCTACCATCGTTATTGCTGGAAGTTTTTACGTCTGAATCGACCCTTTAATTGCCTGTAGCAACAGTGTGCATTAGCCCCATTAATGATACGTTCAGTACCTAATGGGGCTCTTGCAAACTTTTGCTGTAGAGGATTGAAGAGTTGATTCTTGCATAAGAGCCTGTAAAAATGACGATGAGTACACTAAAAACTCACGAAATTCTTTCTCAGAATCGAGCTTAATGGCGGAGAGACGCAGGTATCATGAAAGATTCCTGTCTAAATTGAGACATATCTTTGTGTTTCCGTAGAGAAATTGGCATATAGTAGACAGGAATCTCCCATGATACCTGCGTTGAACCGTCATTACAAACTTACCGTTATAGCAGTTACGTGAGTTTATTACTGAATTTTAGACTTTCGTAGTGTGATGTTTGTGATTTCCGCTGGCCTTTACACCAGATTGGACTATTTATTTGCTTAAAGCAAAAGTTTGCAAGAGCCCCATTCCAAAAAAATAAAAAACAAAAAGTGTTTTTCTTCGAGTGTATATTTCCGATCTACTGTGTAGCGACTGGAAGCGAGGAATTTTGCATGTTTTTCAAGTCTAAGCAAAACTCCCGCAAGTCTCAGGATATTGAGTGGCGACGACTGACGACCTCCGATATCTTTTCGACGAGAGAAAAAAGAAGAAGAAAAAGAAGGAAGGGGGTAGGAAAGAAAAGAAAAAGCTCTACTCTATCCTATCACCACACCGTACGCTACGCCGAGTAGAGCGAGTACATTTCAATCAGCCCCTCGAACACGCGAATAGGCAACTTATCTTGTTATCCACCTTCCTTCGCGTTGCCCGCGCCCGGCCGTGTGTTTAACGTGTTCAATTTTACATCGGTTTATCTGTTTCAATCTACTCATCGCTCTACTCCCCCCCAACCTCTAACCACCACGCCCCACCCACCCACCCACGCTAATGTCAGAGCTTACGTACCCCTTTTCTTGGCACTCGTCCCTTAGCACCCTCTGCCGCTTGCCGCATCGCCCTTCACCTGATCGCCGTTTTTTACCTTTTCTTTTTACTTAAACCTCGTTCAACGTATCTTTAGATCTCTCGATCGAAAGGTAGATTGGTCGTTGAGACCCTTTTGTTTGCCAGCAGCCTTTCCGTGATACCTACCGTCCTACCGTATATGAATTTCAAAAAAGGTGTCGTGAGGTATAATCTATGAACCGTCAAAAGTTGGATCGAATACTGGCAGCAATTAAAATTGGCAATCGAAATGATACGTATGGAAAATCACTGCTTTTCATATTGAAAGTTTTAATTTCCATATACACAGTCTATCCATAAGTTCTGTCAATCGCTATTTTGCCGATAGCAGCCAAACGACTGAAAATAAGTATACAACACTATATGTATTCTGAAACTAGACAAAAAATGCTACAAAACCATGCTACTATCATTTGCCACAAGCCCCTGTATCTCCCGCAATAAGCACTGATATATGTCAAGGTCGGGTTGCTGTTGGGCGCGTAGAAATTACTAGCTATGCCTGGTTGAAAATGAAGTTTTGGGCATCAAATTTTCTGGGGAAAAATAAAAAAAAAAAACTTACGATTTTGTAGCATTTTTTGTCTAGTTTCAGAATATATGTAGTGTTATGTACTTATTTGCAGTCGTTTGGCTGCTATTGGCAAAATAGCGATTGACAGAACTTATGGCTAGACTGTATATTTCCAAAAAGGAATTTTTTCCCCCCATCATCAGTTCGATTTGAGCTCTCCAGCGTGAACTGGAGTGAATACGAGGCGGAATAGACGGTTTTAGTGCGAAGTCAACGGTTAGCCAACAACCACAACAATGCACTCATCGGTAGCAATCGGTTGTGATAAAACTCGCGTTGTGTTCTAAACTATCTCACTCATTCAACCGTGACCCCCATGTATACCCATCTCTTTCTAGTTTCGAAATTCGTACACAGGGCCTTGTTTTACGACTTATTATTATGAAAAATCGCGTTGAAATGCCTCGAGGAATTCATTTCAGCCAAAAAAATTTCAAATTCTACCCTGCAATCTGTTGATTTATGTATGTTGTGGCTCGGAATGACACATTTTTGGTAGCGATCATGTGAGGCAACACTAATTCAGCGATTGTTACCACACCTGTTTTTCGCGCAAAAAACAGTGAGGCTTTTGGCTCGTGGCTCTTGGCCGGAGTTTGGAAAATTTGGGGGAGGCTTTTGGGGCTTGAAAAAAATTGAGGGGGCTTAAGCCCCTCCCCTCCCCTCTTTCCAACCCCATTAACGCTACGCCCATGGGATCACCTCATAATACATATTATATAATAAAACTATATTCCATGTATACCCTTTATCGATTTTTCCGACTCAGGTTTTTTTTTTTTATGGCGAAATTCTTTATCTTCCTCTCCTTCTTCTTTTTCTTCGGGGTTTTTTTTTTTACAGATGAAGAATAAATAAATATAGATAATTATAAATCAAATAAAATATCGCAATTTAAGATTGCGAACAAGTTTTACTTATATATAACGCTTCTGGAGCGCGCTTACCTTCGAGATCAATCAATATGATTTATAATAAAGGTGGATACTGTAGCGTCGCACGATGGTCTGAGATTTTAAAAAAAATGGCAAAAATTCTGTGAAAAATAGGGCCGGAAAAATTCATCGTTCTTGACCGTTTAAGCTTAATTAAAGACTTTCCAGTGACAAATTCAGGGCTACTTTACTTGCTTAAAGAGTTTTCCGAGATCAACGCTGGTCTCGAAAGTTTATAAAAGATGATGAAGAGTGATGGGAAATTTACTTTCCGATTTTTAGCCTTTTTTCGACGTTGAGACCATTGTGCGTCGTCCTAACTCGTGAAGCTTGAGAGATACTCCTAGAGTGAATCAAGAGGGGTCGCACACTTATCAATGAACGACAACGACAATAAGAGCCGGATCCGCGGTAATAGACGCCAAGATGATGAGCTCGTTAACCGCGACTCTCTCTCTCTCTCTTTCTCTCTCTCTCTCTCTCTCTCTCTCTCTCTCTCTCTTCTCTCTCTCTCTTCTCTCTCTTCTCTCTCTCTTCTCTCTCTCTCTCTCTCTCTCTCTCTCTCTCTCTCTCTCTCTCTCTCTCTCTCTCTCTCTCTCTCTCTCTCTCTCGCTCTCTCTCCCCCCTCTCCATCTCCCGTCAGTCAGTCATCCAGTCAGTCAGTCATAATATAGCCAGTCAATCAATCTCGAATCTTGGTGTGATTATCTCAGCGAAATAAGGAGAGGAATTCCGACCTTCCATCTAAATCAAAATATATAAATCGAGCAAGGAGAAAATCATTACACGTTTACAAGGAGGAGAGGGAAAATATTTTTCCTCGTCAATATCGAATCGCATCAGAATTATGAGTTTCCTCCGACTCTTGAAGGCGGGGGGGAGCGAAGGGGAGTGAAAAAGCACGCCGCTATACCATTGCTTATGAATCGTGTGCTTGTATATGGTGAATGTGAATATGTGCATTTGTATGTGTGGGTGTGTGTGTGTGTGTGTGTGTGTGTGTGGGTGATGGAGAGAAAAAGGCTAGAAGGAGCACGAGGGTGGAGGGCGAGTGGGGAAAAGGGGGTGGGGAGGTATTCACAAACACAAATAATCCGATCCGAATCAATTTGCGGACGCGTAATCTGCAGGGGTTACGAATGAGACGAGATCTTCATTCTTCCCTAAGTGCCCTATGAAGCTGCGCTCTGATGTGATGGGTCGCGGGGCGCGAAGCGGCGAAGCGGCGAAGGGGGTAAGGGAAGGTTGGATGAAGGGGCGGAGGGGGGAGGGAATGATTGTTATGATGTGGTGGGGAGGAGCGGAAAGGAGCGTATAGATGTCAGAACAATAAACTCTTCGCGAGAAAGTAATCTGGGCTAGTCGTGGTGCGGCAACCTCCTCCTCCCCCTCCTCCTCACCTCCCACCTCTCCCTCCCCTCCCTCCCCCCTTCACTCATAACTTTAGGAAAGGGAGGAAGGATGACGTGGAAGCTCTCTTGCATCATTTCGACCGCGAATCGATGACAATCGAAGAAAATATCTCGCGATGCAAATAAAAACGACAATCGCCCTCTCTACCCACTCCTCCCCCCTCCCACTCCTGCCCCCGACCACCTCACCTTGCTTTCTCCTCAACTCGTTTTGTTTACTCACTGTGTTGCCAGGTCATATACGATGGAAGATTTGATAGGGGGAAAAAAATCTCCGAAATTCTGAAATTTCCAACTCCAAGATTATTGTCTTCAGAAAATTTCAAAAATCACCTGGACAATTGATGACAATTGATTGACAATCAGTGCTGATAACTCTTCGAGAAATTTCCAGGAGGTTCTCAAAGCGCTCTTGAAAAGCTCTTATTAGTATTCAAAAGCTCCAAAAAAACTCAAAGACTAAGTAAAAACGCCTCTGAAAAGTAATAATAATAATAATTTTGTCTTTATTCATAATTCAGATGAGTAGAACATGGAATAGTGTCATGGTACATTACATTTACTTAACAAGGTTACAAAGTCCTTGTAAGTATTCAAAAGCTCCACAAAAACTCAAAGACTAAGTAAAAACGCCTCTGAAAAGCCCTTGCAAGTATTCAAAAGCTCCAAAAAAAACTCAAAGACTAAGTAAAAACGCCTCTGAAAAATCCCAAGGTATCAAAGTAAGCATAATTTATTCGATTTGGAAGACTATTTATGAAATTCTCAAAAAATCTCAAGAAGACAAGTACGATTTTTAAAAAAAAATATATATATTTTTATATCCGGAAATGGCCCGAAGGATGTATTAAATAGTCAAAGCCGGGTTCAGAAATTTGTCTTTTACTGTCTCCTCTCATTTGATGGCACGAGTTAGAAAAGGATGGAGATGCTGCTGAAGTCACGTGATGGTCCCTCCTTCTCAGGGGCCTGCAGGGGGGTGGTAGGGGGAGGCTTTGACCCGAGTGGCGCGGCAGTCTCCCAAGGATGGCGAAATCAAGGTAAAGGGAAATCAAGGTAGAAAATAAATAAGGTCGTCAAATTTTAGTCATTCCTTCTAGAAGAGCGCAAAATTTGTAACAAGCCCCCCCCCCTTGTGGCTCCAAGAACGTCGCGTCGTTGGCACGGCCACATTCCTTCTTTACTTTTCTAACACATACATTGTGTTTCAGGAGATTATTGCTGACAGCATTAATCAAAAGTAGCGCCCCCCAAAGAGTAAACAAGAGTCGAAATTGAATGGATGTCCTGCGTGGTCAACGCAGATAAGGGATCGGAAACGCGGGCTGGCCTCTGATTGGCTGTAATCGAGGGTCCAGGAATCCTTTTGCCAAAATGTCGGTGCTTGTCAATCTATTTCACCAATCTAGGGCTATTGTCTATTATTGTTGAAGTTCGGTTAAAAAAATAATGTAAAAAATAACGGAATTCCTGTGACGACCCCTTTCGATTCATGCATTCAGAAAGCAATGATAAGTCAAATTCTCAAAAAGTGACTAGCGGCGCGGCGCTATCAAAAGACCTGTTTAGTGTGACGTCACGAAAAAAATTGGATCCAAACAAATGCTCCATCTCACTCGCTCTCGTGGGTTTTCCCATAAGAAACAGGATCCAAATTTTCAAATCCAAATTCGTGACAGTGAACAACAAGTTTTCTCAGATTTTACCACACCATCGGATTCCACGTACTTTAAAATGTAATCACGCTACAACAACATTTGTGAAACATCACGCATTAATTTACAATCACTGTTATTTCGATGAAAGTCCAATGTTTTGTCCTTGTCCCACTCACACTTTCTTATGGGCACAGGATTATGGGATATAAGCTCATCGGCACCATCACACCATAGATTATACCTCGAACAAGCTGCAAGGATGGTTGAGTGTCATGGCGTTGATACGCCCATAATAGACTGTGAGTAAGACAAGTAAAAAACATACAACATGTCTCGGTACAACTGTGATTGTAAATTTACTTGTGATCTTTCAGTAATTATGTCGGAGTGAAAAGATACTTTAAGGTACGTGCGGAATCAAATGGTGCAATAAAATTGGGGGGAAACTGGCATGAATTTGCATTCGAAAATTTGGATCTGATTTCTTATGGGTATGAATCCACGAGAGTGAGCGAGATGGAGCATTTGTTTGATTTGATCGTGACATTATCACTAAACAGGTCTGACAGAAGCATCTCACTTCAGTCGGGTATGACTGGTATGAGGAATCACCGTGAACAGTACCGCAACGAGAAATTCTCTATCCCTCTCTTTTCACCAATGAAACACGTGTGTTAGGCAAGAATAGACACAAGGGAATAGAGGCGCCCGCCAGTTCCTTAACCCTCAACCACAACAACCTGAATTGAATGATTTATTTTTACCTAAACTATTTTCATCAACAACCCTTAATGGAGTACCCCAAAACAAATCTGCTCCTCCAGTACACCCAGAAAAGGCTGATGTAAAATGGCGAAATACACGTAGTTAGGATGATACGCGGAATCAGCAAAATTTGTTGATCTATTTTAAATATCCCCGAAAAATGAAAACTACCCTCTACTGCAGTGACCATGTGGTCACGCTGGAACGAAGGGATTTGTGTGGAGAAAATAAACTGCAGGGAATACCCTACGAACACTTTCTCACATCAAATTTAATCTGGGGGAGACCCCCAGACCCCCTTCGATATCCTGGGGGAGACCCCCAACCCATCTTTGATATTTTTATCCAGATCTAAAGAGTCATTTTTGAAATATTTAAACGTGTCCTTTTTTTCTACCCATTTTCCGATTGATTTTAATGGAAATCATTTTTCATTCATAACTAACCTAAAAATTAAAATTTAAAAAAAAAAAAAAACAAAAAAAACAAATCCCTCTGGGGAATGATGAAAGCAACAACTCTGCAAAATTTGGATGCATATGGATCAATAGTTCAAAAAGTATGCTGGGTTTCACGTTTTATGGCTACGGACGGACAGACAGACAGACAGACAGACGCCACAGAAAGTTTGTGCATTTACACCTCCAAGCCAAATATGGTTAAATACTATTGATACTTCATGGATGAATATTTTTTAGGATAGTATTAAGCATGATGAGAGCCAATTATTTTATAATTATCTGGATTTACATAGTCGTAGTGGGCCAAATATCGAAACAAAATACCTTGAAAATCTCTGCGCCATTGCAATACTGTCTCTATTTCTAACTTTGTTAGAGTGAAAAAGTAAAAAAAGACAATGCCCGGCTCTGCCTATGGCTAAAAGCAGCTCTTAATCAGGTTACCTAAGTTTACGAGGGGAAAAGCTTTGGCTTTGGGCGTCAGTCATCCTCACATTTGGCAACTCTGATTTTGAGTCGCGCAGAATTTTGCTGCGCGCGCACCCGCAACTTTTCCCTAATTACTCGCTCAGCTCCTCCCCTCCCCCAATTCTTCTTCCACGCCTCTCACTCCCACTCCGCCTCGTTTCCCAAATATCAATTTTTATTGCCGCTAAATTGGTCGCTCTTTTTTTCCCCTCAAAGGCAGGGAACGAGGCATTTGGAAAGTGAACTTCCGTCCCCTTCTGCAAATCTTTCGAGCAATCGCTTTTCAATTCAACTTTCACATCACAACCCCTTCTCTCCTCTCTACGTTCCTCCCTCGGCCCCCTTGACAGTTGTAGCTTTGATTTTTGATTGCTTTTCGTAGGAATGAAAAGGCTTTCCGAGTCACATACATCTAGCGCCTTTTTAACCCTTCCCTCGCAGACTCGACATTCAGAATTAATTATGAAACGTTCTAGGAATCTAGGCAATGGAGCTTCAGCTTTTGTCTTACTTGCATATTTATTGGTGTCCCCCCCCCTTCCGTTCTTTTTCTCAGTTAAGAGAAGAGTTCTGTGTGCCTAAGAGGAGGGGGTGGTGGTGGTGGTTGAATTTTCACCGAGGCCAGTTTTTTAAGGATAAAAAGCTAATATTTTAACAAACCACTTAAAGCTTAAATGTAGGCCTGTGCAATGTCCAGTTCTGTGCACGAAACTCGGTATTTGTCGATATTTCGACTAAAAACAGACCTTGGAGTCATCTTCTCTTCTTAAACCATCTCAAAAGTATCAAAAAGTATCATGATTACCAGTGATATCTCGGTTTTGACTTGTTAAAATTTGTTTTGATGTATCGATAAATTTTCGATGTTTTATGGAGATCGAACTTCGATGCATCGATTGCCATCAATATTCGCATCAAATCCATTCGATAACAGGAAAACATCGAACCTTCGATCGATGCAGCGAACATCGCACAGACCTACTTACATGTATTCCTCGAAGAGGGACTCAGATGCTGTCCACAAAAAATCGGAATTTTTCAACATAATTTTCCATGTTTGTGGGCGAGAAAGTCAATGGGAGGGGGGAGGGTTGAAAATTCACCCCCCCCCCCCCATTCGAGCATCAATATTGTTTTACCAAGCTTTCCAACCTGATAGCTCTTTCGATAAAGACGCCAACTATAGAAACATAGAATCAGTGTCTCTTTCAACCCGCAAAATCCCACTATCATTAATTTGTCAGGAGGGTTGATAGCCTTCGGTCGTAAACTGTGCACATAAATTGATATCAAGTAGCAGAAACGATATATGACTAGATAAACTGACCTAGTCAAACCAAAAACTTCCGAGAAATGTTGATTTTTTGCCGGAAACTAGATATTTTGAGAAGGAGCGAGCCGCGAATGGCCCCACTCCGTGGCGCCATTTCAGGTCTTGCCCCCGGGGGGGGGGGGATCTGATGACCTTTTTTCTTCTCATGCATTTGGTCCTTGAAACTACTGTCTGGGCAAATTTTGGAAAAAAATACATTTTGTTCCCAATTTTTCAAGAAGCTTAAATCTTTTTTAACCTATTCTCACTAAATTTCACAACTTTTTTTTTTTTTTTTTTTTTTTTTTTTTGCTCCTGGAATTTTCTGTCTGAGCCAAAATTTCTGGATGTACCAAACCACGGGGGGGGATTGGACCACCCTGCCCTCCCCAAATGACATTATTGGTCCCTCTGGAATGAAATCCTCTCGCCCGCTAACTTTGGGCACGGTGCTGATCAATTAGAGATGCGGATTGGTAAAATCAGACTATTACTCCCCGCATCATGGCCGGAGCCAATGAACTTGTCTTACTCTCTCTAACAATTAGTCCATTTGACTGCATGAGTAAGAAAAGGACAGCAACAGGGGCTGTAGTCACGATCTCCATCCTATTCTAACACATGAATTTCAATGGAGAAAAATAGAGAAAAACAAATACCTAGCTACGCTACATGGCCATGCCCCGCTTAGCAGCGAATTTCAATTTTCCACAAATTCTCGGAATTTTTTATAAATGAAAAGATTCTTGCTTGCAGTTTTCTTCTTATCCTGTGTTTCCCGATGGTCCGCAGCGGACCGCAGACCCTAGTAACTAGGACCTAGTTTGAGAACCGCAGGTTTTGACTGAAGCGAGAGGCCGAGAGCAGCGAATAGATAACTGTACGTACTTAGCGACTTTGTTATTGCATACTCTGTAAATTGAAGGCGAATTTCCACTTTTCTCAATCTTTTCAATTTTTGTTTGATATCGAAGACGATCATAATTTTGTTCTCCGCTTTAATACATTGATTGCGGTTCCAAGTGAAAACAATGAACTCAAAATCGAAGGCGTAATCGTTGGCCTGGTGTAAAAAAAAAAAAAAAAAAAAAAAAAAAAAAAATGTACAATTAATGCAGATTTAACGCTGTTTGTCTGAAAATCAATTTTTGACAGCACAAATTAAAACAAATTATTGTCATAGTAAGGGCTTATCAATGGATTCTGAAAGAGTCGATCGATCGATATTTCTGCATGCGTACCCCTGTAATAACCAGCGAAAATCACGAAAATTACACAACAAAAGTCTAAAATTCAGTAATAAACTGACATAACTGCTATAACTGCAAGTTCGTAATAGCGGTTCAACGCAGGTATCATGGGAGATTCCTGTCTATTATGTCACTTTCTCTACAGAAACACAGAGATATGTCCTATAATGTAGTTAGGAATCTCCCATGATACCTGCGTTGAACCGCCATTAAGCCCAATTTTTAGAGTAAATTTCGTGAGTTTTTAGTGTACTCATCGTCATTTTTACAGGTTTTTATGCTAGAGTCAACACTTCAATCCCCTGTATATCAAAAGTTTTCAAGAGCCCAATTAGTGTTTCTCTCACTTTGCCCATTTAAACGCATGTGCTAGAAAAGGACGTAGATGGGAGCTGTTGCGTGACTTCAGCCGCTGTTTCTGTCTTTTTCAAATACATACGTTTCAATGGGCAAAGAAAGAGAAAGACGAACTCCCAGCTAATGGCTATGCCTAGGAGCACATCCTCCTATAAAAGCTTCAATATTTTCGATTGCTAGAAAGGCGATGGTCGAAAATGAGTTGCGAGGAAATGCAAGGTTGCCACACCTACTTAAAATTAGTCAACAACCAATAATTGAGAACCTCCCCCCCTCCCTGAAAAGATGCTACGCTCAAAAAAAATGGAACAAAGTCTCTCGGTGTTTATTTTTTTCCTTTCTCACTACTAACAAAGTTAGAAATAGAGAAAGTATTGCAATGGAGCAGAGATTTTCAAGGTATTTTGTTTCGATATTTGGCCCACTACGACTAAGTCAATCATGATAATTACAAAATAATTTGCTCTCATTATGCCTAGTACTATCCTTAAGAATGTTCATCCATGAAGTATCAATATTATTTAACCATGCGTGGCTTGGAGGTGTAAATGCACAAACTTTCTGTGACACCTGTCTGTCTGTCCGTCCGTAGGCATAAAACGTGAAACCCAACATAACTTTCGAGCTATTGATCCATATTCCATACATGCATCCAAATGTTGCAGAGATGTTGCTTTTAATACTCCCCAGAGGGACTTTTTTTGTTTTTTTTTAATTATAAATTTTAGGTTAGTTACGGATGAAAAATGGTTTCCATTAAAATCAATGGGGGCCAAAAAAAAGGGAAAACTTCAATATATCAAAAATGGATCTTTGGATCTGATGGATAAAAATATCAAAGGGGGTCTGGAGGTCTCCCCCAGAATATCAAAGGGGGGTCTGTAAGTGTCCCCCAGAATGTCAAAGGGGGGTCTGGAGGTCTCCCCCAGATTAAATTTGATGTGAGAAACTGAGAAAGTGTTCATAGGGTACTCCCTACAGTTTATTTTTAAATTTGCGACGGTTGCCGAGAAGATTCCGGTGGAAACTGTTTCAACCAACCATAGTATAAGCACCAGAAATTTCTGCTAGAATTTATGGGTACTTTCGAGGGGGTAGGGCCGAGCCGAGGGAGGGGGTGCCAATCAAAAGACTCCCGTGCAGCCGGAAAAATTACTCGCGGAATTGCTGGGTCCGTGGTTCGCATCGGCCTGGGAGATATTTGTCTTTTTACTCGATAAACTGCTTTAGTGAGAAGCAGGAAACTCAAAATCTACCAATGATTTCCCGCCCGTCACTAAAACAGTAAATATACGAACAAGAGAAGAACGTGAATTTATTTTCACCTTTCTGCTTTTGCTTTTCTCGATGTCGAAAAAAGTGAGGAATCAATGGAGTGGTTACGCCGGATGTTATAAGTCCTATCCCAAAAAGTAACGCAGCACGGACGATTTGTTTCTGGTTTATTTGCCTCTTATTTTTTAACCTCAAATTGAAAATTGTAATCAATGGAGCTGTTGCAAACTTTTGTTACAGGCTTATTAATAGTTGATAACGGGGTAAGTAATACCCAGTAAAAATAACGATTAGCGCACTAAAAAATCACGAAATCCACTCCTAAACTCACAAAATGCTTTTAAAAGCGAGACCGTAATGGCGGCCGGGGCCGCGGTTTTCATTGGGGTTCCCTATCTTCAATCAGCGCCATCTACACGAGTGTTCTCGCACACCACACAAGAGAAAAGGAAGGAAGAAGAGAGAAAGAAGAAGAAGAAGAAAGAAACGGACGATTTGAAACCCTGGTTTATTTGCCTCTATTAACCTCAAATTTTGAAAAATTTGTGATTAAGGAGGGGTTTCGTGATTTTTTAAAGGCTTATTTATATTTTAAAACGGGGAAATTACCCAGAATAAAATAAACAAAATTAAAAGCGCCAAAAAATTGGGAAAATTTAAAACGGCCCCAAAATGCAAAAGCGTGGTCCTAATCCCACTGGCGGACGAGTGTATTGGGTGTTAAACCTTTTTATTTTTTAAAAATTTCGGGAAAGCCATCTACGGGGTTTCCGCACTTTCACACAGAAGAAAAGAAGCCATACTTTTTTGGCCAATAAGAAAAAAACGCGGCCTCGGCCCCAACGGGTCGGCGCATTAAAAATTTGTGTTTAGGAGTCCGACGTGAGTTTCTGTTCTGTTGTATTATTCTGGGTGTTACCCCATAATCAACTATTAATCAGCCTGTAGTAAAAGTTTGCAACAGCTCCATTCAGTGCAAGTTGGTTTTAAATGAAAGTACAAGTGTTTTATAGAGTGGACATCTGGACACAAAATTCGAATGCATTTATCCAGATAAGATAATTTTGCTTGTTGCATCATGCGTCAGTTTCTTTATCTTGCAAATCCTTCCAACAGAAACAGTCGTATCGATTTCTGTGTCCAGGGTAAGCCATTCCCTAAAACACTTTCACCTTCATTCAAGCCAATTTCAAGCGGATTTGTCACAGCTTTATTTTTCCAAGTTTGGAGGTTAAAAAATAAGAGGCAAACAAACCGAGCCCGTGTGAAAATGCCCATAAGAGGTTTCCACGATGGCTGCATCCTCGGTTATCTCAAAAGGACGTCCCAGAAAACATCGCTATAGTTATAGCTCGTCGGGCGCAGTAAATGCGCTGTAATGACGCCTGTGCTCGATTGAAATGTCCAGAAAATAGAGATTCATGGGCACGCTATCTAAAATTGTTGGTTGTGCATAGGAATCCTCGCATCATATCCAAGCAGTATTTGAAAAAAATCAAATTTTCATGCTGAGAGGCCCCCCCTCCCTATCTTTCCTTCTCTATTAAATATTCTAACTTTTATATTATCCATGGGCAGTGGCGTAATCTTAGGAGGGGCGTGGCCTTTTTGCCCCTCCAATATTTGAGGAGGGGGGTAAAGTATCATTTTGCCCCCCCCCAATAATTTGATGAAAAAGAGGAGGGGAAAAGAGGGAGGGAGAAAAGAAAAGACGAAAAATACACAAAAATAAAGAAAGAAAGGAATAATTATGTACAGCAACCAAGAAGCAAAAAATATCAAGGATAAGTGGCTCAATTTTACCCTGAAACTGCGCCTAAAGTAAATCTAAAATGAAAAATTCCACTGTTGTCAATGAAATAATGCATGATCAGGGTTCAGAGTTGTGAAAAATTTGAAATTCTGTGCGATTCAATGGAATTTTAGTGGAATTTATGATATTGGGGAATATTCCCGATTTCGGGAATTTATTTGACCGAAATCACTAGTCCCGGGTCCCGTGCGTGGCATCAGTTAGGGCCCTTACTCCCCCGCTTGATTACATCAGATCTGCATATTATGTTGACAAAATATTACATTTGTAAAAAAGAAAAGATACAGGAAGGAAGGGGAAAACATCACAATCAGCTCATATAGGTATGTTTAGCTTAGATGAGTTCAAAGCACTTACAATGGAGCTGTTGCAAACTTTTGCTACAGGCTTAAAAATAGTTGATTTTGCGGTAATACCCTGTAATAATAACGATTAGCGCACTAAAAAATCACGAAATCCACTCCTAAACTCACAGAATGCTTTTAAACGCGAGACCGTAATGGCGGCCGGGGCCGCGGTTTTCTTATGGCAATTGTATGCTTCTTTTTCTTCTTGCGTGGTGTTGCGAGAACACCCCGTGTAGATGGCGCTGATTGAAGATAGGGAACCCCAATGAAAACCGCGGCCCCGTCCGCCATTACGGTCTCGCGTTTAAAAGCATTTTGTGAGTTTAGGAGTGGATTTCGTGATTTTTTAGTGCGCTAATCGTTATTTTTACAGGGTATTACCGCATAATCAACTATTTTTAAGCCTGTAGCAAAAGTTTGCAACAGCTCCATTAGCTGAATCGAACGCTGTTGGGAAAGTGGAAATTCTCCTTCAATTAACAGTGTATGCAATAACAATGTCGCCAAGTACGAATAGTTATCTAATCGCTGCGCCATCGCATCGACCTCTCGCCTCGGTACAGTCTAATCTCGAGTCCCTTGATAGAAATATTGTATATAGGGAGTACCAACGATCAATAGCGATAGAGATGATTTATGAGACGTGATATTGAAACTTCACGAATGGTAGCCATGATGGAAATATCTTAAGGGCGTTTTCCACACAGGCACGCAGTAGCGTCGCGTGCAATTTGGCAACAATGTATTCTATTCATTTAAACTCATGTAAAAGATCGAATTCAGGGGGTGCACTGTGCACAAGGCAAATTCGATATATTTAAAGAGTTTAAAGATGGAGCAGTTGCATTGTTGCCAGATGACACGCGACGCCACTGCAGGCACGGTTTTTTTCGCCTCATAATTTTACTTTCTCACCTCATAATTTTACTTTCTCACTTCTAACGAAGTTAGAAATAGAGAAAGTATTGCAATGGCGCAGAGATTTTCAAGGTATTTTGTTTCGATATTTGGTTCACTACGACTCGGTAAATCATGATGATTATAAAATAATTAACTCTCATCATGCCTAATACTATCCTAAAGAATATTCATCCATGAAGCATCAATATTATTTAACCATATGTGGCTTGGAGGTGTAAATGCACACACTTTCTGTGGGGGTCTGTCTGTCTATCTGTCTGTCATAAAACGTATCCATAAAATGTGAACCCAGCATAACTTTTTAACTATTGATCTATATGCATCCAAACATTTTGCAGATATATTGCTTTTATCATTCCCCAGTGAGAGGGACTTTTTTGTTTTCTTTTAAATTTTAATTTTTAGGTTAGTTATGGATGAAAAATGGTTTCCATTAAAATCAATGCGAAAATGGGTAAAAAAAGGGAAAAATTTAAATGTTTAAAAAATGAATCTTTAGATCTGGATAAAATTTCAAAGAGGGGTTGGGGGTCTTCCCCAGATTAATTTTGATGTGAGAAAGTGTTTGTAGGGTATTATCTACAGTTTTTTAACCTTTCATTCAGCAGGAAAATTGATTTCCTTTTTTCGAAGCCAAAGTTTCCGTTCAATAATGCGCCTATGGGGAAATTTCTTTAAATCAGAGTTTGTTTGGCCAGAGATCCTCGGACGGCAATCGATTGCTACATCCCTATACTTACAAGGAGAGGATACGAGTTATGGGTCGCCGATTTAGTTCAAAAACATACATATAGTACAGGGAAAAACAACGGACCCGTGTTTTGTCGTTTGCGTCAATCGCAGCCGATTCGTCAAAAAAAAAAATTGAAAATCGGAAGAAAATGGGTAGAAAAATCAAGTTTTCCGGACTAACGCTGATATATGCCTAAATTGCGGAGCCATGATCCACCACGGAAAGGTAGCCGAGGGGGCCCCAACCCTTTTTGGGCCAAATGAAAATCAGCCCAAAAAAATTTTGATCTATTGGGCGAGGCAATTTGAATGCCACCCTGATGGGCAAAGACAGGTCAAGGTTAGATTTTACCACCAATTGGGTACGAGGTCAATAAGGGGAAAATTGACAACTTTCCCCTTTTTCTAAAACGGACTTTTTAAATGTTTTAACGCATTTCAATAAGGGAATTTTAACAAAGAAACTTTTTAAAATTTATGCATTTAACATAGTCGAAGGTCCTCAAAGAAATTCAGGGGGGAAAATTTTCACAAAAATACCCATCCGCGCAAAAATGAGAAGAAAGGAAAGGCCAAATTCCCTTGGTGCCCCTGCGAACGAAAATAATCGGGAAACCATTTGAGCCGTGGAATCAAAAAATCCCCCAAAGTTTGCCTTCAATACGTGAAAGAGCTTGGTTATTTATATCAGGGCAAACAGATTTAAAATGTCTCAATTTTTTCTTCAATTACGATCAGCTGTGATAATAGGTGTCAGTGCTTTTTTCTACATATAATTTTGTAAATTACTCCTCATTTACGATCAGCTGTGATTTTTTGCTGTGATAATAGGTTTAAGTGCTTTTTACCAATATTTTATCATTTATCTATGATTATATATTAGATAACAAGTTTAAGTGACTTCCAATTTTTGGCCCTGCCTCTTACTACACTCGACTACCTGGCATCAATGGTGAGTAAATATGAAAATCGTATTTTTCTGAATTTTTAACTCGCCCAATAAGCCCCTTGTTTTCGCTGGATCCTCTCCAAACCCTAGTTTTCAGCTCGCCTAATGACCGATCCTCGCCAAAAAAAAAAATTAACAAGGGGTAGTTTTTCCGGCTCCTAAAGCCTAAATTTAGCCGTGAACCTAGCCGAGTGGTAGCTTTCTCGCTCGCCACCTCTTTTATACCGGTCGCCCAAATGAAACTATTTTTCTCGCCCAATAGTAAAAAATTTTGACCATTTTCGCCCAAAATGAAATGCCACCCTCACATTCACGAATCACGATCATATCATATGGTTATATTTTAACCATCCAAATTGCTACAATAAAAATCACCATCGAAGGGTAAAATTTACACTTCCACTTTTTACAAAGTAAAACGGTACGTTTTTAAGTGGTTTTAAGGAATGGTACTCGAAGGTAAGGCAATATTTTTATAAGAATAGATCTTAAAATTTGTATCAATGTAGTCGAATGCGTATGAAGTAAGCATGGGTGGCAAATTTACTGCTCGATATGGTTAAATAGGCCCTACCCCCAAAACAAAGAAAGGAAGAAAGAAAGAACCCAGGCCAAGTTACCCTTGGTGCCCTCATGCCGAACGATAAATAATCGAACCGAAATCGTTGAGCCTGTGGAATCACCCTAAAAATCGCCGAACATGATTCGAAAGAAGATATCTTCAGAGATGCTAGACAAAGAGTTTCCGAGGATGGATATACATGGGTTCTTATCAGAGGGGGGATTTTGTAATCTCATCATTCCCTTCTTTTCATTATTCTGCGAAATCTGTTTTTTGTTGACCTTCCTTCGATCTCTTCAAGAGCATTCCGGAAATTTGCTGGCTTCAAATTACACAATCCATCTTCAATTTATTGATGAAGTTTAAGGTGATTCCATTTAGGCCTAACTTTTCCAAATTTCAATCCGACGGATGGCGCCACTTTAGTCACTTTGGGGGAAAGTCGTGTTTTTGGCATTTTAAATTAAAAACAAAGAAAAACCGCAAGATCAGTGGCGTAGCGTGCAATTTGTTAAACCCATGTAAAAGATCGAATGCAAAGGTGTTAACCGAACACCCAACACTTCGATCTTTTTCATGAGTTTAAATGAACGAACTGCAATGTTGCCGAATTACCACTACACCATCACTGCGTAAGATCCAAGAACGCCGGCACCTGCGTAATTTTTTTTGGATTTTTTTTTTAGCTCAACACGAGCAAAATTGGTTGAAAATCAAAGCCGTAATATTGGAAATTAATCTTGCCATAAGCTTAATGAGTGCGAGTGATACTATGTCTATCTGGCTCACTCGCACTCTGTAAGGCTTCTGGGAATTTTCATAATCCCAATATCCCAGCTTTATTTTCGAAGTTTTCGGCGTGAAATTTCGGAGGGAATCTCCCTGAAATACGAGCACGCTCGCAAGTGCCGACGCTCCTTCAGATTAATTGTGCTTTTTGCGTTTATTCATCAATTTTATAGCTAAAAACTGTTGACCGTTTACGCAGTGAAACGGGGTGGGGTGCGCCTTCGGTTAAAATCAATCTACCCAGGAATCATCTTAATGGGGCTCTAGCAAACTTATAAGCAAATAAACAGTCCAATCTGATGAAATAGCCAGCGAAAATCACGAAAATCACACTAAGAAAGTCTAAAATTCAGTAGTCAACTCACATAACTGCTATATAACGGCAAGTTCGAACTGGCAGTTCAACGCAGGTATCATGGGAGATGCCTGTCTATTATGTCACTTTCTTTACGGAAACACAGAGATACTTCTCAATTTAAATAGGAATCTAGAATTTCGTGATTTTTAAGTGTACTCATCGTCATTTTGACGGGTTTTTATGCAAGAATCGACTCTTCAATCCCCTACAGCAAAATATTGCAAGAGTCCCATTCACCAACTTTCACACTAAGCTCTCAGTTATTTTTCGTCGCAATCTCTTCATCCCAATTTTTTACTTTCTCTTCTTCGTTTCACGTTTCTGTTTGTAGACCGGCGCACCCATAATCTCTTCAAAGTCTTCAATTTCTCATTGAATTTGTAAGTCTAACCCTTTACTACATCGTGGTACCCTTGAGGCACATAATCTATTTCCCCTTTTTGAACACTTGAAAGTTACAATATCATTTTTCTTCCATGTCGTCGTGCTTCAGGCACTTATCGAGGAGGGTTTAGAGCTTTCGCCGAAGTCTGAGAGAGCACGGCTCCATGATGGGGGCCATCTGATCATAAGAAAACACATTTAACAGTTTGAACTTGATTTTGCTCCCGATGCTGACATGTAAAATTCGGTGCTTTGCAGGCCTCTTGGCATAGGCGGAGCCAGCCATTGGGCAACTGTGCATTCTTCCCATTTGAATGTATGAGAAACAATCGATTAGAAATGAAGCCATGGCCCCCTCAAGAATCGATTGTTTCTCATACATTCAAATGGATAGGATCCACAGTTGCCAAATTGCTGGCTCCGCCCATGTCTCTTATACGCAATAAATAATGCTAAGTATTTTTTTAACTCCCCTTTCATTTTGAGTCAAATCGATCGATCACGTTCTTGAACGGAAAAATAGTCGCGCTGAAAAGGGCATGAAGGGGGTTGTATATCCCATTCTCTATCCTTGTCTAACGCGAAGGTTTGAAAAGAGAGAGGAGAGAGACAGCGAATCTCTTGGTACTCATCAGATTTTGGATTAAAGTTTATTTTTATCCATTTTTATCGGTTGTGGCTTCTTGAACTATTGAACATTGACTGATTTTTAAAATGTTGACTATTTGCCTGAAAAAAAACTCCATTAACCTTTTTGCCTAACAGGTTTTCGGCATTTACTCAAATGCCTAGGCATTTGCGTAAACTCATAGGTATTTAGTCAAATGCCTAGGCAAATAGCCAAACAGGGTTTTCGATGAAATTTGACCATTTGCCTAAATGCCGGCTTTGACCTTTAGTCTGCAACATATGCAAAATCAGCACCGCGATGTAGGAAAATTTAACTATCTTCTTAATTTGAGCGAGTGAACATTGATTTGTCTTCGTAGCCTGGTCGTAAAAGGGTTAATCAGGGGCGACAAAATTTGGCAACAATGTCATCCCTCCATTTGATTGAATGTAAAACAATCGATTCAAAAGTGAAGCAGCGCTTCACCAACAACCGGTTGTTAAACATAGATTCAAATGGAGCGATAACATTGTTGCTAAATAGCACGAGCCGCCACTGGGGTTAATATCTTTCCTCTTGTGCGTCTCTCCGTGCTAAGTTGATGTAAATAAGGCCTTAACAATGCTTTGTGATTGCCCGGGTATTTTTGGAACTTCCCTCTGAAAGGAGTCATAATTAGTTGTGTGGGAATTTTGAGGAGGAATAAGAGGGTTGCAAGAGGGGGCTTTTATCCCTCTTTAAATTTGAAACAAATGCGTTTTTCATGCGAATTTCCTAAAGAAATGAGCTGAAAATCTTCCGTAAATTGCAAAAATCTATAGGATTTCCCCGCGTGGAAATTTAGTGGCTTTTCAGCCATCCATGCGCTTCTTGCTTGAAAATTGTCTGCCGGTACATGGCGACCATGTTTATAGAGAATGATAATCCTGAATTATCTTGCTTCTTCACGATTATCCGATTGATTGATGGAATGATGGGTCAGAAAGAACTGACAACAAAGCCATCAGCAGTGCGGCGAAGCGCGTCTGGCAACATAGCATTTTGTCCATTTTGAACCCATATAGAAAATGTCGGATTTTGTGGTCATCGCCGATCCCTCAACGGTTTGAAAGTGTTCGTTAGTTTTAATGAACCAAATGTATCGTTGATAGATTGCACGCGCTTTGTCTCTGAAAACGATCTTCATTCATCATTATTTGATTGTGCACAATCGTCCGTAAAAAAAAAACAAAAACGAAACAAAAAAACAAAAAAACAAAAAAACAAAAAAACAAAAAAAAAACAAAAAACAAAAAACAAAAAACAAAAAACAAGAAACAAAAAAACAAAAAACAAAAAACTAGCGTCCAGACCTTAACTTGGTTTGCGATTTGTACACACCGAAATTCATAATACGTAAGACATGACTGAAAAATAAAATTGTCGAGCATCCTGTGCAAACCGTTGGACCGACGCAGCCACACGATAAGGCAAAGCTTAATCCTTTCCATTCCACAAAATTACCGGAAATTAACCTCTGGATTCACGAATAAGGCTCAGATGTATGAAGATCTTTATAGAGGCGACATCAGAGTTGGGCAAACGGGATATAGTATTCGAGTTTCGAGTTCCACGAGTCTCGCAGTATTTGCGATTCCTAAATGTTTTGAATTGCATTCCAACGGTAATCAGAGTAGATTTTTAATGAATCAAGGATGACTCCATCTAAAAAATATTAAAATTGAACTGCCATGATCATTGATACGTTATAAAAATTCACTCTAATTACCGTTGAAATACATTTAAAAATATTGACAAATCTCGAATACTAAATAAGGACTCGTGAGTCGTGGGACTTGAGTACTATACTCCGTTTGCCCAACTCTAGGCGACATTGCATTTTACAAAAACGAAAATACAGTAATTTATAAAACATTTTTAAAGCCTCGAGTGGTCATTTAAGTTTTTACCGCGATGCATGGGTATGGTATGCCTTTATGTCGTTGTTTAGATGCGTCCTCAGGGCCTGAAAACTTCCAGAATAAGAACATTCACAACACAAATATGTCTGTCATTTTTGCGTACTTATACTTTTTATGTCGAATTGAAACTTTTTTAAGCTCTTGAAACCTTCCCTGGTAAAAATGGTCCTTGAAAACCCTTGCCCAAATCTCCATGCAATAAGGATTTCCATGAAATCATAAGGATCCTCATGTTACATGAGTCATGTAATTGTACGAAAATCCTTATAAATTCTTGAGAATTTCCATAAATTTTTACGAAAATCCTTAGTGCATGGAGATTGATGTGTGCAAGGATTTTCAAGGAGCATTTTTACCAGGGTTGTGTTATCGGCAGGTAAATTTTCCTATTACATTCTGGCTAGAGATCATTTCAGAAGTGTAGGCGCAACTAGACCGATAATCTTAAACGGATTTTCAGTTTTCATTCCTTCAAATCCAAAAAAAACTTGTCGGCGACTTTGAACTTTTGATTTTAAAGTGTTCCTCAATGAGAGTCCAACCCTCGACTTCATTTTTATTATGTAAAATATCGTCGTCCATCTGACGCAAATGCGTAAGAGTCGAATCAAACGTTTCAAAATTTTCAAACTAATTTTCATTTTTCCAACCGCGATCAATCATTCTACTTATCTTCAATTAATATTTTTCAGTGATTCTATGACACCATGAACAACAAAGGAAAAAATATTCAAGGATTATTCGTGCATGCACGATGTCCTTAGAAAAATTTCAAACGTGAAAGATGATCATGAAACGTTATAGATTCGACTTACACATTCGCGTCATATGGACGACGATATAAGAAATAACGTTCACTGAAAAAAAAAAAAAAAACAAAAAAAAAAAAGTTTAAGTAGAACCGAAGCAGCTTTTTAAAATAGCTTCGCAGAGCAAAAGTCCTAGCTCTACCGCGGAGCAACTTGCGGTTGTCCTGAAGCACTACTTCGGTAGAGCCGAAGCAAGAAAAGAGGTTGTCACTCTAAGGAAGTATAGTGCTTTGGTAGACCTGCAACTTTCTCCGGTAAAGCTTGAGCTTTTGCTCTGCGAAGCTATTTTAAAAAGCTGTGAGGTAAGTGACCCAAAGGTGGCCATACCTATGCTTGGGGCCAATATGCACATATGAGGCATGAGAGATAAAAAAAACTAAATAAGTCAATTTACTATTCAGACAGTTGGCTATCATGCGTTAATTTCATTTTTTTAAAATTTGCTCGTTTTTGAGGGTTTTTTTGCGTTTGAAAAAAAGTAGAGTTTTGACATCGCGCAAAACATGCACCTAAGGTGGCCACCCCTCATACTTTTGATGCACCTAAAGGTGGACACCCCCTTTTAAATTTCATTAATAAGTATTCAAATGCTATTGTATCGTTCAAAAACGGAATCTAGACTCTAGTTACACCAAAAATTATAATGATTTATGATGAATTGAAAGTCAAAGGTGGAATCAATGTAAGGCCTTAGCTTTTACGATTGTTTACTTCCGTGAAAATTAGCTGAAGACCTGCGAAAATGGACGTTTTGCACTGTTTCGCGCCGATTGAATCGCCCGATGCTCTTGAGTTTTGGAGTGAGGGAAGCGATAGCATCCCGCTACTCAGCACTAACACCATTTATCGTCAATTCGTGTATTTAACTGAAATAAGCAGGGGTGGGCCACCTTAAGAGCCGGACCACCTTTGGGTCACCTATACCTTATATAAACGTTGTTTTTTCAGTGTTTGAAAATTTCAAAGATTATCGGTCCCGGTACGCAAAGACTTCTGAAACGACCGCTAGTAGGCATGTTTGAATTTCAATTTATTGATAACTTTGTACGACTTACCAAAAAACGAAGTTGGGCCAAGAAATATTCATGCTTGTCTCCTCTGTTCGCCTCCCTCGCAACAGTCGTCGTCCTTTGGCAAACATCATTTGAAACTTTCATTTAGCGGTTTGATTTACTTTGAATTAAATTTGAATAAATTCTGTTGCACCATAAATAAAAATTCATTAGGATTCTGATGCATTATGAATTAAAAAAAATCTTCTATCGATCTACGTCCGGTAAAAGAGCAAACCGCGAACTTCTTCGTACCGACTGCTGCATCAATGCGAGAGCGTTTGCGCGCGCATTCAAAAAGGCGTGAGACGTTGAAACCTCAAAAGTTGAACTTTCCGGTCGTGCAGACGAGTTTCCGATAGCTGCTCCGTCCGATTGATTTCCGGCGGTAAATTCCGCGCGGTAAAACACGGGAAATTATTTTCAATATATCCGCGGTTGAAGGGAAATTCTTTTAAAAAAAAAAAAAAAATCGAGCGCCGAAAGTGTCGAAAAACGGGTTCCGTGAAACTTGACGAATTAATTTGAACGCGTGTGTGAGTGATGCGGATCAGATTGAGGCGCGCTGGCAAAGTGGCGGAGCAAACACGAGGCCGTCGGACATTTCAGCTCGGGGGGTTATGAGTTGCGCTGTTTAACCCCTCGCAGAACAAACCGCTAGCATTTTCCCATAACTTCCCGTTCTCCCTGTTTATTCATCTGACGGGCTTTTTTTTTTGCGTCCCGACCCCACGGCTGACTACGTTACGATGCATGCGCCTCGGATAAAGATCCTTCATTGGTCGGCATCGGAGGGTTGTTCCGTTTGGGGCGCGGCTTCATTCCGTCTCCCTCGCTCCTTGAATCCTTAGCTCCGCCCCTATTCAATTCACGCAAAATATCGGCCGACGCGCGACGCTTTTCTCGACGTAAGGACGGACGATTGCAAATTTGTAGCTGTGTGTGTATGTAAGTATTGTGTGTGAGTGTGTGTTTGGCTTTTATCGCGATTACTTCAAGCGCCCCTTTTTTTCCTTCTTTTCCCCCATCTATTCCCCCCTTGAATTCCCCCTCCTTCCTCGTTGCGCTATACCCGCGCGCTTCCGTGCAAGTTTGCGTTCCACGAAATTCAATTTTATCTCGCCATTTTTGCATTCTTCAAAATGTCAAATTTAATCCCTTAAAAAATATCTGTATTATTGTCGCGCTCGTTTCGTGCTACTCCCTCCGTCTCTCCCTCCATAACACATAACACACCCACCGTATTTCTTGCGTTCTTCCACCCCCACCCCACCCCCCAACTCGTCCCCTCCCCTTTTTTCAAGTACCTACTTACTTACTCGCTCGCTTGTGCGCCCTCTCCCCCCCCCCTTGCTTATTCAGTCATATCGTTATATTTTTCGTTCATCAGCGCGGCAGTCACAAAAAGCGAATCCAGCATCAGAGGGGTCCCCTTTTCTTTGTCCCATTATTTTATCAAGAATATTTGCCTTCCTCTCCCTCCCCCCTCTCTCTTTCTCTCTATGGCTCTAGGCACTAAAGTGGCATTTTGACAAAATTTGCAGACAATACATGTTTTGTTAGGGGAAGGAAAAGTCCGCATGAGCCAATTTTGAAGGGGGAGGACTCGAATGTCATGTCTGAAAATTTCAAGGGAAAAAATTATTGGAAGACTCAGGCGTATAATTAAAATAAAGCGCACAATGCTCGACAGACTTCAAAGATATAGTATCGAAGCTAGAAAAAAAGAAGAAGAAAGAAGAGGAAGAAAAGAAAGACAGAAAGAAATAAAGAAAAATAATTTTCCAATTACAGGATTGTCGTTTGAGGGGAAGTTAAATTTTGAAACATAGGCGAGACATAGAGGAATTAGAGGAAGAAGGTAAAAATGAGGAGCATTTTTAGATATTCGATTGCAAACCCATTTAATATGAAAGCAGGAACCAAATTATTTTTGAATTATATGGTGTACGTTAATTTTAAGTTTTACATCACTAAGAATTTTGCATGTTATAAAGATTGTCTGTATTTTCAATGAGGCTCTTGCAAACTTTTGCTATACTTGGGGGATTGAAGAGTTGATTCTTGCATATAAAAACCAGTAAGAATGACGACTAAAAATCACGAAATTCACTCTCAGAATCGGGCTTAATGGCGGAGAGACGCAGATATCATGGGAGATTCCTATATAAATTGAGACCTATCTCTCTGTTACTGTTGATAAAGTGACATAATAGACAGGAATCTCCCGCATGATACCTGCGTTGAACCACCATTACGAACTTGCCGCTAGCAGTTATGTGAGAGTATTACAGAATTTTTGACTTTCTTATCGTGATTTTTGTGATTTTCGCTGGTTATTATATGAGATTGTACCATTTATTTGCTTAAGGTAGGTGACCCAAAAGTGGCCCGGCTCTTAAGGTGGCCCACCCCAGCTTATTTCAGTTAATTACACGAATTGACGATTATGGCTTTAGTGCTGAGTAGCAGGATGCTATCGCTTCCTCCACTCCAAAAATCAAGAGCATCGGGCGATTCAGTCGGCGCGGAACAGTGCAACGTCCGTTTTCGCAGGTCTTCAGCTAATTTTCACGGAAGTAAACAATCGTTAAAGCTAGGCCCTTAAATTCATTCCACCTTTGACTTTCATTTCATCATAATCATTATAATTTCTGGTGTAACTAGGGTCTAGATTCCGTTTTTGAACGATAAAATAGCATTTGAATACTTATTAATGAAAAAAAGGGGGTGTCCACCTTTAGGTTCATCAAAAATATTAGGGTTGGCCACCTTAGGTGCATGTTTTGCGCGATGTCAAAACTCTACTTTTTTTCAAACGCAAAAAAAAAAAACTCTAAAACAAGCAAATTTTAAAAAAATGAAATTAACATATGATAGCCAACTGTCTGAATAGTATATTAACATATTTAGTGTTTTTTACCTCTCTTGACTCATACGTGCATATTGGCCCCAAGCATAGGTAAGCAAAAAAGTAGGTATCTTCCTGCAGTATGCTCGCAGGTATACTGACGTTCCTCAAATGTGTATTTTTAGCGTGAATTCGTTAATTTTAGCCAAAAACTGTCGATTTTCTGAGCAGCGTGAAGTTGTGTCCACCTTTGGTTCAAAAAATACCTGGGTTCCATTTTAAAGGTGTTTTTGCGGATGTAAGGACTCTAGTTTTTTCCGCAAAAAAAATAAAACAAGCCAATTTTTGAAATTAACATAAACCAACGGGAAAAAACAAAGTTTATTTACCTCCGAAACGTGCATATTGCCCCAAATGGGTTTTAAAGAAAAAAATTTAAGGCTTCCGCAAAAAATGCTCGCAGGTGTACCCCAAAGTGTATTTTTAGCGTGAAGCTCTTTTTTCCCCTTCGTTCTACCGAAGTTGTGTTCAAGGAACAATCGAACCCTGGATCCGGTAAGTGGTTTTGAGGCTGGAAGTATCGCAAAAAGGTTTGGGTTGAATGACTTTGATTTTTATATAGCCTTTTCCGTTCGCTTATGGCAGTGGCGTAGCGTGCAATTTGGAAACTTTGTAGTTCGTCCATTTAAACCCATGAAAAAGATCGAACTGCTGGGAATTCGGTGAACACCTTCGTATTCGACCTTTTATAAGGGTTTGAAGTGGACACTGTACAACGTTGCCAAATTTCACGCTACGCCACTGGCTCATGGGTAAATTACATTGATTCAGAATTTGTTTGGAACCAGAGGTCCTTGGACGGCAATCGATACGATACGATACGATACATCGCTCTACTCAAACAGCCTATAGCATAGGTCATCCAGGTGACTGGTGACCGGTATCCGGAAATAACCCATTTGCAAGTTTCCCCGTTTTACTGCCTAGATATGAAAGAAACATTTTATAGGTACTTATAAAAAATGTTAAACTACTGTCAGAATTCTGCCGAAAATCTTTCATAAATGTTTTAGAAGTGGCGTGCGTTTTAAACCCTTTAAACCCTTAAAAATGTTTTTATCCCTTAATTGTTTGTTCGGAAATATATAAAAATTTTCAAAAAATTGTTTTTTAAAAAAACAAAATTGTTAAAAACTTTTTTTTTTAATAAATCTAATCAAAAACCATTTTTGCAAATATTTTTAAAATATTTCCGAAATATTTTTCAAGAGAAAAAACTAGCGTTTCACCTATATTTAAAACGAGAAAGTAAAAATCATTTTTAAATACATATTTTAAAAAAAAATTCTTAAACTTTTTTTTCCTGTATTCTTTTGGCAAGATTACACAATTTTTAAATTGTTATCAGTCTTGCTCCATATCTGAGTAGACTTTACTTTGATCATCTGACCAAGCTTTTTGTTCGTTAACATACGACATCGTGACGGTTCCAAGAGCTTTCGTCCAATGTCCAATCCTAATTCGTCCAATACACGCTTTTGTGCAAAAAGATCGTCCAATGTAAATTAGTCCAATTTAAATTGTCCATTATTAATTCGTCCAAACTCCAAAGCGCTAATTTGTCCAACGCTAGTTTGTCACCTACATTTTATTTAGTCCATTTTGAATCAGTTTATCAATTTCGTCCAATATTTTGAAACATTCGTGGAAATCAAAAAATCAACGGAACCAACCATTACGCATTGGAAGAAATGGAAAATCTTATTCTTTCTATAAAAAGGGGTCATTTAGATATCCTATTCGTTGAATATCGTGTTTGAATCTTCTACAGAGTGCGCATATCTTCTCATTTTTTTACATAATATTTTCGGCCAATTTTCCTGGTGGACAAAAGTAAACTCTGGATATTTTAAAATTTGGACAAATAATGATGGTACGTATTCTTACAATGGAAAATAATGATGGTACGTATTCTTACAATGGACAAAATAGAAAGTTGGACCAGAAAAAATTGGACATTTTTGCATCGGACGAAATCTCTACTAACCATCGCATCGTGACGTCTGCTACACGATGAATCGCACATTCTTGTTTTAGAGTCCTATGTTTTTTAGAATCTTCAGCAAAAGAATACAGATTCGAATGCAGCCCTCAACAACTCAAAGAAAAGGTTGTTGTAATTATTTTAATCATCACCGCGACAAAGACTATATCGGGTGTAGCAGCGTGGCAAGGCGCGGCGCGACATAGCACCCTGCTCCACCTCTTGCAATACAGGTACGAGTAAATGCGGAAATGGTACAGAAATTGCAATTAGCGAGACAGAAGAGAGAAGAGCAGCCACGTATATAAGAGCAGACAACAGTAGTAGAGCACAAAACTGGTTAAAAAGAACAAAAGACTTCAGAGAGAGGCGCGTAAGAGACATTTCTCCTCCCACGGACCCATCTTCGCTCAACCCTTCTCTCGACAGTCGACTCACTCTCACTCCGAGAGGAGGAAATAGGGTTGAAGAGGAAAAGCTCTAAAAATGAAGCAAACAACGTTGCCATTTTTGGGTATTTTTTTTATTAACGCACTGAAAAAGAAAGTGCTGAATTTAAATCTTTTTTAGTTAAAAGTATGGACACCACTAGTGGCGTCATGGGGGGGGGGGGGTGTCTGTTGCCGCACCCGCACCCCCCTTGACGGTAAAGGGAGACAACGAGTGAAAAAGTGAAGGAAAGTAGAAGGAAAGAAAAGAAGAGAAGAGAAAGAAAACTAAAGAAAAAGAGAGAAAAAGAAAGGAAGAGAGAAAAAGAAAGAAATAGCAGAAGGAGAAAAAGGAGAAGATTAAGGGGGAAAGGGGAAGGAAAATATATTATCTGTATTGACTAAATAAATAAATATTAGAGGAACTCGGCGGTTAACACTTTGTCTTATGTTTTTTGTTTTGTTTTTGTTTTGTTTTGTTTTTTGTTTTTTGTTTTTTGTTTTTTTTTTTACAATCTCAGAGTATAGGATTTTATATCCAATCAAAGTTTAATCGTGACCGATCTCTAAATAAACCAAAACATTAACCCAGTGGCGGCTCGTGCAATTTGGCAACCGTGTTTTCCCTCCCGTTAGATTCTATGTAATACAATCGATTCTATAGTGAAGCAGCGCTTCACCAGTATTCGATTGTTTTACATTGCTTCAAGAGGAGGAAAAACATGGTTGCCAAATTGCACGAGCCACCTCTGCATTAACCGTAGATACTTGCCATGGAAACAAGAAGATAATTTGATCATTTTCGTCAGTGATTTAGAGTAAAATTCAGAATAGTGTGAAATTTTGCTTCGTAAACTTCAATTTATCAAAATTTTCTAGGGGCGGACAACCAGAACCCCGTTAACTGGGGTGGGGGTGGGGGGGCAGACTCCCCACAGAGGATCTCACATCTTGCCCCCTCCCCAAATCCAAAAGTCTAGTGACGCCACTGTGGACATCATTTAATAAATGTTAGTTTTACTGTTTAAAATAGTGAAATTACCTCCGTGCCGTGTTAATTTAAT
Source organism: Trialeurodes vaporariorum (assembly GCA_011764245.1). Lineage (NCBI taxonomy): Eukaryota > Metazoa > Arthropoda > Insecta > Hemiptera > Aleyrodidae > Trialeurodes > Trialeurodes vaporariorum. The sequence goes on along the minus strand of VMOF01000002.1, from coordinate 32,576,312 downwards.
TATTTTAAACAGTCAAACGAACGATTTTTACTTAAGTGGTGTCCATACTTTTAGCTAAAAAAGAGTAAAATTCAGCACTCTTTTTTTCAGTGAGTGTTTAATGTGTTTAAAGTCCAAATATTACAGCCCTCGACCCGGAAACGTTGCTGAATGGGGCCTATACTATAACTTTTTCTATATGCGATTGAATAGTTATTTCATGCGTAAAAACCAGCGAAAATTTTACGATGAGCACATTAAAAAATTACGAAATTTACTCACACACTCACAAAATGACTTAAAGTTTGAGGAGTAATGACGGAGCTATGAAGGTACCATATGGAAGAGTCCTTTCTAATTTGAGGCTTCCCTCTGCATGTGTCCGTTTCTATGGAGAGAGTGGCAAATTAGACAGGGATTCCTCATATGACATGACACCTGCGCGAATTTCCACCAATTCAGAGATCGGAACAAAAATGGCGGAGCTTTTCACACCCTGAAAAAAAGCAATACCTAGTCATAATACCAGATTCTAGTCATACTATCAGAAACAAAACTATATGTGAGTGACAGAAAGTCTAGTACTTTGACCAGAAAATTCTGCTGTTAGTACCAGAATATGGTCATAGCACTAGAATTTCCTTTAAAAAAAATAAAATAAATACGAGGGTGGACTTTAAAGTAAGTTTACCTATTTTTTTTCTCAAAAACTATCAATGCCAGAAAAAAAACAAACCCAGCGTTGAAACGTACGTACTTTCAGCTTTCTAACGAGCTTTAGTTTTTCAAATTTGACCAACGCTTTGCGGAGATATCGTGGATTTTCCCCACCCGTCTCTCCTTCAAACGTGCCCACCTTTTCACGCTCTACAGAAGACTGCGCGTTTCGGCAGGCGATGCGCTTATCTCCGGATCAGACATCTCAATAACTCCTGCTGAGTGCATGTTCTTAACTGAATAGACTACTCTTCTACTGATAAAATGATCCAATTTGTATTGATCTTCAAACTTTCGGTCAATACTGAAAGTGCAATCATCATGAATTGAAGCTGGGGGGTGATCACGGAGGATCGTTGCCGTTATCGTTATATCGTTATCGAGTAGAACAGAGTTGAAGAAGAAGAAATAAGACGATAGCCTACTACAGCGTGAGTGACTGCTGCACTCGAAAACAATAACGATGACGATAACGATAACGATAACGATAACGATAACGATAACGATAACGATCCTCCGTAATCATTCCCCTGGATTAGCAGCTTGCGTCAAAACCTGGTTCAGGAGTATGGGGAAAGAATTTTACGACGGCTGTTTACAGAAATTGTTGCACCGATTTGAAAAATTCAAGAACCTAGCGATTGGCTGTGTCAAAAAATGAGATGAGATGCCTCACAACAATGTTATAACTTGTTTCAATAAAATAATTGCTCTATTTTACTTTTTCAAATTCTTCAACTCATGATTTCTGTGAAGCTCCGCAGCGCGTAAAAAGGTGGGCACGTTTGAAGGAGAGGCGGGACGCGGGTGTGGAAAATCCACGATATCTCCGCAACGCGTAAGCCAAATTTGAAAAATTGTAGCTCGTTAAAAAGCTGAGAGTATGTACGTTCCAACGCTGGTTTTGTTTTTTTTCTAACATTAATAGTCGCTGAGAAAAAAAATAGGTAAACTTACTTTAAAATCCACCCTCGTAAATAAAAAAAAATAATTCAAGAAACTATGGTAGGTACAAACACTAGAATTCTGTTAATTATAAGTACTATCCTTTACATAGGTTCACATATTTTCGTGCTCCTGGTAATTTTTTTTTCAAGTGCAGGTATCATAGGAGATTCCTAACCTATTTTTCTCCTCCTCTATAATAAGCACACAGAAAAAAGCCTCAAATTAGATATAAGAATCTCCCATGGGGTACATTGATACCTGCGTAGCTCCGAGCTAAATAACGCCTTAAACTTCAATATCGTTTTGTGAGTCTGTGAGTGAATTTCGTAATTTTTGTTCAATTTGTCGTCGTAATTTTCGGTGGATTTTACACAAGTAATGTAACTGTTCAATAGGTTATAGAAAAATGTATCTAGCCCAATTTTCCCAGCAGTGGCGGCTCGTGCAATGTGGCAACAATGGACTCCCCCCATTTAAACTTATGTAAAATAATCGATTCTTTGGTGAGGCGCTGTGCCTCACCTAGAATCGATCTTTTAGCACAGATTTAAATGGCAAAATAGCACTGTTGCCAGATTGCACGAGCCGCTACTGTTTCCCAGAAGGTGGCAACGCTGCAAAGCTCACTGGAAGCTACGATCAAAATAACAGCTCGCACACAGAAGAAGTTGTCAAAAAGTCTCTGCTGGGATTTATCAGAGAGGTGCAGACAGAGCTTCAGTTATTTCTTCTTGTCTGTTGAACTTTTGTTGTTTTTATTTATTTTTGCTCCGATTTTCACTCGTCAGTCTACTTTCCACGTCTCCACGATCTTCCTTTCTTTCAATGTTGCTTTTAACTGAAATTGCTTTCTGCAAATCTTGATTTTGTAGAAGGGGGGGGGGTGTCTCCGACGAGTGACTAGAAAAAAGCAAGATTTACGGAGGAAACTCTTATCGTCCTAGAGACACGCTTTGCTGACGAATCGCATTCGATATATCGCTGCGATGTCTCGATTGTGATCTCGCAGCAATGAGGTATAACTGAAGAAATGAGGCGCCTTCTTAAAATTCCTATTTCAAAGTGTGAGATAGCATGGACGGTTTGTTTGCGTCTTATTTTTTTGCCTTAAATCCAATGGCGTAGTGTCGGGTCCAATATTGGGGGGGGGGGGGGGGCTGAAAACTAAAAACTGGAACGTTTATATTTATCAAAGAAATTTTTGGAAAAAGCACTCAAATTTTGCGACGTAAGCTATAGTCTGTCCGGTCTAACTTGAGACCTGAGCGGGCAATAAATTTATTTCGAAAAATGGAGAATGGCAACATCGCTCGGGTGTGCTGAGAGATCTATTGTCATGCAGTGTATTATTTGCTGCCGCATACAGGTACATAGCCACTGACCCTTTTTTCTTCCAGTCATCAGTGAGCTACAGCAAAATGCAATTTTTTTTGCTTTGCAAATTATCAGTGTTTTGGCTTCAGTTCTGTCTGAACCCAGCTTGATTTGCTGATAAAAATGATACCCAGTTTACATTACTTTCATCTCATCTTAATGTTTTGCCTACTCAACCAGTATACATTGGTGTGTCAGAGCCAAGGGTGGTGGATGGGATGGGGCGCATTTTGGGTCGTCGTAGTCCGAGAGTGGGACAATAGCCCTGTCTTCTCGGCGGACTGACGAAGGTGAGCACTCCTACAACGTTGCCACAGCGTGCAAATCTACCTGAATCGCCAGGACTCAAGTTAGAACGGACAGACTATAATATTAAAATTTTTTAAGTTTAAACAAATAGGAAATAAATCTCTAACTTGCAATTTTGATAAAGGTTATGTTTCATAATTTACGAAAATGGCTTCTTTAAAATGCGATCTGTATCCATAGTTACGCCGTGGAGCAATAAAAATTCCCTTTCCCCTATCTTTCTCCTCGATTCAGTCTCAAACAGATAAAATTGTATCACTTCCTCCGAAAATTATTGGGGGGAGGGGGGGAGCTCCCCTAGCCTGAATGCTGCTACGCCACTAAGTTAAATCAAAAATTGTAATAAATTATTCGGTGGAAACTGATTTTAAACAAAGAGCAAGTGTTATAGAGAGGCTACCTGGACACGGAATTTTATTTCAAACTATAACCATGTGAGAAAATGTTGATTGTTTCTGACTTTCCGCTGTGTGTTTTATTATTGTTTCTTTATTGTGTAAAGGAGGAGCCTCAATAAGGCCGGTTTTTGGCCCCAAAAATGGTCAAAATTTACAGTGGTCTAGAAGTTCGTGTAAAATGGCTCAACTTTCTCTTAACCCTCTAAGGGCCAAGTCTGGCCAAGTTAGTTAAAGAGATCGCCATTCTTTCGTTTATGTGCGGGAGGTAGTTAACTGTTCGTACTCAGGGGAGTTGGAATTGCCTATACGATACATTGAAGGCGCCCGAAGAAAACTCATATTGTAAGTGTTTCCATTGAAAATCACCTTCGCCTTAAATTGGGTCGGTTTTGTGTTTTTCAAGGAAAAAGCCCTATTGTAAAGTACTTTTTATTTTAAAATATTGTATATTTAGATGTATGAGCTGGACATAGTTCGGTTTTTTCCTTTAGATATGTTATTAGACTACTAAAAATGAGTTGCATACTGAAATACTTACAGTCACCGAACTAAATACGCACTTAAATATCAACTTTTCTGATTTCGTAAAAATAGAAAACTTGAACGAATTCTATTAATTTACGTACAATAATAGCAATATTGTATCTCGGCAACCTGTTAAACGTATGTCATGGTTTTACAGGTGGCCAGGTTGCAATGTAAGCATTATTGCATGGATATTAATCGAATCCGCGGTTCAAGTTTTCCATTTCACGAAATCAGAAAAGTTGATATTTAAGTAGGTACGAGCCAGATATAGTTTGGTGACTATATTTCCGTATGTTACTCATTTATAGTAGCCTTATAACATACTTGAAGGAGAAAGCCGAACTCTGTCCGGCTCACATCTAAATATTCAATACTTTAACGATAAATAGGGCTTTTTTCCGTGAAAAACCAAAAACCAACCCACTGTGAGGTGGTAAATTACGCCATTTAAGTTCAAATAACCCGTAAGCACCACTCAAGCCTAAAATTATAAGCCTTTAAGAGTAAATATAGATCCAATATTATACAAGAGTGTTTTTTCTAAAAGATCGACTCCTTTGTCCAGATAGCCTCTCTATAAACACGCTCACCTTCATTTCAAACCAATTTCAAATGAATTTGTCACATCTTTCAAAAAGAGGAGGCAAAAAAACTGAGACTAGGTGAAAATGTCTCTTGAGAGTCATTATTTTGTAACGAGTGGGACATTCAGACGACTTTGAAGTAATTTTTTGTCAACTTTTTGATCATTTAAATGTAAAAACTATCCCATCAACAGAAAGGTCTTAACTTCTAGATAGTGATATAGGATTTTCAAAACTTAAAAAAAGTCTATTCAAAGCTGAGAAAAGAGCAAAATAAAGGGTGTAACGGGGGTGGTACAGAAAATGGACAAGGTTTTTGAATCACTTCAGAAAAAGTTGAAATTCTGTGAGTTTTGAAGAGATGAACATTTGGGGAAAAATATATGTTAAAGGTGAGAGTATAAGCTTTGATCTTACATAAAGTTTTTTTTTCATTTACTAAATTATTTTTCTCTAAAATAATTAAAAAGTAGCGTGACGGGTGGGACAGCTAGGTTTTGTAACGGGTGGGACGCGTGTGATTTGGTCATTGAAAATACACATCAAACCTGCTGTAACATCAACACGTTTGACCTTATTAGACATTTTAGATAATATTTTTGTCTCTGGTTGCATTTTAATGCAAAACAAAACTGCTAGGCACTAATTTTTAAATTTAAATTTTTGCATATCATGTCCACTTTACTGTAGAATGACACTTATGATATTTCCGTCGTGGATCGCTGCTATGCGCTATGGTGTCTTCAAAATTATATCAAGGGAAACCCGTCTTTCCCAAAGGGGACCATAATGTGGAGAGGCAGGGGAAAAATGAGAAAAAAAGGTCTCCATATGTTTAAAATCCCCCCCCCCCTACTTTTGAACCTACGGACTGCCAATGGGGCGTTAGGGAGGTTTGACCCAGCTTTTGAGCTCTGCCTCCATTTTCTGCATTTGTGAATTATGCAGGTAAGACATACTTTCCATCGATTAAAGTCCTTATTCCTTCCCTGCATTACTTTCCTCATGGGCGCCCGCAGAAAAATTTACAGGGGGGCAAGCGTTCCGATAATTGATTCCGCATATATTTCCTGATCAACTTACCTCTGATGCGCGTCGAACAACATCGGATTCCACTTCTGTGCGTTCCTCCTCGATCACAGACGGAGAGTCGGACAACTCGACAGCATCGCGGTTGAGTTGGCCTCCGCTTTAATATTTCAATGGCACCGCGATTGGTATGCAGCCCGCAATGCACGGCTCCCTCACAGTAATGCTACATAATCAGGGGATCGGAAGCAGCGTGAAGAGCAATAAAATAATATTGTGACGAATGAATTAGAGAAAATGAGAAATAAGGTAGGAGAAGAAAATTGAAAAAAAAGACGAATAGAACACAAGAGATGAGACTCTTCTCGAGAGACTGCGGCTCGCAAGGTTGTCAGATTGACTTACCTGAAATGCTCTTCAATTTTCACTAGCGGATCCAAGATATTGTCCTACTCTCTCTCTCTCTCTCTCTCTCTCTCTCTCTCTCTCTCTCTCTCTCTCTCTCTCTCTCTCTCTCTCTCTCTCTCTCTCTCTCTCTCTCTCTCTCTCTCTCTCTCTCTCTCTCTCTCCCCGGCCATTTATATGCATGGGTTAGAAATATATAGGAGAGGGGGCGAAAGACGCCCGACTACCCTCATCCGTCCTTTTCTGACACACACGTTCTAATGAGAGAATAGAAGGAAGGGTGAATTGCTGGATCCGCCATGCCAGCGTCAATTTCCTCTCAAATGCCTATTTCAGTGTAGAGCTCGTTTCAGAAGTGTAGGCGCACTTGGAACATAATCTTTGCCGAATTTTCAATTTTCCTTCCTTCAAATCAAAATAAAACTTCTGACTTTATAAACTTTTGATTTTATAGCGTTCTTTAATGAAAAAGCTAACGCTCCAATTCATTTTGTTGACAAATTCCAAAGATTATTGGTCTAGGTACGCCTACACTTCTGAAACGACCTCTAACAAGAAACATGAGAGAATTTCGGCGTACAAACTGACATCCTTGCTGTCTCGTTGGTTGCATCGAGCGCCGCGACGGATGAACCGAACCAAATTGCGCGCCAGATGAAGGAAAAGAGGGGGGATTATTTGAGCCGATGCGATTTGAAATCAAATCAAACGAAGCCATTGCGTCGTAAAGGTGTACCTGAAAGAGGTATAGATACAGAGAGGAAAAAAAGAGAGGAAAATAGAAGGAGAGAAAGAGAAAGAGAGAGCGAAAAGGACTCAAGCTTGAATAACACTCGAGTTTAGAGAGTAGTCGACGACCCCCCTCTCCCCCATCCTCGCCCGCTCTTTCCTCTCTGTAGCATCCATCGGTATTCGGAGTTATTGCAGGGGAGGTTTTGAATCGGCATCTTTGAGGTCTAAGATCAATGAGAGATACCCCGCCTCTCCTGCCGATGCCGCCCCCGACCATTTGTTTTTCTCCGATTATATTCATATCATTAGGAGTAACACTCTAACTTCAATTCATGCTTGAATCCATTGCTTTCTATCCAATCCCCCCTCTACCCCTACCCCCCCACCCTTATCCCCGAGGGAGGAAACAGAGGAGACCCACTCCAGCAACGCATCTCCTCGCGATTCACTCGACATCTTATACATATTATTTTATACAGATAATATAAATTATTATTTACCAACCAGGAACAAAAAAACGGAAAAGAAAAGGGCGGCGGAGAGAGGCAAGGGGAGGGGAGAGGAGGGGAGGGGAGGGGAGGGAAAGCTCGATCACTCCTCGAACTTTTCCTCAGAAATGATAATGCAAGATCGTTACCTAATTGCAGTTTGAAGCTTTATGGCTCCTACTGTTCTTAATGTCCCCGAGATAGATTCAACCTCGACTTGTGTGATGGTACCGCCCCTCTTATCTTCCCCTAATCCCCCCCTCTCTCTCTCCTTCTCACTCTCTCTCACTCTCTCTCACTCTCTCTCTCTCTCTCTCTCTCTCTCTCTCTCTCTCTCTCTCTCTCTCTCTCTCTCTCTCTCTCTCCTCTCTCTCTCTCTCCTCTCTCTCTCTCTCTCTTCTCTCTCTCTCTCTCTCTCTCTCTCTCTCTCTCCCTCTCTCTCTCTCTCCTCTCTCCTCTCTCTCTCTCTCTCTCTCTCTCTCTCTCCTCTCTCTCTCTCTCTCTCTCTCTCTCTCTCTCTCTCTCTCTCCCTCTCTCTCTCTCGCAATACCAGCGAATCATCCCTCTATCTCTGTTATTCCATTTCTCATTCATTGCTAGCTGCGTCTCAGACTTGTTGACTTGATTGTTCGTCGGTTTCATTCTCTACCGTGAAATCTCTGAGCTTCGAGCTTTCGAGTTGAGTCGAGTAGCATCGTGACGCGCATTTGGATGGAAAGGGATGGAAGATGCCAGCGCGAGTAGGAGTGAGAGAGGGAGAGCGAGAGAGAGAGAGAGAGAGAGAGAGAGAGAGAGAGAGAGAGAGAGAGAGAGGGAGAGAGAGAGAGAAGAGAGGAGAGAGGAGTGGAGGGAGAAGGCGGAGCAGAGAGGGGGGAACAAAAGGAGCCCCCGATCATTAAAAGACGGTAGAAAATGAGCGGCTCGCACTCTCGCAGGGATCCAGGGAGGGAACGAGAGGAATAATTAAGTGAACAAACTGAGCTGCCTGCGCGCTAAAACGCTTGTTATATCCACCCTTAATTAATATGAGAGTCGATCACGAGAAAAGAGACTCAAAGGCATCCGTTGTACCGCTTTGATTTCATTAGGTTATTTATCTCGAAGGTAATTTTGTACCTTGGCAAATGCCTTTTTGAGCTCTGAGTTCCGGCATCGAGCACTAAATCGTCTTGATTTCGGGCCGCTCTTCAAAATGCTCACTTTAATATTCTTAAATCTTAAATCTATTCCGCTCTTAATCAGCTAATCAAAATTTCCTCCGATTTCTTTGAAACGTGGAGCATAGTAAGTCGACTCCGCCTAAGTGAGACTGATGCATAGTGTCGGCTCGTGCTATTTGGCAACAATACCTTTGCTCCATTTGAATCTATGTTAAACAATCGATTGCTGCTGCACTTTCGAATCGATTGATTTACATACAATCAAACGGAGCATTGCTGCCAAATTGCACGACCCGCCACTGGACTGATGACCCGTAATAGCAATGCTCGAGAACGTGTAGGGTAATTGGGAGGGGGGGGGGGGTTATTCTCACTTGCGAACCGTAATCGATCAGACTTTTTGGTTGATTTAACCACTATGGTGCAGCTACTTGTCGCATCTTCAAATCAACTAGTTACATCTATTAAACGCTATGAGCAGCTGAGCTTGCCTCGCAACTCGCAAGTCTCATTGTTCGCCACAAAAAAGAATTGCCTTCATTTTTTCAGGTATGCAATTGAATTCCCTAAAAGCAGGAAGATTTGCTCGAAGCACCGACCGACAACGACGCTGATATGTGTTTAGTGTGTTTAACAAAAACAATTCAGACAATCTCTATGGGTGTTTGTCACTAAAATGAAAAATTATTTTATTGGTACATAACTATTTTGGGGTATCCGCCTATGGAGCATCTGTTTTTATTTTCATTTTTATTTTTTTGAGCTTGTTATTATGTTGAAAAGCAGTGGCGTTCACATCCATGTTACCTTTGACACCTACGGTGTCGGTTGAAAAATTGTGAGTGCAAAGATTTATTTCATTTTCAAAAAGCTTTGAAAAATATTGAAGAGGGTCAAGAGAATTGACAGTAGTGCGACACGCAGAAAAGAAGAGAGACAAGCATAGACTCGGTCACTCGCACACTTGACTAGCGCTTGACAAGCGTGACTAAGCGTGACGAAGCGTGACGAAGCGTGACGAAGCGTGAGTGCCTGACTAAGCACGACGAAGCGTGAGTGCCTGACTAAGCGTGACGAAGCGTGAGTGCCTGGCTAAGCGTGACGAAGCGTGACTAAGCTGAAGGACGGTAGAGACGTCTTCTAATCCAGCTTTTTCACAATTTTGACCGTTTTTCGAAAAAAATTAGCTGTTCGAAAACTTCTGACGATTTTTGATCGTCCAAAATTATTTTGCAGTCAAATTTTTAAGAGCGTATTTTTTCCCTTATAAAACGCTTGTTTTGTAGTAAATTTAGCACACAACGTTTTTACGTTTACGGTAAACACACGCGGTTTTGTCACAGCACGCCACTATGGTTGAAAGTATGATTTGATCATTCAAAGGGAAGCCTTAGGTCTGAACTTTCATTTAAGCCCAAAATATTTTAAATCCGTTGAGTTAATCGAAATGTATGGACTAACTCCTCTGAAAGTACCCTTATAAGTTCGTCTGTTGCCGTCACGTTTAATTCATGATTAGTTTATGACAGAGCAGGGAAAAGTAAGAAAAATTGTCCGGCTTGTTTATCCCCCCCTTTTTCCTCGCTGACGCAGCAATAAATTCGAATCAAATACTGATAAATCTGTGCGTACCAGACACTTTTTTCGGAGCAAAATTTGGTTTATTTGACAGCTGCAGCTTCTTTTGTGTTCTGCGTGGTTTCCAATTAAAGTACCAGCTCGCAGCTCTCCACGTTTACTCTCATTCATCATGAAGCTTATTGATTGCTAACAGTGCATGTGCAATGGAGCTGTTGCAAACTTTTGCTACATGCTTATTAATAGTTGGATATGGGGTAAAACCCTGTAAAAATAACGATTAGCGCACTAGAAAATGGCTAAATCCATTCTCAAACTCATACAATGCATTCAAACGCGAGACCGTGATGGCCCAAATTTGCCGAGTTGCCCGAATAGCCGCCCAAATCTTAAGGCAATTGTATGTTTCTTCTTCTTCTTGTAAGGTGTTGCGAGAACACCTCCTGTAGATGGAGCTGATTGAAGATAGGGAAACCCAATGTAATCTGCAGCAACCGCCACCATTACGGTCTCGCGTTTGAAAGCATTTCATGAGTTTGTGAGTGGATTTCGTGATTTTTTAGTGCGCAAATCATAAAACTTTCAGGGTTTTACCCCATAATCAACTATTAATAAGCCTGTAAGAAAAGTTTGCAACAGCTCCATTGTGCACATCATCATCGGCACACTCGAAGGTGAACAAAAATGGAAATCATTATAAAAGTCTACAGGCGGAATATTCCAGAACCTGGAATCCAGATTCGTACCAGCAGTTATCTCCAGGGCCTGCATTTTGTTATTTCCAGATATTTTAGACTCCAGATTTTAAAATAATGGCTTACTTAATCATGCGGGCATTTCTATGAATAGATACTCTTCCTCGCTTGTGCTCTCTATGCAGCCATGCTGAGTATGGATGGACACAAAAACCACCACCACTTTTTCAAGGAATACTTTTTACCGATTGCAATTTAAAAGGAAAAGGCGTAAATATCGGGTATGCATACAAACGATGTGGGGATCTCCCAGCATGGATTCAGACTTTGGTCACTAAATTGGGTTTCCGCGGGGTTTCCTAAAAGATTAATCAAATTCCGATTGAAAGAGTCGAATCAGGGTTGTTTTTTTTTCTTCTTCTTTTTTTCTCGAGGGACTCTTTAGTATGTCTATTTTTTAAGTACTGATCTTGCTCATTTTCAGGTTTGTTTGAGTTTGGTGCAGTCTTCGTTGAAAAGAATTGAGAAAAAGTTAAGTTTTTTGCGGGTTTCTGAAAAAGGAGTCAAATGAGACTAATAGATCAATTCAGTTTCTAGATACATGTTATTTGTTTCTATTTGAATGAGTCAACTTCTACGTCCTCTTCAATGAGCTATAACTTTAGAGTGGCACATCAAGGAACGTTCCGCTGGTTCATTATTGTCACCTAGGGCCAGGGCGCCGCCATCTTGCCGTAAAAATCGATTTGAGGTTAAATTTTGTAGGTATTTACCGGTCGTTCCGTAAACAAATTCGGGCATCGCCGGAAATGGCCTACACTAAATTTAACCTCAAACCTTGGAATCTGCCGTCCAAATTCCGCTTTTTCCCGGGATTCCTTCTACCCTGTGTGGCACAAGGTGGACCAGCCTGCTGCCACTCTAAAGTTATAGCTCATTGGTCCTCTTGGTCTTTTCCAGTGGCGAGGCGTGCGATTTGGCAACATTTATTTTCCCCCATTTAAACACATTAGAAAAGTCGAAATGCCTGGCCATCGCCAATGATCGAAGCGTTCGACTTTTTGTGTGACTTTAATTGAAGAAAATACATTGTTGCCAAATTTCACGCCTCGCCATTGGTCTTTTCCAGTCTCAAAAATGGGGCGTTTATTTTGACCCAACACTTTTTTTTCCATTAAAGAAGGAACGGATATGCTGGACGGTGGAAGAGAGCTTCGTTATCAGCAGATTCGCTCTCGCCTGGACACGAAGGGATCCCTAATTAGAGCCGGCGAGCATTAAATAGCATCAGACGACAGGCGCGGTGTAAACGCGAAAGAGCGGCAAGGGAGAGGGAGAGGGAAAGGGCGAGGGGATGAAAGTGTCGCGACTTTATAAAAACAGCTAGACGACAAAATGTTCATTTATTTAATGTAGGTAGGCAGACGCAGAGTTCCTGTGAGCTGCAAAAAAGCGCGCTGAGAGATGAAAGTGGCCGCTCGGAGCCCGGGCGCGGCTTATCACACCCGACTGACAAGGTTGCCAAGTATATGGTCAAAATAAAAATAGCTCTAGCTTCCGGTGGCTAAACTGGGAATACTGCTGGAAAAAAAAAATAAAAAAAAAATAAATAAATAAACTGTAGGGAATACGCTAACATCACTACATCACATCAAACTTAATCTCGGGGGGCCCCCAGACCCCCTTATTCTCTGAAGGAGACCCCTAGACCCCCTCTTTAGGGTTTAATTTTACAGTAGGTTTTTTACCGAATGTTTTTGCAAATTTGCATCAAAATTCGAACAGCTATAATTATTTGAAATATTCCTAATTTTCCTATGTTTACCCATTCTCCCCCCCCCCATTGATTTTAATGTAAACCTTTTATCCTCCATAACTCGCTTACAATTTAAAATTTCAGAAAAACAAAAAAGAAGTTCTTCTGAGGAACGTTAAAAACAACTTTTCTGCAAAATTTGGATTATGGACGATATACTCGTATCTGTAATATTTCCTCAATCGGTGGAAACGCCGTTAATTAATTAAAATGTCCGCAAGTTTTTAAAAGTCATCGACGACTCCACCGGTTGAGAAAATATTACAGATGCGAGTATTTTAGTTCATTACGGTCATACACTGAATTGAACTGTGTAATATTTTCTTAACCGGTGGAATCATCGGTGAATAGAAAAAATAGCATTGATTATACGGGGATAGATTTCAGCTAATGGGAGAAAAGAGGGGTTTGAGCTGCCTGTCAGTCAAATCATCGTATTTTCATTCCAGGTTTGATTTTTTGGATAGAAAAAGTTCATAAGTGCTACGAAAAAATTCGAGAGAGTGTATGAATGACTGAATTTGTTTTATACCCTGTTTTATAGTCAAAATTTCAGTCTGGTGACGTGTAATTTGGGGGAAGTTGAAGCTTCAAATTGTCACACAAAAAAACCCAGGCCTCTTTTCAGCCGTATATTATGTGATACCAAATCTAGACTGCATAATCTTTCAGAAAATGTGATTTTAATTGAATGGATTGAGCATTATACGATATTTTAATTTGAAGCTCAAAGTGTGTAACTCAGTATTTGGTCAGTCTGGTGACGCAATGCATTTTCCTTCGTGGCTAAACTTCAGGTACCCATAGTGGGCTCATTAGGAAGAATATTTGGAGTAGAAGGGGTACTGCAGCCGGCACGTACTTGGTAAGTCATCATATTTCTTTTATTATAGGCGAGATTTCACTTTGTTTACTGATTTTTGCAGTGTCACACTTATTCACTGTCAGTCTGATGACGGCTTTTTGTCTCGGAACAAGTGACAAAACATGTGCTCAAGCATTTTTTCCCTAAAGTTTTAAGTGCACTCTCAACCTTTCCCCAATGATTTGTTTTGTTATGGCACCATAAATTCGTGAAAAAAATTCGAAATCGGCAAATTTCAGTCTGGTGACGGTCATCTCAACGGTTAGTCTGGTGACGTCGTCGTAGTGGTTGGCAGGCTGCGAAGAGGCAAAAAAGAAATGAAGAGCCAGAAAAAACTATGCGAAAAGAAAATAAATGATGAAGCATTAGGAAAAATGCTTCAGTACACATTTTGTCACGCGTTTCGAGGAAAAAAAAAAAAACGTCACCAGACTGCACTGAGAAAAATTTCCGATTGTTTCAATGAATTTTCTGATAGGACGTTCCCGCGCTTGATTTCCCACAGAAATAATCGGAATTCCATAGAAACAATCGGAATTCGTGAAGATTCAAGCGCGCCGACGATTGCAACGATAGGTCTTATGCTTGAAATAAGGCGAAACACATCTATGGTTCTATTCTTATAGTTTTAACAGCCACTTTTTTCTCAGTGTGACAATGGCTTCAGATTTCCCTAAACTGACATTTGGCACTAAATGACAAGTTATAAAACATATTCAGAGCTATTAAGAGCTATTCATGCATCATCTTAAATTTTTTCGTGGAAGGGATGAAATTTTTCTATCCAAAAACTCAAACCTGCAATAAAAAAACGGCGATTTAATAGGCTTGAAGCTCAAAACAATGTAAAAATTGCCTGAAAATTGAGCAATTCGGCATGTTAACTCTTAAACTTTGCCTTCAACAACATTGTTTTAAAAAAAATTATATTCTTTTGATAATTGGGTTGTAGGACCTTTGTTAAAAATTCATTAAGACCTCGATAAAGCTGAATTTGATGAAAATATGTGAGAGTAGAAAACGTCACCAGACTGACATCAGTACGTATTTTTCTGAATTAAATCTCGCAGTTCATTTCGAAATCATGGAAAACGAGCGTTGCATGATATTGCATCGCACAGATTGGGGTTGCAAGATGATAAAAAAAAAATGTTCCTTCATACTATAAGATGAGATTCAATTTTAACTTTTTTAGGAACCCGTTTTCTCCCATTAGCTGAAATCCACACAGGGCTGCCGTTTTGCGTAGCCCTGCCCCACTCCCCTTTCTCGCTCAATGCTCAGTTTTCTGAGTCCTCGCGTACATTATTACGAGTATTAAGACATTTTAACAAAAATTCATTTTTGCTCCAACTTGATTTGGCTTGACTCCATGCAGTTTTCAGTTGAAGCGAAGTGGGTTAAAAAACTTGCATTTCATCAACATTTGGCGCACTTCAGATAATCCAGAGAAATTGAATTGAGGTAGGTCTGGTAGGTCGCATATAGCGAGCTATACTTCAAAACCTCCGCTGAAATCAAAGCTCGCAATCAACGTTGAGTTGCGCGTTTCTCAAAACATCTTTTGATTGCAAATTCTTGCTAGTTACGTACCTACCTCAAATAGAACAACTCTACCAGGGACGCAAGATGCCGGAACACTCCGGAGAAATTCTCGGAAACATTTTCGCGAATCTTCCTTCACTTGAAATATATGCAGGCTACGAGGGGTAATTAATTTAATTCTTAAAAGAAGTAAGTAGGTAAAATTGTATTTTCGTAAAATTATTGTTCTAAATTCTCGAATTGGCCGAATTCCTCGCACAAGGCTCTTCGCCCTGTTTTAAAAAAGTGAGCCGGTCATTTTCTTCGATTTGTAGCTTGTGAGGGGTATTCTAAGGGTTAGAAATGTGGATATCCTGGAAATGCACCGAGCACAAAAAATTCCTCAAAACTTTCTCAGGGAAAAAAATCTCCGCTGATAAGTTCACTCTCGGTTAATTCCCGGGAAATGCTTGAGAAATTTCCAAGAAAGGAAACAAATCTCAGCTGAAAATATTTCCGGAGTATATTCTCTCGACCCAAATCCAAATTCTTGAGTTAAAAGACCCGCACATGTCCTGATTTTTGGCAGGATATAATTTGCTTCTGCATGCTCTCCGGAAAGTCCTGATTTTTTTTAAAAAAAAATTGTTCCCGATTTCTGCCCTCTTTTAATAAAAAAAAAAAAAAAATCAGGATAAGTAAAATTGAATGTGACGTGTTTTTTTCGTTTTGTTTTTTTTTTTTTTAAAGATTTACGACACTGTTGCTAATTGCTGAACTTTTCTAACAACCGGGCTCTAAGTAATTTGTAAAAAGGTAAGATTTCAACTTACAATGTCAAGCAAAACTTTGATTTCGCTTCATCGATGTTTTTTTCTTTTTTCCCTTCTTTCAAACATACATATACGCAATAAGCGTAGCATTGCAGCAATCGCAAGATATTTTCGGCAAATCATTATTTCATTTTCAGTGGAGAAAATATTTCAGAGTTCATAAGTCAGCCTTGGTCCGAAACTTCAACCAGTGGCGTAGCGTGCAAATTGGCAACGTTGTAGTTAGTTTATTTAAACCCATGAAAAAGGTCGAACTATCGGGTGTTTGGTGAACATTTTCGCATTCGACCTTTTACATGGGTTTAAATGGACACAGAGCAACATTGCCAAACTGCATGCTACGCCACTGACTTCAACTACATGCCGGTATTGCCGGTAGCTCCAGGAGCATGCAAGATCAATGTAAGAAAAGCAGTTCTTATAGATGGTTTTAGTAATGGGAACTGCCTGTGATGAGCGTTCCAAACAAAGACAGTTTGTCTCTCTCGCTCTCACGTAATCCCCATGTACTGCCATCTCACTCTAATTTCAAAAATCGTAAATAGAGACATCTTCCGTGACATTTTTTGGCTGAAATTAATCCCGACAGGCACTTTAATGCGATTTTGATACTAATATGTCGTAAACCAAGGCCCTGTATACGAATTTCGAAACTCGAAAGAGATGGGTACACATATGGGGGTCACGGGAGGTACGTGTAGATCTTATGGGTGGTGCCATTCCGATAGGTTTCATTTCGATAGAAACCCTCCCATCTCTGCGGAAATTCGCCGATGACTCCTGAACGATCGGAGAATTTCCGCAGAGATGAAATGGTTACTATCGGAATGAAACCCATCGTAATGACACCACCCATAAGAATAACACGTACTCGATCATCAATTCAATAGCATTACGATACGATTGTTCATAATCAGCCGGCTGCAGGGTGCTTTGTCCGGAATCTATTCGAAAAAGCTCTAATTTTATTCTGATTTTTACGTTAAAAAGCCCTTTTTTCAGGTTTTGCAATTTGCATCAGGTCATCTTATCCTTGAATCTACCTCAAAAAAGCTAGATGCGTTTCGGTTCGAGATGAATCTCTGAGTTGAAAATGGAATCTTGAACACGCCTTGAGGTCGACTCAATTAAGTCAAGGAGAGGTGTTGTCAACATTTCTAAATGCACTGGCGGATCTAGGAATCTATCCGTCTCTCTCTCTTCTCCCATTAGAACGCGTATGATAGAAAAGGACAGATTAGAGGCAGTCACGTGAAATTCGCCCCCTCTTCCATCCTTTTCTAACACATGCATTCTAATGGGAGAAGAGAGACGAGGACAATATCTTGGATCCGCAAGTGTCTGAATGGGTCTGCTGCAAACTTTTGCTACCTACAGCGTCATGGAGGGTTGGTTCCTACATAAAATCCCTTTGAAAGCATCTAAAAGTCTCAAAATTGTCTCACAATCTCAACGAATGCGTTTAAAAAATTTCCCAGATGCAAGTCGGAAGAGTAGGTCACCATGGGTGAGTCCCGTATCTAATCGCAACTTTCTATGCTGAGAAAAATGAGTCGTCATCGAAAAAACTGCAGTTAGATAGGACTTCCCCATTTTCACCCGCTCATTCGATCGAAATCTTTGAAATTTGTTGAACGCATTGATTGAGTTTGTGAGTGGACTTTGAGACTTTCCGATGCTTACGTGATTTTCAAATTGGGCTCTTGCAAACTTTTGATGTGAGCAAATGAAAAGTCCAATCGAACATAAAACCCAGCAAAAATCGCGAAAATTACACCTAAAAAAAAAAAAAAAAAAATGTAAAGTTCAAAAATTTAAACTCACATAACGGCAAGATCGTAATGGCGGTTCGAGACAGGTATCATGGGAGATTCCAGTCTATTCTGTCACTTTCTCCACGGAAACACAGAGTTACGTCTCAATTTAGATGGGAATCTATCTCCCATGATACCTACATCTCTCCGCCATTCAGCCCAATTCTGAGTGATTTTCTAGTGTACTCATCGTCATTTTTACAGGTTTTTAAGCAAGAATCAACTCTTCAATCCCCTGTAGCAAAAGTTAGCAAGAGCCCCATTATTTTAAGAGGGAATCGATCCTCCATTACGCTATAACTTAAAGTTTGCAAAACAGACCCGCATTGCGGCTCTAAATTCTAGAATCCCTAGAAATGTCTCGTTTGCAGTTAGAACGTATTTTCGATCCCTGCACCATTCTCAGTTCAGGACCATTGTGCTGCTCCATGACTTTTTTCTCGTAAGCGGCAACCTTGGCCAACAGATTCCGACGCCTGCCTTGACGCCTCGACGTCTCTCCCTCGTCTCTTTCATCAGTTCACTCTTCCACCCGCGAAGCCGAGTCCATTTTTTTAACACCTCGCGTAAACCCCTCCCCCCTCCCCTCCCTATCCAGTCCCCCTTTCTACCACCCATCTAACTCCCTCTCTCCATCCTCTTCATACTCCTCTATATTCTATCCACCCATAGGGACAACCCCTTCATGCGACGAGACACGGCTTGGCGCGGGCGGCGGCGTGACTAGAGGGACGCTCCTTTTATTTCCAGGGTACAGGTCGAAGAGGCGGAGGGGGGATAGGAGGGGACGTTAGGATGCGGGGGAGCATGAAAGAGTAGGGATATGGGGAGGGGGTAGCAAAAGAGATCTCTGACTCGATGTGGATGACGAGCTCAAGTGATTTTAAGTGATTTGATTTTTTTTCGCTGATAGTGGCAGTGCCTCACTGCCTCGCTCGTTGCTCGCCGATTGCAATCCAGGGCGCGCTTTTCAATTCATTCTCGTTTTTTTTTTTTTTTTTTTTTTTTTTTTTTTTTTTTTTTTTTTTTTTTTTTTTTTAACACCAATCCTTTGCTTGCCTCGCGTAATGCATGCCATCGTCAGTGGTGCGATATCGTATCGCACTCGTATTTTTACTTGTATTTTTTTTTTTTCTATTTATTATTTTTTTTTTTTTTTTTTTTTTTTCATGTCAATTATCAACGACGCAAAGTTCGCAGTCTGCACTAGCACCGTGAACTCAAGAGAAATTGTGAAAGAATTCGTTAAAGTTAAAAGGGCTCAATCATGAGCCAATTAATTTATATAGGTGTCGTATGAATATTTTCGATGCAATGACGTTTTCTTCCAGATTTAAATGTACCAGTGGCGTAGCGTGCTATTTGGCATCGTTGCCCTTCGTCCATTTAAACCAATGAAAAAGATCGCATGATAGGGTGTTCGGTGAACACCTTCGCATTCGACCTTTAACACGGGTTTAAATGGACACTGTACAACGTTGCCAAATTGCACGCTACGCCTCTGAAATGTACCTATTTATAAGAGGAAAAGTGGGAAGGGGGTCCGGGGTCCGAAAATTGTTAAGCTGGTATGAGCCACCCTCTGAAGATCAAAATTTGGTCAAACATCTCTCCAAAAACAGAAATTACCTATTTTTAGGACAAAGTTCGGGCTCCGGGGGGGGGGAGTCTAGACCCCTTGAATCGCCCCCTTATTGGGTATACCACTGATTAGGGTATAGACGGTGTTAGTGCGAAGTCAATGGTTAGCCAACAACCACAATAATGCACGCATCGGTCGCAATCAGTTGCGGTAAAACTAGCATAGCGTTCCAAACTATCTCACTCACTCTCCCGTGACCCCCATGTATACCCATCTCTTTCTAGTATCGAAATTCGTATGCAGGGCCTTGTTTTACGACACATTATTATCAAAATCGCGTTAAAATGCCTCGAGGAATTCAGGGACGAATAAATGTTCGGTACTTACACACGGTCCCCGAAAGACTTTGGATGGTGAGCGTTTACGTGTAGTTTTAAATGGCCTTAGGTGCTCACCAATAATCTGCGTGCAGGACCGTCTGTATCGAACATTTATTGGTCCCATTTCAGCCAAAAAATTTCACGGAAGATGTCTCTATATACGATTTTTGAAATTAGAGTAAGATGGCAGTACATGGGGGTTACATGAGAACGAGAGAGACAAACTGTCTTTGTTTGGAACGCTCATCACCGGCAACCCTCTATGATACCAGAAAGTGAAGGATCTTGTGCGAAACTCCCATTCCAATGGCAAGGAACGATCGAATGACTCTCAGAATATGAAATACGGTGTCATATCCCTCAAGTTGAAAAATCGGGGTATCATTATCATTCTAGGGATGACCTTTTATGGTAGACTAGGAGGATAAATTACGTGACACCCTTCTTTAATTACGAACGGAGTGGGTCCCTGCACTTTTCTCGTGTTCTTATTTTTTTACGCCTCTACAGTCTACCTCCGTCCTTCCCCCTCCTTGTTATGTGTAACACTCTTGCTCTTATATAGAAACTGATTCACCGTGTCAGATTTAATGATAGATGGGTTGTAGGTGGATATGTCCTTGAAAAAATGTCCAGCGAAGAAAATGTCCGATATCATAATGTCCAATGCAGAAACGTCCCTGAAAAAATGTCCTGGCAACAAAATGTCCGATAGTAAAAAAAAGTCCATACCTGTGAATTCTCATACGTAGAAACGTCCAAACTTGCGTTGTCGAGAAACTTAATTGGTCGAAATTTGGACATGCATTGAGCAGCAAAGAATAATGTCCAACAGGTTTGCTTAAAATAATTAAAAACAAAAACACACGGGGGAAAAAATAATAATATAAAAAAACTACGAATAGGCTTAAAAGTTTTTGAACTCATTGATTGGTATCTGAGTAATCCAAAGATAAATCGAAAATGCACCGAATCCGGCTTTGTTTCAAACCAGTTACACGCCAATCAATATATCCACAGGAAGTGGCCATTTTTGTTAAAAACTCAATTTTATTGCTTGGACATGTTGGGTTTTGGACTTGATTTGTCATTGGACGTATCAAGTAATGGACTTTTTGTGTTATTGGGCATTAGTATAGTATTGGACATCTTACACTTTTGGACATGTTGTTGCCGGGACTTTTTTTCAGGGACTTTTCTGTACTGGACATAAAAGTATCGGACACTGGACTTACACTGGACATTTTCTAGTGGACGTATCCACCTTTTACCGATAGATTGGGGGGGGGGGGGGGTCGAAGATAGGTGTGCTACAGCTGCAGGAATTAAAAATGTAATTTTCAATTTTAGTGGTTTGGTTTAAAAATAAAACAATAAAAAGCCTCCAAATCAATTTATTGATGCTAAAGATTGTTCAACACGAACGTACTTATTTTGTGATGTCATATCCCATACGTAGTATGAGTATTGCCAGATAAATAGAAATTTCGGTAAAAACAGAGAAACTAGTTCAACTCTAGTTCCCGTGAAAACGGCAATTTTGTTATTTTAATTTACTTATTTACTTAGTATTTTTTGCTCAAAACCTTTTAATGGAACACAACATAACTTGGAGCATTTTGTAAGCGAAGTTAATCAATGGTCAATTAAAATCGTGCGTGTAAGAGCTATAGCAGTAAGCCAGCTTAAATCTGTATGGCGATCTCGCACGAAGTCATGTTGCGTCATTTTCATTTGAAGGCGAATCATAAACCTACTTTGTTCGATGGAATGATTCGGATACACTACACTACAACGTACACGTCTTGGACCTGTGAGGAGTTTTTTGGGTTCAATAATCATGCATGATGTCGTCGAGCCTCTATGGATTTTTCATTATATTTTTACAATCCAACTGATGTTGGAGCATTTTTAAAAACACTTTGTATTTTCTCTCGTGGAAGCTGAAACAGTAATAAAACGGAAAATGAAAAACAAATTCTGGAACGAAATTGCCAGTTTTTGGTCTTAAGTTAGAGTTTGCCCAAAAACGAGAGTAAATATTTGAGTGGTCAGCATCTCAATTCCCCTCCAACTAGATTTACATTATTGCGAAGAGAAAAATCTCATTGCTTCTAAAATAATTTTTTTTCCCCCAAAGAAATCAACTTGAACTGAAAAAGGCTTTTCTCGCCGGCACTATTATCAGTGGCGAAGCGTGCTTAAAGCGTGTTTAATGGGTAGCCTGCGTAACCACCATGAGGGATTTTTAGGTTAGGTTTAAGCGAGTAATTTGTCCATTTGTTCCCAAGGTACTTATATTTAACAGGTATGCTCGACTCGCTTCCCGCGTCATCCTCAGTGGCGCGCAGTTCAAATCACTATAACTAATATGGCCAAAGAGTAAACAAGAGTCGCAATTGAATGGAATGCCTGCGTGGTCAACGTAGATAAGGGATCCGAACGCGGGCTGGCCTGGGCTGGCCTCTGATTGGCTGCGACGGGTGGAGCAAAAATGACTCGGGGTATAGGGAAAATAACACGGAATTTTCGTTCCGGGCCGTTTATCTCGAAACCTAAGCAAAATAGTATCTAACCAATTTATACGAGTCGATTCAGCAGATTTTTCCGAACAATTTGATAGGTCATAAGTGCCACTTTATTGCAAATTCGAAAAGACTGTTTCAGTTTAAAAGTACGCACAATAGTGTGATTACATGATTGGCGTGTGTTCGAGCAGTGTTTGAGTAACTCACTATTGTGCGTACTTTTAAACTGAAACAATCTTTTCGAATTTGCAATAAAGTGGCACGTATGACCTATCAAATTGTTTGGAAAAATCTTCTGAATCGACTCGCATAAATTGTTTGGATACTATTTTGCTTAGGTTTCGAGATAAACGCCCCGGAACGAAAATCCCGTGTTATTTTCCCTATACCCCGAGTCATTTTTGCTCCACCCGTTGCAGCCAATCAGTGGCCAGCCCGCGTTCCGATCCCTTATCTACGTTGACCACGCAGGCCTTCCATTCAATTGCGACTCTTGTTTACTCTTTGAATATGGCCGACAAAAGAAGAAAACTTATACTCTTTCCAGAAAACATCGGGCTGTTTTCTACTAGAGTCCCTATATATGAAATCTACTTTCCTGGAGAGGGAAGCCCTATATGTTTTCTGGAAAGAGTATACGTTTTCTTCTTTTGTCGGCCATCTTGGCTATAGTGATTTGAACTACGCGCCACTGAAGATGACGCGGGAAGCGAGCCGAGCATATTTGTTATAAATATAAGTACCTTGGGAACAAATGGACAAATTACTCGCTTAAACCTAACCTAAAAATCCCCCATGGTGGTTACGCAGGTTACCCAATAAACTTCCACTATAGATACATGTATAGCACGTTGATTTGAACCCTTGAAAAAGGTCGAACTCGGTGGTCATTGCCGGTCCCTACACAGTTCGATATTGTTCGTTCCTTTTAATGATTCAAATGTAATGTTGCCAGATTGCACGCTTTGTCAATGTCTTTTATCCCACTTTTTTTATTTCCTTTGTTGTCTAGTCCTCCCAGAAAATCCCCTCCATTTTTAGGTATAGCTATCGTTGCTTCCGTATGAAACATCTCTCTCAGTGTTGCCACATTTTGCAAAAAAAAATGGTCGGAAATGAGAAAAGGGCGTATCTACAAAAGATATCCTTTAAAGACTTACTCTCCCAAAAATTTCGGCTTCGTAACTTGAGCCAGCCCCGCCATCTCCTCCATAGCAACTCGCACACTGGGGTAGATCCCACCGGCATACGCACCGAGCATCCCCGACCCGAGGAGAACAGATTCTTCATTTTCTGGTCGTAAGATGGGTCTCGCTAGAACGTTCGCATGTGTTTGCAGAAAAATGGTGTTTTTACTCAAGCCACCGCAGACAATCACTTGCCGTACTTTCTTGTGCCCGGCTGTACCTTCCAGAGTTTCGATAATGTGTCTAGTTCCATACTGAAAAAAGAGCAGTTTATGTAATACGATTTTTGAAGGTTGTATTTGTATTAGTTAAGATTACAGGTTTCTGTTTTACCTGTAATCTTTACTGATACAACTGCAAATTACATATGATATTTTCCTTGCATAGTTACGTCTTTACTTCTGAACCAATTTGGCCCGTTTATGGCTCAAAAAAATCAAGCAAAAATTACGCAGGTGCTGACAATCCGATTTTTTGTCTATTATTCGTCTATTCAGAGAAAACAGCCGAAAACTGTCGAAAAACTGCTATTTTTGGAGCCAGCGACAAGTTACGCCATCTATCGGATTAAAATTTTCGGGAGTTTGCCATAGAATCACCTTAAAGTGCTTCCACGGTCGATTACTCGATTACATAGTTCCAACCGTATAGGCATCACGTTGCGCTGCTTCAAAAGTCAACAGCTTTCGGCTAAAATTGATGAATACTTATATAAGCAAAAAGCACAACTTTGAGGAGAGTCGGCACATGTGAGAGCGTACTTCAGGGCGATTCCCAGAAAGTTTCAAGCTGAAATACTCAAAAATAAAGCCAGGGTATTGGAAATAAGAGAATTCTGATATAAGCTTCAATGAGTGCGAGTGAGGCAAATAGACATGTAGTATCACTCGTACTCACTCGCACTCACTGAGTGGTGGTGGCTGTATGCTATTCTTTCTCAAGTGATGACACCATCTAGTCTCTCGACTATACGGCCACCCTATAATTCAGTTCATGGTTTGCTTTCCCTATAGCATTCTTTCGATCGCTTGAATTAAATTTTGATTTTATCAACATTTTTATCAGCTTTCGGTGTATTGACACACTGTTAGTGTTTGTAAAACAGCCACGGTAGTGCAACCGTTGTCAAATTTCGAAAAACAAGCTTTTTTCGGCCCATACTCTAAGGCAGGGGGAGTGGGGACTTAGGATTAACACCCACCAACCCCCCCCCCCTCAATTTCTTCACAAATGAAGTTGATTTCGGGCAACGGCCCCTCCTTCTCCCCGTGGTCAGTTGGAGAAGCATTTCAATGCCTCGAAAAATTCCTTCGCGTATCAAGGTTACACCAAAACGTATTTTTGGATGCCCTCTGAGATTTAAAAAAAAAAAAAAAAAAAAAAAAAAAAAAAAAAATCAACATACATTCAATTGTAATAAAATATGATGGAAAATAGTTTAAAATTTATTCGCGACTACTATGCTCATAAAAGCGAATACTTACTGCTAAGGCCTGTACAGTTGCCAAATACAAGAGAGCTAGATCTTCTTCGGTGTTCGACAAAGTGAGCCCCGAAATCTAAAATTAAAACATCAAGACTACTAGAGTAATTTTTAAGTAGTTTTACAAAATCTGCCTATGTATACAAGACATAAAAAGCATAAATCGGTGTTACTTACACACTCGCATTTGTAATTTTTCTTGGCGAGATTAACAATTACAAACTTAGACTTTCCACTTCTGCTTATAATAAGTTGTCAAAAATACTACGTACCTCACTATCATAAACATGCACGATCATAAACATGCACGAATAGACTCATTGGAAGAAATAAAATAATATTATTGAGTGTTAGAAGGGAGTCGCGCAAAACTATGCTTCAGGTAACCTCGAAACCGTGGTTTTCTCGAGCTTTAACAGACTTAAATACTGATCCTCTTCAGTGGCGTCATTTGCGGGGGGGGGGGGGGGGGCAGATCTATAATGGTGGGCCAAAAGTAAAAAAGTGATGATCCCTTTTTTTTTTTTAGGTGAAGAAAAGATTTCTAACTAAAATTTGGTCATTAACGAGTTTCGTTGGAATTTAGGGCCATGAATATAGGATGTAAAGGGCTGTAGAGTGTTTAATATAATATTGATGAGCGCAAAAAAAAATTATCCTATCCCCCCCGCCAAGCCAACTCGAAATGACGCCCCTAATCCTCTTATCTTTTCGATGTAGGGGCAGCTCGCTCAATTTGGCATCAATGTCTTTTCTCCATTTGAGTGTATTTACTTACAACAGTGGACTCTATAATGAAACAGCGCTTCATCGACACTATATTGTTGTACACAGATTCAAATGGAGGAAAAACATTGTTTCCAAATTGCACGAGCCACCACTGTTTCAAAGAAGAATCTCTATTTATATTTCACTACCATTCTTCATCTTATTTCATTGTTACTTATTGTTAGAGCCTACCATTCCTTTTAACGATGGATCAGCGATGGGAGATCTATTCCCATGAAAATCAGGCCACACGTGTAAATCTCGCGTTAGCTCATCTACCGTCAGCAAGCGTTTCTTGTTTGCCATGAATACAAGGAGTTTGTGTAAGTGCTTGAAAATTTCCCTGGGATAAAAAAGAGAAAAATTAAGGGAAATAATTCTAACCAGACATTGTGAACATTGATCGAATATAAAACTACTAATAATTTTTTTATTTCGTGGAGAAAAGCAAAACTCCAAATCGGCGATTGTGCTGTCCAAAACCTAAATATAAGTTTTAAAAAGTGTAACTGAGAACTGGCGGCTTCAAAGGTGGACTGATCCACCGAACCGGGAAATTTCCCGGTGGACTGCGCGGCCCAATCTGGATCGGCCTGGCCGGAAGAAGAATAAACGGGCGTTAAAGGGAAGAAGGAAAAATAGAGAGGGAAATACGAGAAAGACAAGTAAGAAAGAGAGAAACAGCGAGAAGTGTGAACGACCTCATCGAACCGAACAGACAAGCATTATAAGATCCCGGACCGTGTGGTCTAATCTGAAAGGGTGAAAAGGTGGAGAGGGGTCATTGGCACGTTGACGTTGATCACATATAAAGTAAATTTTAGCGATCGAATATCATTCACTTCAAGAATTGGTGATTGCCAACTGATGCCGCTGATCGTTGAAAAATCTAGCCAACAAGAGTCGAGAATGAACTTCTGAATGATATTTTCGTGAAAATGAAAACTGCGACAGTAATATTCCATAATATAACCTCTAAATCAGCTCTGAATGACATGGCCATTATTAAAAAAAAAAATACTAGCGTTTTTGAAGCTAAAATTATGTTTGTCTCATAGGAAAATGACTTCTACGCATGGTCTGTACGATAAACTTTATTCGAAAAGTTATTCATTTCCGAAATTATCGTGGCGAAAGAAGTCAAAAAGGATAGAAGATGAGATTTCTGACACCGATTGCAACAGTTCGAAATCGAATCTACCTCCGGAGGTGAATTCGAAATTTCCGGAATTCAACGGTCTCCGGTGAGACCAACGAAACAATCAAATATCATCAAAATAAAATGCAAATCCATCAAATGATATTCGATCGCTAAAATTTGCTTATAATGTCTACCCACCGCGTCATGTATCCAATTCAAATAATTGACAATTGCCAGAAGATCTCGAAAATGCGATCGGAACCGTGACGTACGTTTATGAATGCGCCTTCATTTTTTGAGGTAGACTAAAACGGTACAGTCGCGTACGAATAGCTAACTATTTGCCAACACACAGCGAACCTATCCGATTCGAATACACATCCCGAAACTTTCGGGCCGAAAGATAGATCCCGCGTGCGAATCGACATATGGGGGCCATGCCCTACTTTAATGGATGATCCTTCATTCTCTAAGGTAGACCAAAACGGTGCAGTTGCGTGCGAATAGTTAACTACACTTTTCAACACACAGCTAAAACACTATCCGATTCAATAAACTCCTCCTGAAATTTTCCGCGATTTGACAGATGAAACCCGTGTCTTACCGTCGCGTCATGAGATCAAAACAAAACAAAGAAAATATTGTAAACCACAGAAAAGCTGAAAATCTTCAAAAATGATTATGTAGCATCATTAAAGACAACAAGGCGGTCTGAATTTAGAAACCTGCGAAAAGGCAGAAGATCAGGGCATCATCAAATAAATTGTATCTTCGAAATATGGTTCAGAAGGGCACTTTTTACCGTGAAGTCATCCTTATATTATGAAGGGGGGGAGGGGGGTGCAGCTCTTTTCGTTCCTCGGGTGGTAGCGGTGTCTCCACACATCCACCATTGCGGCTGGTTCAAAGCAGTGGCGTTCCGTCCATGTTACCTTTGACACCGAAGGTTTCGGTTGAAAAATTGTGAGTGCCAAGATTTATTTCATTTTCAAAAAGCTTTGAAAAATATCGACGAGGGTCAAGAGAATTGCCAGTAGTGCGCAGGGGCGTCGAGAGGGGGGGGCTGATGGGGCAAATTGCCCCCGGCCCCCGCTACTAGGGGGCCCCCAAATCATGAGAAAAAGAAGAAAAAAAAGAAGAAAAAAGGAAAGGAAAGGAAAAGGAAAAGGAAAAAAATAAAAAAAGAGAAAAAGAGAAAAAGAGAAAAGGAGAAAAGGAAAACAGGGAAATAAGCGAAGAGGGGGAATATGAAGAGTAAAGAAAAGGGGAAAAGAGGGGGAAGAAGTAGTGACTGATGACATGGTGCTTGAAAGTGGGGTCGAAAAGGAAGAGACTACGTAATTTCACGGCATTTGACGAGCCGAATAAATTGGGGGCCCCCGGCCTACTTGAATTTACCTTAAAAACAAAAATGGGCAAAATCGAAAATATATTTGAACATTTCAATTTTGCTGTAATGAAAGTACCGTAAAATTCAATCTGAAGGTTAGGAAAATTTTAAAAATTTTCCGGGGGAGGGCCCCCGGACCCCCCCTTTCGGTGAACGCCTCGGCGAATATTCCATGGCTCCCTCAACCACATTCAACTTGACTCTTCTCCCTCCAATTATGAGTCAAGACCAAAGATTTCATGCAGCAAAATTGAAAATATACTTCAGCATTTCAATTTTACTGCGTACATGAAAGTACCGTAAAATTCAATTTGAAGATAAGGAAAATTGAAATTTTTTCCGGGGGAGGGCCCCCGAACCCCCCGCTTGTCCTGAGGGGTATTCCATACCCCCAGACCCCCCGGAGTTTGAGTCGTACCAAAACCCCCCCCCCCCCCCCCCCCCCCAAGGCAAATTTCACTGGTTCTTAGCAAACCTCCAGAACTTTCTCGACGTCTCAGCAAACACTTGTGAAAATTTTTTTAGCCAAGGAGGGCTGAAAAATGAAAAGTTGAAAAATGAATGTTTTTTTTTATTTTTTTTTTTATTTTTAGAAATCAAAGTCGAAACGAAGAATTTTTTGTGTCGAAAATCTTCAAGTCTGTCACATCATGTGGCAAAATAAACGTAAAAATCAAACATTCTATTGCTGTGATTGTTCGAAATTTTTCAGTAGAGATAGCTTAAAATTGCGTCAATTAGAAGCTTGATTTTAAAAATTTTCTGGGGGAGGACCCCCGGACCACCCTTAACCTGGGGGGGGGGGGGGGGGGTGTCCCCCTGACCCCCCAGGGGAGATGATACAAAAAATAGGGCCCCAATTGCACAGTTTGCCCCGGGCCCCCAAAATCCTCTCGACGCCCCTGGTAGTGCGACACGCAGAAAGGAGAGAGACTGGCATAGACTCGCTCACTCGCACGCTTGACTAAGCGTGACGAAGCGTGACGAAGCGTGAAGAAGCGTGACGAAGCTTGACTAAGCTTAACGATGCGTGACAAAGCTGAGGGACAGTAGTGACGTCTTCTAATCCAGCTTTTCACAATTTTGACCGTTTTTCGAAAAAAAAAAAAAAAATAGCTGTTCGAAAACTGTTGACAATTTTTGATAGTCCAAAAATTATTTTGCTGACAAACTTTTGAGAACGTATTTTTTCCCTTAAAACGCTTGTTTAGTAGAAAATGTTGGACACAACGCGTTTACAATTACAGTAACACTCACGGTTTTGTCACGGCACGCCACTGGTTCAAAGCGTGCGCCCCGGTTCGAATTTTGGAACAAAACCAGTCCGCTGCTGACAGAATGCGCGTCATGAGGCTAGAAGGGGGGTGTCAATAAACTTTGAATTAATTATTCGACTATTTCAACTCACAGGTCAGATTTGGTCTTGCTTCTTATTAACTGGTAGGCTGAGTGTGTTTTGATGATGTGATCCACTAACTGACCACTTGCAGATTGTCCTCCCTCACTTATAAACATATCAGGAACGACGGCGCTGAAGAATGGTCCCCAAACACCAGGAACAAACACCGCTTCATTTGTGTTGTAAAGATGACAAGTAGATGTCCCGCAAACCAAGCCTACAACAGAGAATAATACGTTTATTTCGTATGTTGGAATTACCAGTGGCGTAGTAAGGCAGGGCAGGAGCGGAGGGGGCGGTCCGCCCGGGTGACACTATCACGGGGGTGACGGTGACACTCGCAGTAAATACGCAAAAATAGTGAAGAAAATTGAGGAAAAGAGAACAAAGAGAGGAGATGGAGAGAAGTGAGAGGAGAAAAGAAGAAAGTATAGGAAAAAGAAAAAGAAAGCAATTTAAAAAAAATATTGGAAAAATAGAGAGATACTGAAAGAATGTTGGAAGACATAAGAAAACAACAGATAGTTCTGACACTACAGTGTCAGAAAAGGGCGCACCTTGAGCAAATTTGGTCCTCATGAGTCAAATTCCATTTCCACCATCTCAAAAATAATGTGTCCAGAAAAAACCCCCGGGGTCCGAACCTGGATGCGGCGAGTGGGTAGGGTTAGGACCACTACATACGATCTTATATGGGATAAACCCTTCGAATATTCCACCACCTCAGAAAAAATTGTCCAGCAAAAGTGAGGGTCCGAACCTGTGTGCGGCGAGTGGGGGGGGGGGGGGGTGTAGAACCCCTACAGACAATCTTAGAACAATCCCTCCGAATTTTCCAACATCTAAAAAAAATTGTCCAGCAAAAGTTAGGGTCCGAACCTGTGTGCAAGAGTGGAGGAGGGGGGGGGGGAGAACCATTACGGACAATCTTAGGACAATCCCTTCAAAATTTTCTAACAACTCAAAAAAATTGTCCAGCAAAAGTTTGGGTCCGAACCTGTGTGCGGCGAGTCGGGGGGGGGGGGTGTAGAACCACTACGGACAATCTTAGAACAATCCCTCCGAATTTTCCACCATCTCAAAAAAATTGTACAGCAAAAGTCCAAGTTCGAACCTGTAAGCAGCGAGTGGGGGGGACCACTACGGACAATCTCAAACCCTTCGAATTTTCCAACATCTCAAAAAAATTGTCCAGCAAAAGTTAAGGTCCGAACCTGTGCGCGGCGAGTGGGGGGGGGGGGGGGGGGGTTGAACCACTTCGGACAATCTTAGAACAATCCCTTGGATTCTCAAAAAATCATCTAAAAAAAAATTGTCCGGCGAAAGTTTGGGTCCGAACCGGTGTGTGGTGATTGGGGGGGGGGAGGTTAGGACCACTACGGACAATCTTAAACCATCCCCTCAGATTTTCCACCATATCTAGCAAAAGTTCGGGTCTGAACCTGTGTGCGTCGTGTGGTGGGGGGGGGCGGTGGGACCACTACGGACAATCATAGAACAAATCCTTCAAATTTCCTACTGCACATCACTAAACGCACGTATAAACAATCAAATACTCATAAAACAATTTTGAACCCCCTTTAGTAAAAAGGTAGTCAACGATATAGTATATCCCGCAAAATAGGGACATGAAAAAGTGATCGGTAGTAAGAAGAAATCGGACCACCGAGAATCGATTATTTTTCATGATGTGTTAGAGTAGAGAAAAACAATGTTGCCATATTCCATTAGCTGGCACCGTTCTTTGGTTGCCCGGTAAAAAATTTGAACGTGAAGTGTGATGCCAAGTAAAACAAAGGACGCCATGGCAAAACGTAAGAAAAGATGAAGAAGTTACAGTGAGTCAAAAGACATCTCTCCTAAATGTCCCCATGACGTCCCACGACTGGTGACAAAGCATTTGATCCGCGCACAATGGACGAAATACGTTAATCAAATCTCGAAATGATAAAAAATAAACTGTAGGGAATACCCTACGAACACTTTCTCTCATCACTTTTATCTGAGGGAGACCCCCGAACCCCCCCCCCCTCCCACCACTAAAGAATTCTGGAGGAGACCCCCTAACCCCCTAAAGAATTCTGGGGGAGACCCCCAGACCCCTTTAGAATACTAGGAGAGACCCCCAAACCCCCCTTTAAAATGCTGGGGGATACCTCCAGACCCCCCTTTAGAATTCTGGGGGAGATCCCCAAAACCCCCCCCAAATTTCAAATATTTTCACCTCCGGACATAATATTTCTGCCTTCAATCCGAAGAGTTTGCAATTTTGTTGAGAAGCTGTAGGAATAGTTGACTATTTTGTTATTTGAAGGCTAATTGAGAGCCTTAATCTGATGTTGCTTATAACAGGGTTTAGAGTAGGTAATTCAAGATTCCAATAAGTTTTTATTCTTTGAGCTGCATTCATTATATTTGCTCTTTGTTCTATTTTTTGGGGGTTTCTTTTTTCCCTTAGTTTTTATAGGAGGTCGAAATGTACTGATTCTTGCATTTCCTCCATTGAGTACTATGTTTGGTTTCTTCTTTCAAACTGTAGATCTTCGAAATAATTTTTTTTGTTTAATAGATTAACCCCCCTCCAAAGATGTACTTAAGTCGTAGATTGTGCAAACAAAATTTCAACAAAATTCATTCAGCCATTTTTGATTGACTTTTCTTTATAAAATTAATTTTCCTTGAAAATTCTATTTTTTTTGGGGTAATGAAACCTATATTGCTTTTAAACAGCTTTAGACTTAAAAGTTGAATATTGTAGTAATACATTGAAAAGAAATTTCTGCCTAGGCTGGTTGCAAACGTTTTGATGCAATTTTCATCGAACTTAATTGAGTCATACTTGAATTACTTATTGCAAATATTATGTTTGTCTTAATATTTGCTTACAATTAGTTTCAAAAGATTTTTGCTCGATCGTTATGAGATTAATAGATCATACGACTCATAATATGAGTTAATAATATGAACGACAACGAGACATGATTACAAGAAGAAAAGACACACGTTTGACGGATAGCAAAGGAACAAGAAAAGTATATTGTAGAACTGCTGGCTAGGACAGCCTCCACCAGCATAGGCATGACAGGGTGCCACAAACGGCAACAACAAAATACGCTAAACCCAAACCCAGGATAAATATTAATACATTTCACACTCCCCCCCCCCGTTCTACAATCTACAAAAGTTCTACAAATTATACAATAAAAATCATCACAGTTTCAATTTTTAAATCATCACAGTTTCAATTATCAATAATTTAAAATACAATTAAAATTTAAAAACACACTTAAACTAATATCACAACACACAACTTAGGCAAGAAAGCATAAAAATTTTGCCTTTGACAACTTTTGGTATAAATGTCTG